>MU827825.1:11354-111354 GCA_029204205.1 Desmophyllum pertusum
GGGGGGGGAGTTTCTAGGGTGTTCCGGGGACATACTCCCACTGGAAAATTTTTCAAATCTAAGGCCCTCTGAAGGAGGGAAAGGGGCAAAAAAAAAAAAAATGCGATTTCCAGCAATTTGAAGGGCAATTTGAAGTTCTTTATTTTCCTCTGAGTTCCGTCACAATTATGTTGCAGCTAACTAGAAAAAAAGAAACAAGAAAAAAATTTTGCCAAAAAATTGACAATAATAAGAATCGCAGGTGTATTTTGTTATTGTTTAGACATTCTAAACTTTGTTTTTCAAAGGTATTTCATTTGATGGACTCATCACGAACTTGATTAGATGAACATAATGCTTCTTCCTCAAAATTTTGGATCAACGTACCAGCATTATCCGAAGGTTGTTGTTCTGCAAGCGGTCTTGCACAAGGCCTTAGTAGATCTCTCTACAATGTCATTTAGGATATATAGTGCATAGTTTTCAAGACTTAATAGCCCTTTTCACACGGTTAACTTGCCGATATTTGCATAACAATACACTTGAACATAGTAAGCGAGGGCAATTTCGGGTCACAAGCTGCAAAACATCGGGTTCTTTCTTGAACTCCTTTAACTCTTTTAGTATAAAAACAGTTTTTAAAATGTAAGAGAACTACAATTCCTTTTAGTGTAACGTTGTTTTTAGAAAAAAAAAAATTGTAAAACGGAACTTTTCTCTATTAATAAAAGGGAGACTCGCAATAAGCAACCAGGGAGATCGGATTTACGAATCTTTACGGCCAAAACTTTAACAAAATAGTTTGCATATTTAGTTTCTTCTCCGTTTAAAACTATTTTTATGCTAACATTAGTTTAAGAGCTCAAGAAAATCACGATGTTTTACAGCTTGTGCCCGAAATGCCTCGCTTCTATGTTTACGCTGCTATTTGTATGCAAATATTTCAGGTTAACCGTGAAAAAGGGCTATTATCTATTACACTGATCAAGTCAGGATCTGCTAAATATTTTGACGCTCTAGACTGTTTGTGATTTAATCTATGGTTTTCGTTTTTCAAAATTTGCCAGATAAGTTTTATAGGCTACTCTTAATTAAATACTACTGGGGCTCTATAGGCTATAAAGTACTAGTGTCGACAAATTGGGCAATATAATTAATGGATCTAATAGGATTTTAAAAAATAATTCCTACAATCAAAAGTATGAAAAGACGATTCAGAGGAAGATGACAATTATCCATAACGAGTAAACGGAGGTGAATAAGGGATCATTGCGACATCTTTTTTTGTATCTAGATTAATGGTTATTATTTTTAACGGTCACTCGGGTAACGGTCATCGGACCCTTTGATACATCTATAGTGAGAGACACATCTAACGTTTACCTCTAATAAAACCATAAAATACATGTACAGCTGATATTCAATTCAATTCTTTATTTCACCTTTCACCATAAATTGCAATGTAAACATTAAACACAAATCATCAATTGGTGTAAAAGCGAGTGGGAGTCCAAAGAAAGCAAAGCTGTGTAATATGTGACCCACAATAAATTACCAAATTTTATAAATGCTAAAAATAAGACAAATTCGTACAACATATTACGTATGCCTTGTAACAAGATAACATTTTTAACTATAAGCGTGGAAGTGAAATACAATTACAATCCAACAGTATGATTATAAATTCTAAACAATTCAAAACGATTGGAAGAATGGATTATAATAATAGAACCGCTACAGTAAATAAAATTTCAATCAAAAAACGATTGATGACCGCTATTATGCATAGTAAAAACAGTATCACTGCCAACAAAGCCACTCACTGCCCAGGCAAGGCTTAAGATATGGGAGGGAAGATTTAGCCTGGGCAGAGGGTTAGAACGACAGAGATGAGGCGAGATAGTAAGAGCGTCGCCGAAGGGGAAAGGGTGCGGTGGGTAAAAAAACTGGATATAACTTACGGACTGCGTAACTTGCGCGAAAGACGCAGAAGAACCTGAATAAATGCACTAAAAATATACAAGCGAGGCCCTGGGGTGTTGGGGGCATGTTAGCATTGCCCGCGGAGCTATTTTCGTGGCTTTCTATAAGCAGTGAGAATATTATAGTCAGCTATATGGAAGGTCTTGATACTGTCAAACAATTAATATACTGGCCTTTTTTTGCTTGTGATACGGTTACTTCGCTGACAAACATCACACCATAAATAAAAGTTCTATCATCCAAAATGAACCGTCCACGCTACTGCATAAACTTCTTCTTCCGACTTTCGTAGGCCTCTAATTGCCGTTTTAGGTCTCGAACTTCACGTCCCCACAACCTTTATGTTACAGTTCACATTGATATACACAATACAGTTGAAAATCGAACAGCAGAACACATGCTAGCAGTTGTAAGACAGTCATTAAGTTTACTTGATCTCTAAGAACCGAAACGACAATTTATGGTTCGGTATTGAATTGATCATGACGAATAAACCATTGTGGTCCATTGGCGGATGTATGTAGCGCCCCCCGCCCCAATTGTTGCTTTTGTAGGTTGATTGCCTCTCTTTGTTCTTCCTTGTTAGCATTTTCAGCTTGAGAAGGATACTCAAACTTTGTTACAAAATGACTCTGAAGTTTTATTGATCATGTAAAGAAGAAGTAATTGTAAATAGCAGTTATTACCAGATGGTCAGGCGGTTTGCACATGTAAACGAGCGAAAGAGGGTCGGCAATTGCTGGTATTGTTCTGGCCGTTTTGACATGCAAACGAGGCGAAAGGAATCAATCTGGCATTGTATTGGCCCATTAGGCCTCATTTGTAGGCCTCAGATTACCAGCTGCTGTTCGGAAAATGAGCCAGACACGAAGACCGGACTCGAGAGAGGCGGCGGGACAATACGAGCCTAAACTCGCTTGCATACTTTTGTTGCAAAACAACATAATAGCGTGAACTGCGGGCTTCAACTGTAATGTAGCTGCTATTAAATAGATGATATATATATAATATATAGTTGGCATTTTTTTTTTTGTCACTTCACTTATATAGGCCAGAACCTGAAAATTATCTGGAAAAGACAAACAGCACCTTCGCAGTTTTCTCAAATAATGTGCAAGCTAAAACAGATCGTGAAATGTTATATCTTTTTGTAGGACAGGCCCAATCCAAATTGTGGGTTTAGCAGGCTTTAACGAGTTTACTGGCGTGGTTAGAGCCGGAATAAACATTTCATTATGGGCGGCCCAGCTGGAAAAACGGAAAAAAACATTCAGTAGCCAATTCACCACCACAATACCTCTCCAGATCCTTAACTGGTAAAAATTATGAAATGAACACATGACAAACAATCCCGAGTGCAACGGTTTTTGGCTGATCATACTAATGTCATCAAACCCCGGTGATAGTTAGTATTTCTTTCACGGCTTAGCGCTGTAAGATTCTCTGAATGGACATATACAGCATGCGTTATCCTTTCAGCTCAACCCCGTTAGTCCTTAAAAAATGCTTCCGGGGCTTCAACTCTTTTTGTTTTGTTTTTATTGCTTCTGATGTTTGAATATACTAGTCATTATTTATATTTTTGCCTTTCCCAGTCCGTGTTGCTTCCTGTGTGGTTTTTCTCGTTGACTATTCCACCAGCTTTAGCATCAAAATGCTACCCAGGCAGTCGTGTTTTAGGGGATAATTTTGTTTACAGACTACGGAGAGACGGATTTCAATGCCCATCGGGCCCACGACCAAATGCGTGACTATGAAACTATGCAGGAGAAGACCTAGTGGGTAAAAAATATTAACCCAATTGCCCGTTCCGAAGTTCAAAAAGGACTGGGCACTAGAAATTTACCTATTGTTGTTACCTAATGGAGTAAGTTCAACCACGGGTTTTGGTTATGTGTTACATTGCCCTTAGAACCAGCTGTGAGCTGTTCAAATGTCGTCCAAATTCCACTCAACCGTCTCTAATTCAGAGATGTTGAGTCCCCCAAATCATACAAAAGTCTCTAAATTTTTCTGATTTGTTGAAAGCCTTCTACATGCGTTAAAATCCAAACGAAACAACACCCCAAAACTCTGGTAAACCGACTAATAATTTAATGTGATCTTTCTTTTTATTGGGATGGGGCCTCCAATTTTTAATTAATCGAAATTTTAAAACTCGTGTCCAGTCGCCCATTTGAAACTTCGGATAACGGGCAATTCAGACCGGTGGAAAAAGGGGAGGAATATTCCCCGACAGAGACTTTGACCGTATAATAAATTTTGAATATTGAAAGTACAACAGCCGCAAACTTTTCGACTTAAACTTTCTGTGAAACGTAGATGACTATTTATTGTGATAGTACAGGCGGCCTTCAGCCTCTATATTAAAATTTTTTGAGAGAAGTGTTGCACTTCGACCTAAAAAAGCATGAAAACTTCCACAGTTAACACACAACATACCATACAGGTTTTATTTTTAGATGTGAGCCAGCTGTGATGGGACCTATGACCGTTCCACTAAAAGGTCAATGACCCGGTCACACAGAAAGAATTGCTAGTATTGACCATATATTTCTTACTAAAGTGCTGAAAAAGAATATATATTTGTAGTAGTGAAAAGCCTTGCAATCATCTTTAATAAATACAACTTTACGCCTTGAACTTATTTTCATGGATTTGACCTTGACCTTGGTTTTTTGGACCTTTAAATGTTAAAATTGAATCAGGATTAGCCTGGTTAAAATGCATGCCTAATGCAACAAATGCAGATCGTATAGCTGTACCTCTGACTGTTTTAGTTTGAAGTTTTAGCTGTGTTTTAAGCTGTTTCAAGTGGACTGTTCTAAGGCTACTGTACTATTACCATTCTTCCAGAACGCCGAGAAGAGCCGCGAGAGCAGAGGCCACGTCAATGCCCCGTGAGCGTTTTTTTACCATTTGAAAAAGAGGATCTTCTCTGGGATGCTTAAAAGCTTTCAGTAGCTGTTCATCCATACTTTTCAGAAGACATTTTTGATGTAATAACCATTTCTTGCAGGTTTTGACGTTGCCATAGCAACGCACTAATTACCAAAATTTACATTTTCATCAAAGGCTTTGTTCTAATGATATTTTTCCACCAACATTGCATTATTAGTGTGTTTAACATACCATTATTGCTTTGGAATGATTTTGTTTCAATTTATTGCGTTCTTTTTGTGTGGTAATAGTGAAACCCTTGATGGCGGATGTAATGACGTCTTTTGGCGTCATATGAAGTCATAACAAGTAACTATCTTTCTTGTAGAGCAAGTTCAGAGCTATCTATAGGGCATAATGCTTTGATACATCTGTAATAACTAAAACCCCAAGGGAGGTTTCCATCAACCCCAGTCCTTGTACGGTCGTCGGGGTACCGAGGTTAACACACTACTTGCACCATCCTGACCAAACCCTTTTTACACCGACAGTCCTACATGTGATGAACTCATAGCATGAAACCGAATCCTCTGTAAGGGTTGTCCACAGTGGTGCTATGGTAGTGTGATTCAGTCTAGGTCATCTCCTACAGGTGACATCTGGCATATAGCCGATGGGGTTTGTCATCAATTTACATGACGGACACAATGACATTTTTTGTGCAACCTAAGATGCGTAGAGGAATTGCTCTCAACACTGAGCAGCAGTCAACAATATTGAATACAGCCCTAGTTTTTGCAAAGTCAATCTATTTAAGTTATTTATTTTACATGGCAAAGTCATTCTGGTCAGGATGATTTGATCAGTGATATCGGTTGATGACGAGAAGGGACGATGTGTCAATACTAATACATAATGTAGTATTGATAGATCTGTATTTGCATACGCTGGGAGTTTCATTGGTTAGAAGACAGTGGATGGGACATGTCCAAGCAAACGTTGCTAGCCCTGGTATAGAAGGTATTTTAGCTAAAGTCATCCATGTGACCAAAACCCAGCACGCACATCATGTCACACCGCTGCGAGGCTCTATGCATTCCTCCAAAAAGCCTAATCATTCTTGTCCCCAGAGGCCACGATTCCTTTTGGTCAGCACCAAGAATCAAGACCTCTGGCTGGTTCGAAAACAGGAAGTCCGAGAATCTCAGACTAACCGTCCAAATCTGACAAATCTGATTGGCTGAGAATACAGAACGAGTACTCTGAGCATGCTTAACAAATTGGAAAACGGCCAGAGTCTTGATTCTTGGTGCTGACCAAATGGATCGTGCCTCTGGGAATGAGAATGAGCCTATGTGGAAAGCCCAGGGTCAGCTGTGACGGCCATGATATCTTCTCCTAAAGAATGGTGTGCAATGTAGGAAAGTCGCAGTGACCATTTCAAATACCGGTTGAAGACCTTAGTCTTTTATCTGAGTCGAGAATATTGTGGCTTCTATAGGTCAGATCTATTCGAGAGGGCAATTTCAAGCTATAAATAGAGTTACTGATAAAGCTCATGCCCTGGACTTGTTTGCTCTTGATCATACCCACTACTCCAGATGGCTCAGGGGGCCTGGTACTCCGATATATTAATGACGGGGAGATGTAGACCCCCAAAAAGTCCAATGTCCCAAAACGTAACCCAAAAAAGTCTGGCTTTTTTCTCTGAATAAATAATAAGTAGATAAAACATCAGAAAGTACCAATAGTTGATGTGTCCACCTTTATTCATTGTTTGATATAAAGTCGAGCAAAATAGGCTATGCCTTTTATCAAACACTAAAAACGTCCCCGCCAAAATCTTTCTATACCCCCCAAAACTGCCAGAAAATTTATAGCCCCCTAAAAGTCCCCATATTGCTAATTTGATTTTCAAAACCCCAAAAGATCTTTGCACCTCCTCGTCACTAATATACCTGCACTCCTGTTGTTGATGCAATATGTTTGGATGCATACTGCTGTAGTTGTTGAGATGTTCAATCCTGGCACGGTTGAGACTTTCCAAGATTATGCTGATCTGGTATTTCAAACCGTATGTGACATCTCAACTAGAATCAGCTGACAGAGTGGGCAGGGTCTAGGATGTCTACATTCCAAACAGTTTGAAGAACACAACTAGAGAAAAGCGAGGGAAGGGTGTGCGGCTGTGCGCAGGCGTGTGCGGCTCCCAACAACAGTGATTCTGAGAGCTGATTCTGTTCAGTTTTTAGTCCCAACAAGTTACAAGTCAACCAACTACAGATAAAGCCATCTAAACAACAGGTGGTAGATATTTTCTTAGTACACTGGTAGAGGTGGATGTTGCAAACATGATCCCATGCTAGCAGACACCTATCTCCTTGTGCACATTGCAAACAGAGGATGTAGGACAGTATGTGTGCACATGGTTGAAGCAGAAGTCGTTGTGTTGCCCATTGCTACTTTTGACAAGATTAAGCCCAATGAATTGTGGGTGGCTATTGGTACCGGCACAAGTTTCAAATATGTTCCTGTCCATCATCTTGTTGACTCCCATGCAGATGTGCAGCACTCTACCTGTCGTCCAAGCCCTGCACCGTCTTGTCATTCAATAGTATAGGTTAAGAAAACTCCCTGGGACACATGACTGAGTTTCCCCAGAAGTTACCAATGCATTTGAAGACATCATACAGATGCCTAGTGATATAGACAATGCCGTTCTGCCACTGCTTGAGTGGTTTAAGGTGCTGCTGTATGAGCGCAGAAGTCAACAGCGCCCGTAAACATCTGTACATGTTTTTCCACTCTTCGTGAAGTCTTAAGAATATATCACCGACCCAAGCAGTGCTGATACAACATATGCGAGCCTGTTATCAGGCAAACACCCGGAACCAGTTCCTAATTACAGATCCTGATTCTCAGCTACTTTACCTTTAGTTAAAGCCCTTCTAACTGGGGCTGGAAACAAAGTAGTAAAGGTAGGCACCACTGTATACAACCCTTACACAGGCTTTGTTTTATTGCTTTGAGTTGATACACTGACTGCAGGTTCAAGAAGGATTGTGCAGGACGATGCAAGTGTGTTAAGTCCTCAAGCCTTAAAAAGGCCTGGGTGCAGGGAAATTATGGTTGATAAGCAATATCTCAGGTTAGATTTGTACTACCACGCTGAAATTTTTTCCTGATTATAAAACTCGATATTATTTTTTGGCTCAATTTATCATTTTTATTTATATATCTTTTTTTGATCACGTACCATGTCACGTGATAGTTTTCTTAAAATTTCGTAAATAAGCGACTTGTACTTGTATTCATCAATAAATGAGTGTTTTCGATAGTGTAAAGTTATTTACCTGCCTTTGGAATGATCATCCATGATTTCGATTTAAAGAGTTGTAAACCTGCATCTAAAAAGCCTTTTTGTTGATGATTTCACTGAACACCGCCGGCAATTTCCCCAAATATTGGCTATATTCTGCCAGATGTCGCGTGGCATGTCACGTGACCTGCCAGAAGCCCTAATACCTCCTTAAAATGTCAAGGACGTTAAAACCTAACTGTGTGATAAATTTGGTTGTATTGCCATTCTTGTCACCAGAAAAAGTAAAAGTATTTGACCCAGGCATTAATGTGCTTGAGTCAGTATTGACGTGCACTGCTCTCTGCTCATGTTCATGGATAATGTACCAGTAGCTTGAAACAGCCACGTGAAACAGCTTAGAACACAGTTAAACTTCAAACTAAACAGTCAGAGTATAGTTATACGATCTGCATTTGTTACATAAGGCATACATTTTAACCAGGCTAATCCGGATTCAATTTTAACATTTAAAGGTCAACCAAGGTCAAAGGTCAAAGTCCATAAAATAAGCCCAAAGCATTAAGTTGTCTTATTTTGTACTTTATTAAGATGATTGCAAGCTTTTACTACCAAATAGATATTCTTTTCAGTATTTTAGTAAGAATATATGGTCAATACTAGCCACTTCTTTCTGTGTGACGTCACTGACCTTTTAGTGACGTCATAGGTCAAATCTCAGATGGCTCCACATCTAAAAATAAACCTTATGGTATGTTTATCAACTGTGGAAAGTTTCATGCTTTTAGGTCAAAGTGCACACTTCTTGATATTAGCCGCTGTACTATGAGGCGTTCCTCGGAGGTTTATGGTCACGAAAACACAAACGGAATCTTCCGTTACTTGAACGGAAGCTTGTTTTTATGATTTTTGTTTTTCATAGTACGAAGTGCCCATCAAAAGGCCTAAAAACCATGTCTTGGTTTCAGAGTATTCTATTCAGTCCAGTCAAAAACGGACAGTCGTACACACAAATAGCTAGCTGTAAACATTCAAATTCCCTTAAAGTGTAACTCCGAGTTTTTCGGGATCAGTTTTCGAGCTGAAATATTGGGCAAGGTTGAAAAATATTACATGGCGTCGATAAAACAGCACATTAAAAAGATCGCAATATTTTTCTTTTGTTTACACTTTTTTGGATCATATTTGTATGGAAGTTTACCACGAAAAATCTATTGCTGCACTGAACTATGTAATTATATAATTTCTCGCATTATGTTTTCGATCACCATAGGGCCACTAATTTACCAGTTTTTTAGTGTTCCATGCACACCCTGCATAACTAAAGTTGATTTCATTTTGATGTTTAGGATCCATAACCCATGCTCATCAAAGGAACTGCACCCTCACATTGAACGAGTGTGACCAGGCAGACCTTTGTAGGAGGGTCAGAGATCACGTGGAAGGTGTTTGGGACGCAACCTTTGTGTCATGTTCATCGTCTTGTTGTGATACTGACATGTGTAATACATCAGGTAAAGGACGAAGGATGTTATCATCACCATAAACTATTTTATACAGTCGAACCTTCACTGACGGCCACGGCCAGGATTTTTCGTCCCAACCATGCGCCGATCCATACAGTTTACTGTTATTGAAACCTCCCTGAACGGCCACCTCTCTACAACGGCCAGTTAATTAATTGCCCCAGGGTGGCCGTTGTAGAGAGGTTCAACTGTATAATGCTTACAATATATTTAGAGTGTTATTGCTGCCCGCAAAGGGCAGCCTCCTAATTCTGTTCTGAGACTCGATTTTGTGATTTCTGGATAGATGTTTGTTAGCAGTACCGTAACATGAGGGGGAAATGTCAGGTGACGACGTAATATGACGTGTTAATTACGTCAAGATTTACTACAGCCGCCATCTTGAATCCGTCATGTTGGTTTTCTTGACTTTTCCATGACGCCGGATTAACAACAAGAGGATGATCTAAGAGAAGGATTCCCCGTGCCCCATTATATTTTTTAATTCAGTTTTATTTATTTATTATTTTATTTTTGCGCGCCATGCCGTGAAAGCTATTTTTAATTCCTTCTGGTCGAGGCTCCAATATCACGTTACTTGTACTGACCAATCAGGTAGCGCTCTTAAAATAGTTCAGCGTTTTGGTGTCACGTGTCCTTTCACTATGACGTCACAAGATGCGTTTTATGAAAAGGGAGAAGGTATCATGCACCAAACTTTGCCAATCTAAGTAAAAAGATATGTCTCGAAAAAGAACAAGAAAGCACCTTATTGAAAGTTCCTATTTATGGTTTATTCGGTATATTTCCGCTTTATATCAGGACCTACAAAGAAGAAAGTGCCGTGCATGAGCCAAAGAAACACTCCAAGGCAGTGGAAAACCTCAAAAGAAACTGATGTCCGATCCAGTGGTTCGCATTATAAGACTGGGATAATTGGTGAGTAGAACTACCAATGATGTATAGTTGATTTATGTAGCCAGGAAACGCCAACTTATTTTTTATCTACCGAGCAATATTATCATGTCAAGGTTAAAGATGATTTACAGTCCGTACTGCGCATACGAAGGAATGTAAATACTAGCGAAAATAGAAATTGTTGCACAACTTACATTTTTTTTCATTATTAACGCCAGATATCCTTGCCAAACAATAATAACGAGTAGGAGAACCTCGGCATTATCCCAAACCGACGTTTCAGCTCATCGAGCATTCAGGAACTCAACGAGCCGTAATGGTGGACTCAAAAACTTCATGTACGCTATCACCAAATTGTAACGTATCAACAAATTCAAAACAAAGATGAAAACAAACCCTGAGCATGCGCAATACGGACTGGAAATCATCTTTAAGAGAATAATGTTTTTTAAAAATGGACTTGTGGTAAAATAACATGATAAAATAAGTAGAAAACGTTACTCTGGTTGAAAAAATTTATTCTCGGTATATAAAGTATATACTCTAAAAACCCGACGTTTCGGTCAGAGTGAAGTGATGAAGAATTTGCAAATTCAATCGCTTGTCACAATCTTTACAGGGAATTTGTTTTTTTGAGTCGCACCCCCCCCCCCCCCCCCCGGGCTTATAAGTACATAAGAGAGTTGTTGTCAATTCTCTTACCGACCATGCCGAACGTATTCCATCGCCACATGAATATTTGATTCAGTGAACTTTAAAGGAAAAAAATAATTATGTTTCTTAATATATCCATGCTTTTGTAAACTATTCATCACTTAACCCTTAGAAGGCTAGAGTTTTTAGAGTATATATTTTATCATGAACAACTTTTTTTGTTTGCTTTTAATTATCTTGTTAGGTGCTGTACCACAATTCACTGGACTGAACGGGATTAATTGAAACCAAACATTTAAAATATACTTTAGAGCCTTAAAAAGGGAATGTTGAAATAACAAGATGTATTGTCAAAAATGTCAAATGCGATATTGGAAAAGAAATAAACTGACTGGTGTCCAGTGCTACTCTTTGTTTTGTGGTGATTTTTAATATATTCATTGTTTTCTTTGTTTTGCTTTTTTAAAGAAAACCTCCACTGTTGGAACACATTACCGTTACATGTAAATCGTTGGAAATATTGTCTAAACTGAAAATGTACATGTGTTCAAAATAAATTGGAAAAACGTTCAAGTATACGGAAAAAATGGATACAAATATCAGGCATTTGGTGGGTTCAATTTCCCGCGCGCCGCCATTTTGTATTATATGACGTCATTACCGAATGAAATGCAACTGCCTAGTCTAGGCTAACCAATGAAAATCAAGGAAAAAATATTGATCTCAGGGGGTTGTCCAGGCTAAGTCTGGAAAACAAAATGAAGGGAAATGATTTCTTTAGTGTTGACCTTTATTCAATTTGATCATTCTTTTTATACAGCCTTGATTCAGAAAACCTTCAAACTAGTTATCCATCTTGCAAAAATTTTACCTTGAACTTACGTTCATTAAAATTTGTTTACCGACTTTTTTTCTTCAGTTTCCTAGAATCGTTCTTGACATTGTTCAGACAGCTAGTAGTACAGAATTCCCCACAGCTTGTCAATGTGAAACAAATTAAACTTAGTGCAACATATATTAGCTTTTTGTTTTTTTAATGATCCTCGCATGAACTGTACTCAATCCAGGTGGCTGTTCCAGGTTTTTTCATCATTGATGAACTTCAAAAGAATAACTTTTAATGCAGGTGTATTAATGCAGAATTCTGTCTTAAGTCCGTAACAAAGAAAACAGAGAAAGTTTGAGTTACCTTCATGCATTCCCCGTTATTACAGTACTGTCTAGTAGCTAGAGGTCCATGAAGTTTACATCTAGCATACATGTACATGTATGTGTTACTTCAGAGATCGTGTTATTATGAGTTTCAATCTTTCTGGGGACCAAAAAGCTTGTAATCCGCCATACTTCCTCTTTACTAACTTATTAAAAATTTCACCAATGTGCCTGTATATGGCTCCTGTCAATACATAATAAAATCCTTTGCTTCACGGCTGAAGCAGACCCATTTGGTGTTAAGTTTCCAAATGTTACTAAAAATTGGCTAAAAAAAAGCAGTTTGGGCAGGGTATTTTAGATCGATTGTGAACTAGTTTTTATTGATAAACTTTTATATTTTTTTCCGTTCCGACGTTATTCTTGTTATTTTTTCTTTTCGTTTACTTCTAATGCATCTTTCCATCAGATGGAGAAGTTATATTCAGTACTTGACCTAACCTTGAAGAAACCCTGAAATTTAGCCTCTACCATTGTGATTGGTCTATTGACTAACTGCTACCACCATTTTTTCCAACGGAAATGTCAGATTTAAGGTGACTCCCTATAGTTTTTATGACCGAGCGCGCGCTGTTGACGAAAGCTTTAATAATCTGCGCGCGCTCAAAGGAAAATCCTCGAACCGCGCGTGTTTTTCTGATTTTTTATGACGTCAGCATGGCCAAAAAAGTCAAAATTAACCGTGGATTTTCTCGCATTTCCTTCGGTAAATTATTTTTAAAATTCGCACAATTCAAGACAGAAACGTTACCTATCACATGACCGTTTCTGGAAGAAATTTGTCAGAGCAAGTAAATTTTATTGTTTAAAATAACAAATGGGGTAATATTGGCAAAATCGTCTGAAAAACCACAAGGTTTTTCCCCTCCAAAATGTCAGGCAAACTCAGTTTCATACGATGGCAAAATTTAAAGAAATTTCACCGAAGGAAACTAAAAAAAATAAGGAATAAAGATAGAATATAGCAAAAATGTGCCATTCTTTAGATGCTATGTTGCCATGGCAACGGCCTCTACGAAAAAAGTAACAACCTATAAATAACTGTAATTATATCAGTTTCTTACTGGTAAATATCGGGAACGAAACATCAAAGACAAAATAACTGTGGTTTCCTTTCTAACTCATGTCAGTTAGTATAGGTCATTGGTAAATACTCTAGGGAGTCACCTTAAGTCGATATTAAAATAACTTTATACTGAACCGTCCTTCGCATTATTTTTCGATTTGTTTCTTTACCCAAAACAATAGGCGACCTCAAACGACTAAAACCCCTATATTCTTTAACAGATGAGACCAGACAACAACATATCTTTCTTAAACTCGTCGAATTAAAAACAAAACACTCTAAGATGCGGGAAAAAGACGTACCATGATTGATCAAGTACCGGATATATAATTCTACGGCCTGGCGCAATCATAGGAAAATCAGGGAGAACACATGCCTACAGCATTTTATTGGCTACGGATCGGAAGTAATATTAAGCTGGCTGGCCAAACAAGGATGAGGACGGTTTATGGGAGTTGGCTCTAATGAGAGTCGACTATCATGAAGCGTGTGCCAAACGAGAGAAAACTCTTAATGACTCTCAAGCAGGTTCAAATTCGGTGAGAGTACACGAGAGATGGTGAGAGTGAATGAACGTTTTGGCCAAACGAGCGTGGCTTTAGTCTCATTTAGCCTATTTAATTTCATCATTCGTGTTTATCTTAGATTTTAATGTATAGTTCAATTTTATTAGATGTCTTATTCTGTATTTTGCACGTTCACGTTTAAACGAGTCTCGGACCCATCCGTGACATGTGGTTAAATCAATTACTACTACTATGTTAATCTCATATGGTCGTTATTTATAAATTTGCACATTTAAGGTGGCTGGTAACGGTTTACAGCCCTTGCGCTTTGATTGATCGATACTACTATCTTACATGTATATCAGTTGATGTTAAAATAAAGGTATCAAACGATTGCCCAATCATCGGTGAACAAGTTATGATAATATTTGTGACATAATAAGTTACTATAGCAACAGTATTACCTGTCAAAAACACCCTTATTTTTAGCTTTAAGTGCTTATAACTCAAAAACGAGCCCGGTGACCCCCATTTTTTATAATTGAATAATGATCAGCATGTCAAGATACAACTTTTTGCAAAGTTCAAAAAAATTCTGCGAAGGGAATTCAGAGCCACCTTAAATTTTCGAAAATTTATGCCAAAATGCATAATTCCCCTGCAGGAACAAAGTTTTGAGGGGAATTATAGTTGACCCTCCACTAATGGCCACCTCTCTACAATGGCCAGGATGTTTCGTCCCAATCATGCGCTACTTTTAAATATTAAAACCTCCCTACAACAGCCACCTCTCTACAATGGCCACTGAATTCTGTCTCAGGGTGGCTATTGTAGGGAGCAGGGGGGCTAGCAGCGAGGCCTGGGACCTAGTATATATGATTGCACATTTTAGAAATTTGGCCGAGCGAGACTAAGTACTGGTTTGTTTAAAATAAACATGGCGGACGATGGCTGACATGACGTGCGTTTGTGTTCGTTCAGAAATATTTTGGCGATTCCACGTCCAAACATCTATGGGAACGATTCGGTCGCTGTTTAACTGAACTTTGGTCATTGTGGGACACCATGGATGAAAATTCCACAGCAAACTCCCGTAGAGGTACGTTTCTCGAATGATTGACAGATTTCTTTACTTGTGCGATCATGTATTGCGGAAAAGCGGCAAGATCAAAGGGCGCTGCCTGCCCCCCTGGTAGGGAGGTTCAACTGTGTGAGATTTTGACTGCTCATATTAATTTCTCGGTTTCCATCGACTTTGATAGTAGAAACCTCAAGCTCGCACTTTAATGAATTAGTACAAGTTCAGCAATGTACTAAACAGTCGGAGGAACAACTGCCAGTTGATGGCAAAATCCCACCTCGGAGACGGGACTGGGCCCATGGTTTTCTTCCCCGTAGTTGCTCAGCAACATGATACATGTATATAATCCTCATTGCACTATGCTGGCACGATTGCTATCAGAGTGCTCGCACTAGTTTTTTATTGGATAATAAAAGTCGGAAACTCTTTGATTGCTTCAACGAAAATTTGCCAGAAACAGCACTTGTTCCCCCGACTGTAAATAAGTCCCCTTGCCCATTACATACATGCATCTATCCTTGGCTCGTATCCATTCATACCTTGCTTACCAAAGTCCCTCTCGTACAGAAAAAGAGATTCATTATCATAAAACTCGTCATGTTTCAAGTGCAGTCTCTCTCCCAGGAGCTTCTGCCCCAGGCCTCTAAACCCTTTATCCTGAAAAGATACAAAACTAAACCCCCTTTGATAATGTCACAAGCGTGTTTACATTGATGCATTATATGAGCTTCAAAGAGACCTAGGTCGTCTGTGTACACAGCAACAATCCATTCCACGACTGCTACTTTCGTCGACAAGCGACCAAAGCTGAAAGACCTCGGGATCCCGTCGTCGGAACATTTCTCGACCAATAGGAAATCCCCCTCTTGTAAAATGTAATCGATATTTGATGTGAGAGCCTGGTACGGGCACCAATCGACCAATAGAATGTCATGTGGAAACAGTTTGTGTGAAAATGGACGAGACAGGATGACATCGGAGAAATATTCTTTTGAACATGAAACGATCTCCATGCTGTTTCCCGAGGGAACTTTTAGAGGACGATTATTTTCTGTTTCAATTTTGTAAGCTATGCTGCCCAACTCTAAAACCATTCTTGTGGGAGTTGAGAATTCGCGGTAAAGATAGTTCGTGAAACGCAATCGGCAAACGTTTGGAAAGTTGTAACGGACGTACGCATCCATTGCTTCGATAGTTCCCGCGACAGACCGTTACCGCGAAACTCTGGCACAATCCTCATCGCTTGTCGAATAAATGTCCGTCCATCGTCCACAATAAAACAGGCTTGTAACCCGACTAACCTTTGTTCGACAAACGCCAGCATAACGGCCAAATTGTCCATTTGAAGCCATCTGGAGAGCCTAAGCTGAAGATAGTCACGTCCAGTGGAGAAAATATCATTTGATAGCTTGACAATCTCATCGAAATCGCAAGATTCCGCGATGCGAAATGTGTATCGAAGATCCGCCATGTTTTGAGAGCCGTCGTTCTTTTCAGCCAGCGGAGTAAAAGTTCCATGGATCCCGTGGTGTATAAGTAATGTAGTATCTTCAGAAGTAGCCTGAGATCAGGCTCCTGAAGAAAAATTTGCGAGCGAAGCGAGCCGAGTCGCTGCCTGGGGCGAGAACGAAAGCGACGGAGCCTGAAGACATTCCTTTGACGCCGACGATCCATGATACCAGATTCTGGTATCATGATCTGATTGGTCATTTTGCTTAATATTGACAGATTCGCGGTGAATGATGACAGATGTTGACAACACAATGTCACGCGTTGTTTGTTGAAGTTGAATACAGGAGAATTGAGCAAGCGTTACGGAATTTATTATTTGCCATCAGATCTTTCAGAGATATCCCTCGGCTCAAGGGAGAACAAAAGATATGCCTAGAATCTGTGGCAAAAGAGCGCGATGTATTTGGGACTCTCTTGCCTGGTTTTGGCAAGAGTTTAAACTCGGGTGGAGATTAGAACGATCTACTGCTCTAATTCAGTGCTGTCTAATTGTGTAGCCGTTGCAGTTTAATGAAAGACCATGCAGGTCGAAGAGTTGTCCCGTTTAGGCCTGAAAGCTGAAGTTCGAAATGGAAGGATAAAAACTGCCAAAAAATGGACACGGAGCCGGTTAGCCGGCGATCTTTTGCGTTGGAGTCCTTTCATTTGTGAAGAGAAAATTACGGCTGAAAATTGAACATTCAACAGACGTAGCGTTGGCTAAAATTACATATTTGCATACGCGTATTACGGTAAATTTCGTGGACGAAGCCGTCTTCACCGCTTTCAATTTTTACTTTCAATTTTTACTTTCAAGCTTGTTTTATGGGTAAATACTTGAAATGAAACGATCATTTTTGCCGTGGGAAATAATTTATTTAACCATTCTAGTAAACAAGAAGTTAATTTGGGAAACACGCCAAACACTCCAGGTGACTTGTTGACATTTTATAACAGGACTAATTACTGGAGGGCGGATCGGCGGCATCAAAGGAATGTCTTCAGGCTCCGTCGCTTTCGTTCTGCAGCGACTCGGCTCGCTTCGCTCGCAAATTTTCTTCAGGAGCCTGATCTCAGGCTACTTCAGAAGCCACGGAAACTTTATACTTGTGCAGTGACAAAAATTGTGCACTATATTTTTGTCAGTTAAAAAAATATGGTACAACTTTAGATTGGAATCGAATATCCAGAAATCCAGTCAAAATTGTTTAGGCTTTTTACAGGGACTTCACGTAAAAGAATCAGATTATTGAAATGCAAAAATCGCTAGCTTTTGAGAGAGTAGGGTAAAAATCGGATTATCATTAAAATGCAAAATTAATAGCATTTCCTATAGCCAATTTTATAACCTTTAATTTGACATAGGGGTTAAGATATCTGCGATGTAATCTGAACGCGCTACACCTTTTATACTGGAGACACCTTGAAGGTACATGTACAATGTACGGGTCATGATACGGTAACCTTAAACGGTCCCCTTCCCTCTTTTAAGCCCCTCTCTCGTCGAATACGCGCCCGGGCCCTCTAGAACTTAAATCATTACATTTAGCCCCACTCTTCTAAGCCCCCTCTTCCCACTTACTAGAGGTTTCAAGGTATTTTTCAGACGAAGTCTTTAGTTAACGTCACCAACTTGAAGTGGGCGTAAAAAAGAAAATTACTCCGGCCCGTCAGTCTTCAACTTAAAATCATTATCTAAGCCCCTCCCCCCACCCCCTACCCACTTAGTAGAGTTTTCAAGGTAGTTTCAGAAGAAATCTTAACCTAAGTGGACGCAAAAGAGACCATTTCCGCGGTGTTTGCTTGCGAGCGACAAGAAAGTATGAACAGCTTACCGCGTGGTCGACTAAAATAGATTTTTTGCGGGAGTTTGATTTTGCATCAAATTGGCGATTTTTTTGTGTGTTATGGGGTATCTAATTTTTTGCGATTTACAGAGACTGATTTTTCGCGCAAGGAATTGATTTTGTGATTTTCAGCAATTCGCTTACAATTGGAATTGCAACATCATGTTCGTATGAATAAACGTTACATTGATGGTTTTTGATTCGTGTAATCCAAATACAGGTAAAACAACGCACCGTATACTTATAAACACGTTAATTGTGGTTGATTGCATGATATGTGTTAATGGTCGCCACAACAATAAGAACGAGTATATTCTCTTAAATTTCAAAGTGGAGTTCGTAATTTTGGTGGAAAAAAATTACGGGAACAACATCCTGAACAAAAAAAAATGAAAATAAAACCCCGCAAAAAAAATATAACCCGCAAAAATTTGATGTCACACGGTAGTCCCGGGACGGGCAATTTTTTTTTTACGCCGACTTCAAGATGGCGACGATTTACATTTTGTATTTTTTTAAGCGACTAAATATTGTTTCGGATTTATCAACAGTTTAGAATTTGAATTTAGCCAACGTTTTACTGTTTGGGGTTTAAAAAATGGTTTAAATTTTGATGTTAAGTAGCGATTTTATGATTCGTTCGTAGTAAACCGGTTAATATTGGTCAGTTTTGACGTATGTTACGGGAGCACGTTATTGCCTTAAAAATTAGTGTTTCGGGCAGCTAACGGCTCGGTTGTGTTGTGCCAAGGAATAAGGTTGCTGTGGGTTAGAATCAACCAGAAACCCAACCCTTATGGGTTTCTGAATCAACTCAATTCATGAACTGTGTTCTCTTTTTGTGTGGAAAAAGTCTTAACGCCGCCATCTTGCCGCCATCTTGAAGTGGGCGTAAAAAAAAAAAAAATTGTCCGGGACGGTAGTTCAGTTCAGAGTTCAAAGTTCAGTTGTATTTAAGCCCCGTCTATCAGTTCTGCTGCTATTGGTCGTTCCAGTTCTCTCTTGTAGAGGGGCCACTTGATTGTTGCTGAGACTGGGGCAGATCCTCCCAAAGCAGCAACTTAAAACTCGCCTCAAGATATGCAGGTAACCGGCTCGGAAATTCGCGTTGAAAACTGGGTAGATGTACGGTGTGATGGCGCTGTTAGAATATGACATGAAAAATCTGAAGAAAATCAAATCACTGTTGTAGCAAAAACTCGCAGGCACATTTAACAAGCAGGCGATGAAAACCCAGCTAGGCATCCAACAAATGCAAAACACGACCACCACCGTGATTAGCATCGTTATCACCTTGCGGTTAACCGTACGGTTGCGGGCCGTATTGGAAGCCGTTTTATTCCCAGGGGTTTTCTGGTACACATTTTCACCCCAATTGCGGTGTACAAGGCCATTGTGGTAGCGATAGGAACTCCCGTCGTGAAGACATAGTCACAGATTAGATACGTTCGATAGTTTTCCATTGTTTCTAAAAGATCTCTTCTGATGGCATTTGCGCAGTATGTTTTTCCGTATATTTCTGCAAGTGTGGCGTAGTGGAATAGCAGAGAATAACAGCAACAAGGCAAAATCCAAGTGAATGCGATGATTCCAACCATTATCTTTCCGGTCATGGGGCGTCGAAGCGGGAAAAACACGGCCAAGAATCTATCCAAGGCGATGAAGGCAAAACTCAAAGTGGAAACAAGCACAGAGACAAACGGAACGGAGCTGGTGATTTTACACATGAGCAGGCCAAACGTACCACCGATGAGCCATTGATAACCCACCAGCAGGATGGAGATAAATCGCGGCATGTTACATACTGTGACAAGTAGATCTGCGATGCTGAGGTTTACGATCAGATAGTTGCTCACTGTCCGCATTCGTCTGTTCACATTCTGATAAACTGATCCAATGGCGAGAGAATTGCCGACGAGAGAAAGGATTATGACAATAGCACAGGCTAAAACTTTGAAAACCGTTGAAACTAACGGTTCCTGGACATATTGGATGGAAGTTCGCCCAGCGGGAAGCGTTCCATTTCCACGAGTCCAGTTGGAGGACGCGTTAAGAGCAAAATCTGCAAAAACGGAGGATTCATGAAATGTGTCGTTGATCAAACTCATCTTTGGAGAGGGAAATCTTCAACTGGACCGTATTGTTCTTGATAACAAGTTAAATGTCCGCCTTTTTCTTATCAAAAGCTATTTTTTCAGCTGGCAGATGATCGTGCTAGATAATTAAATGTAAGCAGTATTTTAATCTCAATAGTGTTTACTAATGGAAATTTTGGATCAATAGCTATTAGGCGATTTTTCAGCCAACAATGCTTTTTGACTAGTATTCAGTATTTCAGCAAGTCACTGTCATCAAAATAACTCCTGTATTTATTTTTGCTGAAATAGAAGCTACTTTGCACGTCTTAGTTAAAATGTATTCCTAAACCTTCACTGACTGATGAAGCTGAAAGAATAAGTTTGTAGTAAGCGATGAATTGATTTTATTCTAAGCGAAAACGATGAGTACAGACGAAGCTCTTTGAACGGACACTCTCTCGTAAGCGGACAGCTCTACTTACGTATACGGCCGCCTTGACAAAATCCCGTTTGAACTCTTGCTCATACAAGCTTTGTATTTACACATTGCGGACACTTTTTCTGCTGCTTACGAGGGCTTCTCGACTGTACTTTTCAAAGAAATCAAGCGAATATTGGCAAAAACAATTTTAATATTTGACGATCTTAAGCAGCTTGTGGCTACTGACGTTCTTTGTTCGAAATTTTCAATAAATAATCTTTGAAGTTTGACCGCCGCTTTATTTCAGACTTTTATTACAACGTTGTGATGCAATTAAATTTGTGTTATCACTTTGAAGACGCTTTGTTTCATATTCGTGTTATATCGTACAAGGACATTGAAACAAAACAAACTCGCTGCACTTTTATAGGAGTATTTGCCGCCAAAGGAAAGGATTTTTTTAGCTGTTTTAGTCTGAATTAGATTTTGGTCGGAAATAACTAAAATAAGAGATTGCTTTTTAAAGAAGAACATGTAAGAGAGAATGGCAAAATAGCAAATAATAGTCACTGGACTTGAAAAAAAAAAAACGCGACGAAAACCCCCCGGGGGTACTCCCCAAAATTTGGGTGGGGGTGTGCGGCACGCTTCTTGAAACCCTTACCCTATTTCAGACCAAAATATGTGATTTTCCCTACCCTATTTCAGACCTGACCCTTAAAATTTCGGGGAAATTTCCCCATTTTAAAGTCAAAATGGCAAAAATCTATACCCTATTTCAGACCAGTAGGCAAAACATACCCTATTTCAGACCAAAAATGGTCAACATCTATACCCTATTTCAGACCAAAATGGCAAAAATCTATACCCTATTTCAGACCAAAACGGCTCAAAAACCATACCCTTTGACGCCGCACAAACCTATATAGCTTATATAAGGGAGTACCCCCCTCCCCCCGGGAAAACGCGATCAAATACCACTTTACTTAGGGTGCGAAGTAGGCTACAGCTTTCAAAAGATTAGGTCTGAAATAGCTAGGTATCAGAATAAATTAATATTAAAAGATAAGTTCTGAAAAAGAGGGTGTAAAATGTACATAACGATAAGATCGCGTATATCGGACGGATTAGAACGATAAGAGAGAGTGCGATGAGAAAGCGAGGGAAAATTAAAACAGACTTACATTAATTGAACGGGAGGAAAGCTTGGCAGAGCACAGGCTAGTTGCGCGGCACTTGTTATTTACTTACTTTCTTTCATTGTTTCTTCGTTAGTTAGACAGCATTCGCTGTAAGGACTCACTGACAATTAAGATCTGGAAATCTCGTACTTCAACTGTTCTCGTTGATCACCATGCAGTACTGGAAGGTGGCTGAAGGTAACTCAAAAGTAGTTACAAGATAGATCGAAAGATGTGCACTACACTGAGCCTGCTTATGATATGCTTACACACAAAAGGTGAATCTTAAAAATAAAAGAAATAAAAAATAAAAGGATTTTCAGCAAATAAATAGCTAAATCGACTTCGATCGATACTGATCAGTCTGGACGGAAATTGCCTGACAGCTACATTGTCCGTTCATAAAAACATCCAGGATATTGCACAAGGCAAAGGTAAATAATGGTGTTATCTGAATGGGCTTGCTTCGCATTTTACAGCAAGAAATGCGAATATATTTACATTACCGAATTACCCTTTTTTGTAAGAATGTATATAGAATTTCAGTAAAATAATACTGACGGATGTGACAAGGAACTAATTTTGATTTAGGAAAAAGGAAAGACGTATACAGTGGTACATCGTTATACCATACTTTCCAATGGTATATTAATAAAGTTCCTTTACAAATATTGTGTGATTTTATTGTATTCAATATTTCTATTTTCTGTCAACATGCAAAAAATCTTCTTAACTAAATCTCAGCCTTGGGTATTTAGCATATTCTTAAAATTTCGCCAATCTCAACAAGTCTTGGCCTCTTTGTTTGCTCCTTTGAAGTTTGCCGGGCTTCATAACCATTTCCATTGTTAGTAAGGCATTTGAAGAGAAATTTATTTTTACGTTAATTGCGAACTCTTGCAATGTAACACGTTCATGCTGTTTTTATACATTTCAGTACTGTTCTTTTTTATCTCTTGGAGCTTTTAAGGAATCTGTTAAGCGGACACCCTCGGGAAGCAAAAATAAGTGTCCGCAACTGCAGCTGGCCGCTTACGGGAATGTGTTAATACAGAGTTTGTATGAGCTAGAGTTAAAACGGGGTTTTGTCAAGGCGGCCGTAAATAGAGCTGTCCGCTTACGATTGTAGCTAAAATGATAATAAAAACAAAGATCATAAAAGCACTACTGAAATGGAGAGAGTATTAATGTCGGTGCTGGCCTCTATTTGCGCAGCCCGACAGGTATATGCTCATAACTATTTAGCACGTTTTAGATCAAAGTGACCTATTGGGAATCTCGTGTAATTGTATAATCGTGCCGCTATACATTCGTCTTTTGCGCTTTCTTTCTACGTTTAGATCATTTTGTGAATAAGCGGAATAGGTGTACTAGTTAGCTGATGAGGGAAGAACAAAATAGAAAAAAAAAATATACACATCATGCTAAATCGTATTAAAAACATAGTATCAATCAAACTACTTTTCAGTGCGTTGTTTTGTATTGATGTTTTTTGTATCTACGCGTTGAATCAATAAATATGTATGTATATGTTAATATGTATGTATAGCATTCACCTACATACCCAACCTATTAAATGTAAATGTAAGCAGCACTCCGGCCACGCGGATTCAACATTGTTTGGGAGGGGAGGGGGGGGGGGGGGGTGGGGGGTTGCTTGGGTGAAAAATATGTGTAGTTTGTTAAAACAGGTAGGAAATGCCTTGAAAGTACAAACTGGGCAGGGGGGGAAAAACAACCTCCATTACAAAGTTTGTTTTTATTCTTTACAACTTTACTATTATTATTATTTACATGGGTGTGTTATGGGTTAAAACATTGAAAATGATACAATGGGAATGAAATACCGTCGAGAATCGCTCAAGATGTAGAGCTGAAAACTGCGTCAAACTTGCTATAACTTACAGTGAGAACACTCATCAAAGATTACAAACTAAATGAATAACATACAATTATCAGAAAATTGAGACCAGATGGAAAATATAGCGACGACTTAACGTATACTAATAACAAAATGACCTAAACGCGATGTGTTAATGCCAGCTTGCATGCACCACAATAAAGAGGAATACAACATTTTACAACCTAAAAGTGTAGCGTGGGGAGTGGATTTGACGAGGTATCGCCAGTAGTACAAACTACTTAACAAAAGAGACAATATTATTAAATCTTCTATGAAACATTCAATTTAACGAAGTGAACTGAAAACTCCAGATCTCGCTTACATGTATAAAACGCGTTGTGCATTCAAATGTAACTTTTTTACGGTTCAAATACCAAGAATACATTGTACATAAAACGCTCAAAGAAACTCTAAATATGGATAATTGTATCTGAGGCTTTCTGCGGATAATGTTATGCCACCATAGGATTTCCAAAGCCGACCCTTTGCTGCGTTTGATGTAACTCTGCTAGCAGATTTTCGTCTTGTAGATTTAACTGTGAAATAAACAAATGAATATGTCATCATCAATAGACATCATCATCAATGTCAACGTCATCATCATCGTCACCATCGTTATAGATTGTTATCGTCATCACAAACGTCATTGTCATCGTCAATATCAACGTCTTTATCATCATCATCATCATCATCATCCTCATCATCATCATCATCGTCATCATCATCATCATCATCATCATCATCATCATCATCATCACCACCACCGTAATCATTTTCACCAATAGCGTCGACGTCATGGTTATCAATTGTCACCGTCAACGTCATCATGAACGTCATCGTCAAGGCCAACATCATCATCATCATCATCACCATCACTGTCCACCACCATTCCCATCGTTATCTTTAACATTCCTTTGGACTCTCGGGGCAGCATAGGGTATCCATCAGTATCCACCAGTATCCACCTGCATACTATCTCATACGGTTCTTTGACATTACATTTACTTTGTCCCAGGTGTAGTCGCGCTCTTCAACTCAGACATTTGTCAACTTGATACAAAAAATATGCCGAAAGGCAGCAGGGCACCTCCGCTCAGCCATGGAACTAGAATTTCCCCAAAGCTCCTGTTGCAGTTTACTTGTGTTACATTTATAAAACATGCGGGCTTTCGGGAGAACACTATAAATAGCTTGTAAGTCACTCGCTCGCAACTCACGATTTACAATAAATTTATTTTTTAACGGTTGTCTACCACCAACCCAATTTGAAGTGGTTTTACAACCGTTGTTTAGTATAGGGGTAAAGCCTTTGGCTCGTGATTAACAATATGCTCCTGTGCTCTTACTAAAGGACTAGATTTGGGTGACCTACCTTGAGAGCGTACTTGTATGACTGTTCAGCTTCCAACTGTCGACCAGTCTACAACAAGAGACGATTTACAGTTAAGACTTGAATGTAAACTGGGGTTATGCATTTTTGAAGACATTGCCCGCATGTTCGTAAGTTTGATCAAACCAAACTTGATAAAGGGAAATGCTTATGAAGCCCAACAAAGTTCTTTGTTCTTTGTTTTTGTTCGCTTTTTTGGCCTTGGCCGTGCACAAAGCATAATGAGTTTTGAGTTATGTCCGAGGGTGAACTAACCATGCAATAAAAATGTTTCGGTTATGTACTAATGAACCAATTGTGAGGCACTGCACGTAATCTCTGTACTTCTACGTTATCAGTATGGACATTTTCGGTCGAATCTCAGATAGAAACATAATCGAAACCGAAAATTTGTTGAAAAACAAGTAAAATTATTTCAGTGTTAACGGAAAAGCTTGCTACAAATCTCTGCCATTTTGGGTTTCAAATTACCCGCGCGCCACCATCTTGGATTTTATGGCGTTTCATGGCAGCCCCTTTTGTTATACAACAGTGGCAACTACAATACGTCATATAATACAAAATGGTGGCAGCGGGAAATTTAACCCCCAAAATGGCTGATATTTGTATCCAATTTTTCCGTACACTTGAACGTTTTTCCAATTTATTTCAACAAATTTTAAGTTTAGACAATATTTGAAATAGTTTAACGGCAATTTGTTTCAACAAATCTAAAGATCTAAAGCTTACCTGTAAACAAACGAGGGAGAGATAAGTCCACACTTCTGCATCTTTGTTGTTTAAAATATTCGCCTCAGATAAAGCGTCCTCGGCTTCGGCTAAATCACCCAGCTACAAAAAAATAAATGATCAAACCTAAATTCTCCTTAAAAAGTTATACAAAATGAGGCATTTAAGCTATGAGAATAACGAAACTGATCAAAAACTAAACTGTTTTGATTGATACTCAAATTCTCCCGACGTGTTATAAGAAATGTATAGAGCCCAGTAAGGAGAAGTTGCATGTTGACACATGGCTTTACTCACTCACCCTATAACAAGCAATTCCAGCTCCGAGCCAAGAGACACAGGATGGCGAGCGAATGCAGGCTTTCAGGAAGGTCGTCTTCGCTTTATCGAACTGGATGTGCGGAAAAATAAAAGCAAGTCAGATTTAGATCAATCAAACCAAGCAACCAACTAACCAATATCAATTTCGGACCTAAAAGACGTTTCTTTCGCTACCTTTTTTTTCAAGGTAGAAAAATTGACACGCAATCATTGAAAAAATAGAATCCTAGGGAACGTAGGAGATCAGTGCCGGAGCTTATCCTGGTGTCTATAACATGAAGCAACTAGGAGTATCGCTACTCCCCCTGGATGGGATGCTAGTACATCGCAGGTAAACCCTACCGGCATTTTTGTCAGGGGAAAAAACGGTATTCACATGATAGTGAACATTTTCAAGGTCGGGTATACCTACTTTTGGTATATTTTCCAGGTTTGTAAAACTAGTCAGAAGATTTCCATACTTTTACCATATTTTCAAACTATGTTCAAAACCCTGCCGGGAACTCGTAAAATCCAAACACGAAGACTATAAGTATAAACAATAAACCCACCTCTCCTTTCTCCAGGTAGATCGACGCGAGTCTCAGATAGATAGCGTGCATATCTGAGGCTTCTGTCGTATAGACCAGCGTTCTTTCGTAGCAGTCCCGGGCTTCCTCGGTTCGGCTTGTCAGATAATAGAGATGGCCCATTAAGCCCCACGCATCTGGGTTCTGTTAAAAATAAAATTAAAATATTTAGCTTTGGTGGATTAGAGGGATAACCAACTGCCACTTTGCAACTCGTTCAGCAGGTTGGTACCCAAAGGGTTGTTTATTCGTGAAGAGTTTCCGATTATTTTCCGAATTATTTCCGACTTCTAAAGCCTGGGACAAACGAGGATAAGAGTTGGCTCTCATGAGAGTTTTCTTCAACACTCATCGACTATCATAAAGCGTGGGCCAAACGAGAGAAAACTCTCGACGACTCTCAAGAATAATTTGAGCAGGTTCAAAGTCGACGAGAGCGCATGAGAGTCGATGAGAGTTCATGAGAGTTTTCAGGCCGAATGAGAGCAAAAGTTTGAACTCTCATCCAACACGTCTTTCGTAGTTGATATTGTAAGGAATTATTCGTAATATTTTGAAATATTACATCACAATGATCAATCAGGGAAAATTTCAGAAAATTTCCATGTTAACTATTTATTTTGACGAAATAACCTTGAAGGAGCTATGTCACTATATTTAAGTCATTTTTCTGATGTACAAAATGACTTTCAAACTGAAGAAAAATACTAGTTTACTAAGGTAGAAAAACACCAAAGAGGCAATGAGAAATCAAACAGGAACAAGGATGGTTAACCCTTTCAATCCCAAGAGTGGCCAAGTTCAAAATTGAAAAAAATTCCAAATTTCATTAAGTAAAATATCGAGAAACGAACAACACCACATGAAAGTACTGCTCAGTAGCTTTCATTTGAATGGTCACACACTAGGGTTTCATCCACAGACTTAGAACCACGGTAATTGACTCTAGGTTTGACTCTGGGAGTGAAAGGGTTAAGGATGGAGAAGATTACGATGGATTGCAAATGACCTACCTGGTGCTTCAACACGACGGCTTGTTTAAGATTCTCCTCTGCTTCAATGAAAGACTTCTGTTGAATCTTCAACCTTCCAAGGAGGACGTAATAATCGGCCCCAGGCTCTCCATTAGCCGCCACTAGCTCGTGCGCCAAAGCCCCATCCGTTAACTAGTACCCAGTAACAAAAATACATAAAACGTCAGTAAAAAACGTCAGTTAATTTCCAAGTGATGTATTTGTAAATTATCCGTACATATTTGAAACTCTGTCCTGTAACATGTTTACTAACAATTATCTCACCTTATTTGGGGGAAGGGAGGTCGTACTTTCAGGCGTACGCTATTTTCGGAGGGGTCGTTACTTTCAAGAATTACTAGAAGATCGCCGAACCTGTTGTTACTACGGAGTTTAAAGGAGCTATGTCACGATATTTTAAGTCATTTTTGCGAAGTGCAAAATTACCTTTGAATTGAAGAAAGCCTCAAAATAATAGTTTTAATAGGGTAGAAAAACACCAAAGAGGTGATGATAAACCAAACAGGAACAAGGATGGTTGAGGATGGAGAAGATTAAGACGGATTGCGAACGGCGAACTTGAAAAAAATATGGCCAATATTTTCAAGATGCGCCATCCGTGACGTAGCTCCTTTAAGAAAGCCATAACGACAACGGCAACGTCGACGTCACCAAACAAAAGGTTTAATGAGCAGTACAATGGATATGCACGTGCGTTATCCACCTTGGTACATTTCTTAGCCGTCCTCGGCAAAACAACGACGTGAAATGATCGTATTCTGCGTCTTGTAGAGAACGTGAACCCCAACGGCGAAATTTTAAGTCTCTACTGATTTGGAATTGAACGTTGTCTTTATATGTTCAGCTACAGGATAGTTCTGACACCGATAGACATACTGAATTCACTCCCAAGAGTGCTTAATCTCGTACCCAGATGTTCTCGCTCTACGGGAGAGTACATCTGGTAAAGTCGGCTGCGTTCTCCACTCTGATTGGATTGAAAGGAAAATTTCAGAGCTCGCGCGCGTTGTGACAAGATCAGCACGCGCTAACTGTACGCGTAAGCTTTTGAATTTCTTTTCATATGTACCGAGTTAACTTGGCAATTTCTCAGGACAATGGTTAATTCTTAGTAAAATATAGATTTTTTAAATAGATAGTTATGGTTTCTGGTGATTCAGGAAGTTTGAAGAAGTTTTTGAAAAGAAACTCTTTGTACATCTGACGTATACAAGTGGCGCGTACGCGTGGTACAGCGCGCGCGCACTTACACCGAGTCGGCGATTTCACAGTTGTCAATAAATCTTGACCGAGGTCTTTTCCGTGATCTTTTGCGTTGAGATATAGCGCAGTCTGAGGGGATACAACTCAACAACCTGAGTAGATTATCTACGTTTGTGAATACCGTATCGTCCCTATCTTATCGCAGACGCGAAGCTTTTCTTGTTAGCCATGCTGGCAGCGAGCCAGCCAGATTAACAAAATATCAAAAAAACATGCGCACGCAGTAAGTCACATTTCTGACACATGATTGCGCCATCAAAACGGATTTTACCAGATGTTCTCTCCCGAGGGTTGAGAAGATCTGGGTACGAGATTAAAGAGTGCTAAGTCCAAAACCGAGTAAAAATATTGAACTTCATTTTGAAAAATTGTCAAAATCAAACAGCACCACTTGAAAGTACTGCTCAGTAACTTTCATTTGAATCGTCACACGCAAGGTTTTCATCCACAGACTGAAAAGTTACGACCACATTTATTGACTTAAGGTTTGACACTGGGAGAGTGAAAGGGTTAAACTCCCTACTTACGGGGTGTCGATACTTTCAGGATTCTACGGTAACCTATAATTATTTTACCTGCAGGGCATTCACTTCCAGTAAGAAATTCGCCGCCTGCAAGAAGATACTAGCATTTGGCTTGACCTCCGCTGGCTTCTCCTCCGAGGGTACCGTGTGTTCGGATTCAGGAGGGGCCGGTGATTGTCGGTGGGAACTACCAGGGCTAGGAACACGTGAGCTCTGTTTGGAAGCCATGTTTGTGGAGGACTGGGTCTGAGGTTTCGTTCCGGGTTTTCCCACAGGCGTTGCTGAGCTAAACACGATTGCCGGGGGCAGGCCTGCGGTTGGCGGAGCTGAGAGGTCAGCGGAAGTTTCACCAGTTCCCGGCACAGGCTCCTCGCGCGCCATATCGTCAACTAAATAGAGAAAGCAATTTATGTTATTTCATCCCAGGGTTCAAATTTGTATAGGTAATAGCATGAGTTGTAGTGGTATTTATATAATTCACTGTGTAAAACTCGCGCCGTGATTGGTTTAGAACTGTTATCTATTAGAGTACAGACGCACGAATGACGTCACGAAGGCGGGAAAACGCGCGGGCGCCCTGCCTGCTCCAACAAATCCTTCGCTCAAAACAGAGAAATATTTTCGTCAAACTGGAAATATTCCATAGGAAATTCCATGTACTTCAACTGATACGAATTTTAAATCGGCTGTTCAAGCTTGGCTAGAACTTGGAGGAAAATATGATGGACTTTTAGCTCATTGTAAACAGAATCCGAGAAATTTAGCGGGATATTTGTTCGCCGTGAAGCGACTTGCAACGGGATTTGGACTGGAATAATTCAGATTGTTTTTCCTCATATCAGGACGGAATAGAGGTTAGTCTCTAAATATTTGCTTTTCGAAACATTTGCTGAGTTGAGCTGTAGTTTATTTTAAGCCGTTTAGTTTTCACAAAGTTTTATTTGAGTGCATGAAAACACTGTGGCCTAAACTCGATGTTTGTTGACATAATTTGTATCGGCTTATTTAGCGTACATTCAAGTGAAAATCCGAAGCGAATATCTCCAAAATTATATAAAACAAATAGATTCCATGTTTCCGTGGGTCTGTTCAGTAATAGATCACAGAAGACGTCAAAATGTGGTAAGAACATCAGTGACCAACTCGCCGCAGCGGCTCGTTGGCCACTTTTTTGTTCTTACCACATTTTGACGTCATCTGTGATCTATTACTGAACAGACGCACGGCAACATGGAATCTATTTGTTAAATAGATGTTATTGAACTAGCGTGAGGTCCGTATTGGGAAAATATTGGTCTCGTTCTTTTTTTGCAAGTTTATGGACCGAGCCCAAGGCGAGGTCCATAAACTTGCAAAAAAAGAACGAGACCAATATGTCCCAATACGGACCGAACAAGCTAGTTCAATAAAGTTTTTATTATAATGGATTTTTTAAAAACTTGCAGACAAAATAATGCAGCCATTTTCGGCTAACGCGCGCGCGTCAAAGCTAAGCATATTTTTCAGGCCACTTTGCGAAAGTTTAACCAAACTTGTCCGCCAGACATGAGGAAAAATGTTTCTACTTAATAGAAAACAGTTTTCTTTTGTTCAATGTTTCATAAAAGGAATTCGGCGAAATGAGTTCGTGAGCGGTCCATCTTAGCGGTCCGTATTGCAAAATTCGGACCGCTCAGGGAACCAATCAGAATGCTCCTTTTCGTCGTGGACCAGTTTGCCATATAATAATTGGTAATAATACCGCGAAAGCGGCTCGTGATATTTTGGACAATTTTGAAATATTACGAGCCGGTATTATTACAAAATACCACGTAAAAGGTAAAAGGCTGCTCAGAAATAGCCTATTCTCTGACATGTTTCTACAGTCGAAGCTCTCTGAGCGGACACTCTCGTAAGCGGACAGCTCACGGCCGCCTTGACAAAGCCCTTTTGAACTCTAGCTCATACAAACTCTGTATTTACACATTCCCGTAAGCGGCCAGCTCCAGTTGCGGACACTTTTTCTGCTTCCCGAGGGTGTCCGCTTACGGGAGCTTCGACTATATACTTATATTTTTATATCCGCACAGTTACAAATAAAAAGGTCATTCTTACCATGAACTTCCGGTAATTTCGGGTCCTCAGAGGCACCGGTTGCATGAGCACCCTCGCCAACAGGTTCCTCGGTACCAAGCTCCGAAAAACTGTCAATCTCGGCTGGTATGTCAGCTGTGCCTGCCAGCTCAATAGAGGACAGCGTTGCTACGTTTAAGCGGTTGGCTTCAAGGAAAGCACGCTCAGCTCCAATGTCGTTTTGTATACCGTCATAGTACAATCCTGTATGAATGAAAAGTGCATATTAAGCCCGGGTTAAACGAGGATGAGAGTTGCTGAGAGTTGGCTCTCATGAGAGTTTTTCTTTCAACTCTCATCGACTATCATAACCTCGGGCCAAACGAGAGAAAACTCTCGACGACTCTCAAATAAAATTTGAGCAGTTTTAAAGGAGCTACGTCACGGTTGGCGCATCTTGAAAAAATTGGCCATTTTTTTTTCATGTTCGACATCTGCAATCCGTCTTAATCTTCTCCATCCTCAACCATCCTTGTTCCTGTTTGGTTTATTATTACCTCTGGTGTTTTTCTACCTTAGTAAATTATTATTTTGAGGCTTTCTTCAATTTGAAGGTGATTTTGCATTTTGCAAAAACTCAAAGTTGTGGGCCACGTAGCTCGGGAAGACGTTACTATTTCTATTGTAATGCTTACCTAGCATGGTCCATGCAATAACGCTCCTGCTCTCAGCGCAAGTTGCCGCCTCAAAAAACGTCTCAGCTTCTTCGTACTTCTCAGTCATCAGAGCCATGCAGCCGTACATCAGGAGACTGGGGAGAGAAAACCGAGTCAATCGAGAGAGGACTGGACGGGCTATAGGTGTACTCACATGATCACATGCAAACAAGTACAGTCGAAGCTCCCTTAAGCAGACACCCTCGGGAAGCAGAAAAACAGTTTAAAAGTGTCCGAAACTGGAGCTGTCCGCTTACGGGAATGTGTAAATACAGAGTTTGTATGAGCTAGAGTTCAAACGGGGTTTTGTCAAGGCGGCCGTAAGTAGAGCTGTCCGCTTACGAGAGTGTCCGCTCAGAGAGCTTTGACTGTACAAGAAAAGTGGAAGAGAAGGAAGTTGATCACTTACCCTGGTACATGTTTTTGAGCGATTGCTATAGTCTCCTTGAAACACTCCTCGGCCTGAAATGAGAGATATTCGATCGCGTGTTGCTGCTTTAGTTTTCTTTACAAGCTTCTACTCTCACAGTGAAGAGCGCCTACCGTTGCCACTCGACAAAGTTTTTGATTAATTTTTGACATCTTTTTGAAAAATTTCTGAAGGCTTTCGTTTCAACTGGCCAATCAAAATGCAAGAACTATAAGAGGTGGAGTTGTCAAGCTCCACGTTCGCTTTCTGATAATTGACATATCTGTCTCCCACAATTCTTGCAATTTGATTTGCTAGTTTATATAGAAGCCATTAGAAAGTTGTCCAAAAGTTGTCAAAACTAATCAAAAACTTTGTCGAGTGGCAACGGTAAGGTGCTCTTCACTGTAAAAACGTTAGAAAATAGACTGCAATAATTGTAATTACTGTACTAAGAGTTAAAAGGAGGAGAGGCTACAATTTCAATGAAGATTTGTAAATGGATCTGCGGGGATTTAGCTCTGTAGTAAACTCAACTTTAATAAGAACGAAACAAATAGACATGAATATAACTCTGAACTACTGTGACTATAAAGCAATACGAAGGCGCTACGTGACAATACTCATGACAAAGGTTGAAACTCGCTCGAGTACATGTGCTCTTTAAATCACGTGACATATCCCATGATTCGTCTGCTTCCCGAGGATGTCCGGTTATGGGAGCTTCGACTGTATTAATAAATCCATGGCGGTCTTTGAAATATCATTTAAATAAATATTTCATGTATACCATCATCAATGTTCCATACCTTTCCATAGTCACCAATAAGTAAACAAAATGCCCCGTAATCAAACCAGTGATCGGGATCGTTCTTGCTACGAGACAACCGCTGATGAAACAAAGAAAGTAAGCAATGTTAATGATAATATTCAATAAACTGTACCTCTTTAGCCTGCGTACATGATACGTCTGCACGTACGCTATATATCTGACGCCCTTACGCCCGGGCCAAACGAGGATGAGAGTTGTTGAGAGCTGGCTCTCACGAGAGTTTTCTTCAATTCTCATCGAATATCATCACCTCGGGCCAAACGAGGATGAGAGTTGCTAAGAGTTGGCTCTCATGAGAGTTTTCTTCAACTCTTATGACTATCATCACCTCGGGCCAAACGAGAGCGAGAGTCGTCTACGACTCTCAAGAGGTTCACATTCAATGAGTGTATGAGAGTTGATGAGAGTTCGTAAGAGTTTCAGGCCAAACGAGAGTGAGAGTTTGAACTCTCATCCTTGCTTTACAGGCAATTCGAAATGTCTCGAGCAAACATAAAATTAGAAATACAAAACAACTAGTACCTCTTGGTAATACTTAGCCGCAAGTTCAAAATTCTGATTGACCTACAAAAGAAAAAAGAAAGATGCGTTTATAAGTAAGTGTTTCCTAAGAAACATAACTCCGCGAGTGTAGCGTGACAAGCAAACTGTCACACAATAAATTATGATCTACCTCAGCTTCCCTGGCGAAGTGTTTGAGAGTTGCAGAGTCTGTGACAGGCGGGGGTTCCTCTGGAGTCTCTTCTGCTGTGAGAAACTGAAAATGTGAACACGGAAAAAAAAAAGTAAATAACATTTTACGACATGGCATTCATACAAATCTGGAGGTCCCTGGTTCAAATCCTCCACCCTGCCACTAGCTGGATTTGTTGTCGGTAGTCCCGAGTTCAACTCCTCGGCCACGCTTTATAAATACCAACTGGTTGGCCTCCCACCAGTTGGGACTCTTAACAAGTGTATGTTCTATTTGAAATATTTGTTTGATCATTTAGTGTCCACAATTTAGTGTCCACGTGAACATGACGTTATAAGGTACATGTACGTCAGGTTGCTCAGCAACTTTCCTGGGAGACGGGGAGGTGCTTGTTTCCCGCCTGCAAACGTTTTTGAAACTAGTGTGACAACAAGCTGACATGACGTCATAAGGTAGGTTGCTAAGCAACTTTCCTGGGAGACGGGAGGTCAAGCAAAAGTTCTTAAAACTAGTTTGACAACAACCAACATTGTTTAACCCTTTCACTCCCAGAGTAAAATCTTGAGTCAATAAAATGTGGTTGCATGAAACCCTAGTGTGTGACCATTCAAATGAGAGCGACTGAGCAGTACTTTCATGTGGTACTGTTTATTATGCTGTACAAGGTGGTTCTAACTTTGAAGTCTGTGGATGAAACCCTAGTGTGTGACCATTCAAATGAAAGCTACTGAGCAGTACTTTCATGTGGTACAGTGTTTATTATGCTGTACAAGGTGGTGAAAACCTAGCCTGCGTGGATGAAAGCTACTGAGCAATACTTTCATGTGGTACAGTGTTTATTATGCTGTACAAGGTGACTCTAACTTTTACGAATGTGGATGAAATTTTGCAAAATGAAATTCCAAGATTTTTTTCCTCAGTTTTGAACTTAGCACTGTAGGGAGTGAAAGGGTTAGTAAACCATTACCTTGTTTAAGGCAACGTGCATCTGGTCGATTAAAAACACGTACAACTCGCTGATGAATGCCTGAAGTTTTTCCTTGTCTGTAAAAGCTGTGGTGTTTAAGTACTTCTCTCGTACAATCTTTATGACACTGTTCTGTTGATCAAAAGCACAATGCCTCAGTTAACCAATGAACGTTTAACAGAACTAAAATGTTTATTCCTAGCATGCAAGCAGGTTCAAGTCTTCCATAAGAGTGGTGGTGATTCACTCGAATATTAGTGACATGAAATGTGTGATGTATCATGCGCGATGCGTCATATGCGATGCGTGATGTGTAGAATGTATTGCGTGATGTGTGATGTCTATTACACGGTTTGTATTTCTTAACTTATATCAACAAGCCTTACCGCCATATCAGAGAAGGGAGGGGTGGGGAGAGGGGAGGGGGAGAGCGAGGGGGAGGGGGGAGGGGGGGGGGGGGGGGGTTAATGAAGAGTCAATGGAATTCCAGTGAAATAGTGAACAATTTCTTTCACGAAATAGCAAACAATGTAATAATGAAAATAATGAAAATTAATTAATGCATTAAAACTTTGAAAACTGAAGTGACACAACTAAAGCATGATACTGACGTGGGGTTTTGGAGGGGTTGTAATTTTATTGTATTTTTTTGTTTTACTTTTAAGAGAGGAGCTTATTTGAAGAGGGGTCTTGAAAAGAGGAGGTCGGATATACAGTATTACTGTATTACAATTTACTGACAATTTCATGTGTTTTACCTTCATTTGTTCTTTGAATGCGAAGTATTTTCCAGACGTATTCAACTCGTAGAGAAACTTTTGCCTCCTACATAAAAAGAAAACGAAGTTATCTCTGCTTTCTGAACGAGACGTCTATGCTCTTGAAGAGCTCCAACTGCATGATAACAGTGTAGTATATGTTTTTTTTTTAATGGAGACAAGTAGCTACAACTGTACATTGTATCTATTGTACCTTATGTCTGTCTACAAGCCTTGTAGCTTATCAACAATTTGATCATCGTTGATATTCATGTTTTTACATTTTCGTGCACAATATGACTTTCTTACTCATCTTGCCAAATTTCAATCCATTACGAACATTAGAAGTATGCAGTACCGGACTGTACCGCTAAAATGTACGTTACCACCGTCTCGTTGCTCTCGAGACTCGCCTCGTTTCTCGTGTCAAAAAAACTGTAAGTACGGACTCAATCATGAAACAAAACAGTCTTGAATTCTTTTCATGAGACCATTTGAAATACTGCATTAACTTTATTGGACTTTTTCCTCCGAGATTTTTTCGGCCGCCATTACTTGACTTTGTTCCGAAGGCTTGGTTGCAAATTAGACAAAGTAAAACTTTTGGACTTTTCTTTATTGGTCTCGTGAGCATGTATCTATGGAGTGGTAAAGTGTGACGTCACAAATTTTCAAATATTTTTATCAAGCCTCAAAATCCTATTAGATAAAGATTGCTGCAGTATGATCAGTCACAAAATTTCGAAAAGAACAGAAGATAATAGTGGTTCAATGTTTGCTCCCGTCCATAAACCTCTCTAATTTTTGCGCCTGTTCAAGACTGAAGGAACAGACGCAAAATTAGAAGGGTTTGTATGGAGAAATTAAAACCTGAAGTGTCCATGTCTCGGTCGCAAATTGCAATGGAGAGTTCATTTTTGGTAAGTGGACGTTTTTTTGGCATGCTTCCCTCCGAATAGCTGATCAAATTTCATAATTTCGCAAATTTAATTTTTGTGACGTCATGACTTTAGTACTCTATTAACTAAGGTACCTTTGATCCATGGCATCGTTTGACTGTGGAAGGTTCCCCTTCATTAAATCATCACCGTACATTTGCCTGTAACATACAACAGATTGGTTTTTAAGCGTGTTGATGCCAATTACAAAGTTAACTCTTCTCCACATTTTCAAACATGTTAACTTTGTAAAACGTTGGCAGGCCATCTACAATCCTCGTCAAAAGTCCATGGGACACTCGCATAAATAAGTACAAAAAGTTGATTCTGTATGAGGATTTGCCAATGAAGAAATTTGATTTCACAAACCTGAATTCCTCCAGCAGAGAATTTGCCACTGTGGTCAACTGAGTGTGGAAATCTTCCACAGCCTGTAAAAACAAAAGGCCAGTTAGTAACGGGTGCTGTACAAATTCACGTCCAAATCTCATACCTAAATTGTCAGGGCATAAACTGTCAGGGCATAAAGTAAAACTGTTTTTCCGTTACCTTTTTGGACCCTCCTGTTTTGCGGGCAAATACAGGACGTGGTGGAATATACTCTGCAACTCTATAAGGAAAGAGAGAAAATTCTCGAATGAGTAGAACAACTCATAAGGGTGACTCCTTTTAATAGTAAAGGAACACTTTTAGTCCTCCATCCACCTACAAACTCTCCTTACTGGTCTCCAGACGTGTCTTATAGTCCTAGTTAGGAGAATTTGACTACATGTAATTATCAAGACAATTAATTCACCTTAGGTGTTCATATCATTAATTATGATTATGTATTGATAGTATAAGAAGAAATTAAATGCGCACTGACTGATTAACCACGCACAGAGCTGCTCAAAGTAGCCATGCGGGAGGTTTATTTTGCAGATTGCCGATTTTTGTGTTTTCCTAGATCTAATTTTAGCAATTCTCAATAAGAAAATGTGTTCACATCTGTACAATGGCAGATCGTTTTAGATACCAATGCAATTTTTGCGCGGATCGTGAAAAAAAACGTAAAATAAAAACCCGCAATATGTCATGCCCACGCTATTAGTTTGAGCCATGGTAAAAGTAATAAAGCTGGAAAATCAATAATAGCATTACGCCAACTTACTTTCTTGCAAGCGACGATGGTGGCCTCTTGGGTACCAGCGGCTTGTCGAGGACAAATTCTAACGTAATAAACGTTCGTGATTCGAGGTATTGCTGCGTATAAGAAGGGGGAAATTATCCACTCACTGTGAATGGCATTTTTTACGAATGGAACTGAAAACTACAAAGATTAATTGTTAGTTTGTTTTTGTTTTACGAAGGACTTTCACTTCTTTTTTCTAACATTCTAACCTCGCGTGCTTTTGGTTCATGTGAAATTTCAGTTGAACTTCCCGTAAGCGACCACCCAAAATGTCAAGGCTATGTAGGTTACTGAACAATTAAATAGAAAATTCCAAACAACCAGCCTGACGGTCGCTTACGAGAGGTTCCCGCGACTACTATTAGAGTTTGACTGATAATTTTGGTATTTTGGAAAAGTGGTCGCTTACGAGAGATGGTTGCACAGGGAGGTTCGAAACCCTTTCCGAAATTTCCATTCTTTCAATACAATAAACAATTGGAGTTGCGTTCAGATCGTTTTATTATTAACAAAATTGCATAGAAATGCTCACCTGTCCTTCAAGATTCTTGGCTTCGTTGCTTTCTCCTTCTGATAACATGTCTGGCTTAAGCACTGCACCTGATGGCTAAATAACGCAATCATCCGTCATTAAAAGAGAAAGGTCACTTTGTGTCACGCTACATGTATATCTCACAAGGTCACGCTAATTTACACGATTCTGTCACAAAGAAAATGTTCTTAAAGTAAAATATCTTATTAAAGTGTCAAAAGATTTTAGCCTTATCATGATTCATACCTTTGTTTTGGCATCTGCCTTGCCTTGTTTGGAAGGTGGAGGAGCCTTCTGGGCCATGGCTGAGGCGAGCGTGCGGCTCATTCCACTGGCCACTCTAGCAGCCTCCTCCGCCAATGTGCCTTTGCGTTTGGTTTTCTCGTACACTTCAGTCTCGATAAAAGGCTTCACAAGATAAGCACCTCTTATTCTGTGAATAAAAGAATAGCATTACAGTTCACAAAGGTATAACGGCTGTAAACTTCCAAACATTATCTCTTCAGCCTAAATCTTAAGCCCTGGCCAAACGGAGATGCAAGTAGACGCAGGACTAGACGCAAGTAGACGCAAGTAGACGCAAGTAGACGCAAGTAGACGCAAGTAGACGCAAGTAGACGCAAGTAGACGCAAGTAGACGCAAGTAGACGCAAGTAGACGCAAGTAGACGCAGGTAGACGCAGGTAGACGCAGGTAAAGGCAGGTAGACGCAGGTAGACGCAGGTAGACGCAGGTAGACGCAGGTAGATGCAGGTAGACGCAGGTAGACGCAAGTAGACGCAGGTAGACGCAGGTAGACGCAGGTAGACGCAGGTAGACGCAGGTAGATGCAAGTAGACGCAGGTAGACGCAGGTCAACGCAAGTAGACGCAAGTAGACGCAAGTAGACGGCAACTTGCGTCTACTTGCGACTTCGTTTGGCCAGGACTTGCGCGCACTTGTGTTGAACTTGCCATGACTTGCGTTCACTTTGATCGAGATCAAATTTGCGCGCAAATAGACGCAAGGTTTTCACCGTTTGGCCACCCTGACCCAACCCAAGTTTTGTTGTTTACTTCAAGTACTGAATTGTAGCGTGCGCAGGAGCATTGCAATGGCTCCTTTGCGACTTGCGTAGCCGTTAGCCGCAAAACCGGTCTGTTATAAGCCACTTTTCCAACACTAATTAACGCTTTTGCTTACTTGCACTTTAACTAAGTCTTCTAGTTAGTACATAAACAAACCTTTTTACTCCAGGATATAGTAAGGGCGCCATATTGACGTATGCTACTCCGTGGAAAGATATGGGGATATCCTCCTCTAGCGAGCCCTGTTTTCCTTTCGCCTTGGTGGCCTGTTGCACTGGAGTCCTCATTATTTCCACAGGCCAGAAACGATTCTGAGCGATCTTATTCTGCAAACTGGACAAACACAAATAATTTAATCTCAAAGATTTTCGGACGAAAAAAAAATGTCCGAAAATTGTTTCGTCCGAACAAAAACACACTCCATCCGAACATTTTCGATTATGTATTGTTCACGTAAATGTGCAAATTGCTGCAATTTTAAGGGGTTTTTTACAACAAAGAAGGCTTATGAAAACGCTCAACAGTGTGACTCCATTCGCTAGGATAACAAATTTAAGACATTGCGAGTTGTGGAATTTGTTGGAGCAACATCGAAGATTAAGTCACTTTTGGCGTATATAGTATTCATGCATTCTTCACATTGTCAGTTTGTTCTGTTTGTGGTGTAGTTTGTTGCGTTCAAACTGAACTGTCTAAACGGAACTGTGTTCAATAAATTTAACAATATTAACACGTCGTGTCGTCGTATCGTTCTACCTTAGTAAATTATTAGGTTTACAGTTTAATTGTTTTTTTTTGCTGATAGCATTGAAGCCGATATCGCCTTACTTAAGTTACATTTCATGTACATGACCAAAGCTTCTACTCAGAATGAAACACTACGGTCTTCAATACGCTTTATCTCAGAAACGAGCACGGTAACCCCTCAATTTTTTTGCCTTTCTGACACGAGTGGGTCATTATCTACATGTTTATTTATTTTATTTGGCTTCGCCTAAGATAATATATAACAAAATAAACAGAAAACGGAATGTACATGTAACTGCAGCAAAAGTTTTTTTAAAAATCTGAACGTGGGAAGATTTTGGGCTCGAACGTCCTTAAGGTGGAGCTCCACCTATAATTGACAGAAATAACTGACCACTGTTCTATGTTGTATTCTTGGTTAAGACACTTTACACTCTGCATGATAATTTTGGGAACAGGGATGGAGCAGTAATGATAGCGCTCGTCTCCCACAAATGTGGCCTGGAATCAATTCTGAACAATATCACAAAAATTAACGAACGGGCCAACAACATCTGACCGTACGTGCGAGCCACATTAAAGGGGTTATCTTATTAGTAAATCAGTGACTGACTAAAATTTTTATTCAGGCCAAAACAGGGCTGTAATAATAGGGTTCAACTGTACTAAGCACTACAGATAGTAGAAGGGGGGACAGGAGCGGGAACACGGGAGTACAGGTGGTTGGGGAGTCTACGAGAGGCGGGTAAAGAGAAGGCGGGAAGCAGGCTTCCCAAGGTGGCGAGACCGGGAGAAATATTGCGCAACATTGCGTAATATTTCGCAATAGAAAAAGCACCAAGAGGCGGAAGTCACTACTAAGGAAGGGGCGGGAACCGGAAGTAAAATTTACGTTCAGACCCCTGCTCCCCCCCCTCCCCCCCTCCCCCATCCCGCAAAAAAAAGTGTAGTTAAAGGGACACTGTCCTGATTTTAGCATGATTTTGGGAAGCTCAGAAACATATCTAGATCATAGGAAGTTGAACAATAATGGTTTAATCTGTAGAATAGCACTCGACAAATGACATGAACCCATTAGGAAGTGAGGATGACAAACGACAGCGAGGATGGAAATGGATTGCAATATGGATTTTTGAAAAACGTTAGGATGTCAGTTTTTCAAAGTTTCAAATTTGGCTCGGAAATCTTTGAAATTTTGCAAAACTTTTGTTGCAGTATGGAATTTCTTAAGAAATTGCTTTTTATCATTTAGTTAGAGTTCATTAAGTTCTTATTTCATAGATTTAGGGACCATTTCATGCATTATAACAGTTTTGAGCAAATACGCCGGGACAGTGTCCCTTTAAGATTAAGAGAATTTCACCTTTCAGCAGCGTCTGCACTTATAAAGCACCGTCTTTCTGCATTCCAGGTCACGTGGTTTTTCTCGTTAATGGCTTCCTGACGGAATGAGATATCCTCTTTGTCTCTGAGGTCACCGTCTTCATCATCAAACGGCATGTCTTCGATGGCACTGAAAAAGAAAGAAACTTTCTAAATTGTTTACTTCTTCGCAGTTGTTCAAAGTAACTAATTAAAACCATTTAGGGCAGATTTCAATTGAGTGTCGAAAGCTGGTTTTGCTTTACTACGCTCTGTGATTGGTTTAAAAAACTCGCGCCACCTACAATCTACTCAACCAATCAGATGCAAAAACAAAACCAATCGCGACTTGGTCACACGTGTTTTCCCGCGCTTGACGCAGTTGCAAGCATTGTTGCTTTGAGTTTTCATTGCTCCGTTGTGTTGTTTACGTTTGTTGTGATGGGCCATTGTAATTGCTTTGGTTTTGGTTTCACGACACTCAGTTGAAAACCGCTCTAATTGGTAGTTTGCATCAATGTTACCAAAACTGTTCGCTTGCATGAACAATATCAGAAAATTAAACATGTTATAGAGCAGGCAGAAAGAAACGTTCTGTCCAAATTATAGCTTTGTCGCGTTTTTCATAACCGAGTTATTACGAAAACTAATTTTCAGAAAATTGCAGTATTTAGTATGCAGCCGCCATGTGGTGCCCTTCTTTGGGACACCATGGCGGCCATAAAACTGTACACGAAGTAGAGTAGATTCTACCATCAATATCATTAGCTTTCACTTCAAAACTCTTTAGATATCACTTCTAAATTATTATCACGTATAACAATTAAAAATGAGATAAAAATGCCCGTTTTTGTGACAGTTCAAAAACACGTTCATCCGGGACATCGCAAATTTCAAAATGCTTTATTTTCGAAACGAAGCACTGAATCGATACCAAACTTTGCATAGAGATTAATGTTTTGTATATGTAGAATATGTGAAAAGAATAGCTTTGTAGAATTAACAGTTTAGATTTTAGAATTTTGATGACGTCAGATGCAAACCAAGAATACGCAATAACGGTAAATTACAAAAAAAAGAGGAAATCGTACAACAAGTAAAATCCACATAAAAGAGAACTTAACAGAATGACTGTAGCCTGACCAAAGAGACATGTCTCTTCGGCTGAACATGTAAAGGCAGCGTTCAAATCCAAAGAGAAACTTCAAAAATTCGCCGTTGCGGTTCACGTTCTCCGAAAAACCAGAATTTGGTAATTTCACGTTGTTGTTTTGCAGAGGACGGCTAAGAAATGTACCAAGATTATAACGCACGTGCAGAGCCATTGTACTGTTCATTAAATATTGTTTTTAGCGACGTTCTCGTTGCCGTCGCCGTCGTGGTTTGCTTTAATAAACTGCCCAGTCGCTTGTGTAGTTGAGGCCTTATTTCCCTGACTGGAAGCTGTAAATTTAAATGTTACCTGTCAGCGATGTACAGACAGGAACCCGATGCACTCGGAGCGGCTGACCATTTGCGTTGATTTGTAGTTTCCTGGTGAGTTCAAACAAAACTTGGTGAAGTCACGTGATGGTTAAGGTCTGTTAAAATGTTCAGTGTACATGTAGAAATCAGAATCCTACATGTATAGCCTGCGAGCAAGCTCTCTTGGCAGGCATCAGAAGCCAATTAAATGCGCTATTCTTATTAGCCTGCGTAGCAGTAGGCTCGATTTTCCAGCCGTTTTGGGAGTCCAGTTTGCATCCTCCTCGAACGCGGGCTCACAAAACGGCTGGAAAATCGAGCCTAGCGTAGCAGGCGCTGGAGTAAAATGAAGCGGGAGTTGGAGGGGCGCGCAACGCGTCCTTCACACCTCCCCGTCCCAGACCCTCGCGGTTGTGCCGCTCGCTGTCGCGGCTTCGCCGCTTACGAATTTTTACTTAGCGCGCCAACAAGACCACCAGCTACGCAGGCTATATTCTTATTCATTCAAAAGACATGAAAATGTCGTTGGTAATCCCCTATTGTATTGCTATACATGTATTTTATTTTTATATCGTTCTCCGCCCTGTCACATTACACGTATTCCCCAAGGAGTTTCCCATCCTTTGTAAGCGGTCTCCCGTATTAAGGCAGAAAAACACTAAAGAGGTGATAATAAACCAAACAGGAACAGTATCTTGTTCTCTTTCACTTCGACGCTGGCTCGTTTGTCGGGTTGTTTCGGTTTTTTCCCCACCCTCCTCCCATTCAGCAACGTCGACCAACCCTATATTTTTACTCCCACTCTATGCCTTGTGAAAAATCCCGCCCAGGGTTCCAGATAAGTTTTAAAGGTAAGGTATCAATGAGGAATAATTGCAACGGGGCAATAGATCTATATGGACCTCATCAAATCATCAGAAGTTTTTCATTAATTTGTCGGGTCAGGTAACCGACGAGTTCTCAAAAGAGAATTCAAGGAAACCTAAAGGAGCTACGTCACGGTTGGCGCATCTTGAAAAAATTGGCCAATTTTTTTTTTCAAGTTCGCCATTCGCAATCCGTCTTAATCTTCTCCATCCTCAACCATCCTTGTTCCTGTTTGGTTTATTATCACCTCTTTGGTGTTTTTCTACCTTAGTAAACTATTATTTTGAGACTTTCTTCAGTTTGAAGGTGAATTTGCATTTCGCAAAAATGCGGACTTAAAATATCGGGACATAGCTCCTTTAAATACGCCTAGATATTCACATACGTACGCGCAGGTATTTTACGAACAGTGAGCAAAATGTATTATATTGTTACTTACAAAATTAATGTATGTTTATAACTTTCGCTAAAGCTGAAAAAAAAAATCAGCTCACCTTTTCGCCTGGAGCACGGAGCATCCCATTGGATAAGACTATTGTATTCTCTTTCTGTAAAGGTGAATTTTAAATACATTATTATTGTTAGTCTTCAAAACACTAATAAAAGTGATCTTTTCTACGTGTATGTTCATCCTCAGTACAGTCAACTGACACCTCTATAAGACAGACACTTGGCAATGGTGTTGGTCCCTGCGCGCCATTTTTCAGTCGTGTTACTGTATATAAACTCTCTATAAGCGGACACCTCTCTAAGACGGACAGTTTGTGCCGGTCCCGATGGTGTCCGTCTTTAATAGAGAGACTGAGAGTTCACTGTAATCCGTGTCAATCTTTTTCAATTTTGACCACCCTTGCCCTATCTTTTAGTAAACTATTATCTATCACTTATTTATTCTATTACATGTATTTAGGTTTCCGTAATTTGGACTTAGGTAATTTTGTACCGCGTACATACCAGCCAAACGCGAAACCCATGTACGCTTTTTGCCTTGACAGGTTTTAAAAAACGACTGACTGACCGACGCGTTTTCGGTTTCGTTATCATTGCCATAAATTTGCTTTGCGTGAGATTGTTTATGCAAAAACAAAAAGACGAGTCTTGAGTTCCTAAAATGCCGCAAATTGTGCATTAAAGGGGAAGTAACACAGGGATTTCATTGGTGTCATTTCAAAAAACAAAATACGGTTTTGTATTCTTGAACAGAAACCTAAAAATAATGGTCTGATTTTGTTATAAATTACCACCCCAGTGTACTAAACTGTCAATACGTGTCTCTGGCCATAGATGGACTGGGTCGGAATGGATTGCAACTTGAAAAATGTTAGGCTAACGTTTTTCAAGTTCTCGCATTTTCGTTTCCAAAATGCACTAAGAACAGATCATAATTTGTTTCTCTTTCAAGAATTCGGTTGATGTATTTCTCTTGGTGTTCTAGAATTATTTTGTATATAAAAAAAGGTATAATTATAGTAGCACAGTTTTGACCGAAAAAGGTCACAATCCCCGTGATACTTCCCCTTTAACAGGTGTACATGTAGCATGAAAGTTCTACATATTTTTCTTATTGACGAAGTTTTACTTTTTTCGCAAACTGACCACGTGTCCTTGGATCCTTTTGTTATCTATCTTAATTGAACATGCTTGTACGGAAGAAAGCTCAGACCTATTTTTAATGAGCTGAACTGTATATTAGAAATTCGATCAGTGCTCTCAAAATAACGCGTGCACGAGCGGCGTTTTATACCCATTTTGTTTCTACATGTATGTAATCAAAATTCCCAGTCAGTAGTGCTGCATGACTACTAACAGCAGATTAGTACAGTAAAGATACCTCCATAAGTTAATTGTGCAGTTCCATTGGAAATTCCGAAGGGGAGGGGGGAACTCAAAAGCCTAAATTTTAAAGGAAAGAATGAAAAAAACTGGAAATTCCAGGAGGGTGGGGGGTTCAAACCAAAAGACCTTCCGTGGGGAGGGGAGGTATGGATATTTTCTGGAACCACACATTCAGGACTCTGTATTTGACATCCGAGCCCGTCTTACCTCATTGGAGACTGGAACAGGGAGGCTAGCCGTGTAATTAAACTGTTGAGCCATTGGAATCTGCCATGAGTCTGGTACAGAGAAGGCGCTATCCACATGGATGCTTAACAGATTGCTGTTAATTCAAGACACAAAAGAAAGAATTCAAAATATTTTGAATTTTTCATGAACGTTTTGTACTATTGATGAAACTTTTAAACACTTAAACTGTACATGTTGTGTATGCAAATGTACAATGTATACCAGAGTGGGAGGCGCTGTGGTCTAATGGATAGTGCTTCAGACAGGGCTGATTCGAGACCTGCCTATCTACATGTACATCTACATTTATTTAGTCAGTAAAATCTTTACAGATATCACACCAAGAACATGTAACAGTCAATGACTTTCACAGTGTATCTCTCCACCCAAGGATATAAAAATATATAGATCTGATACCATCGATTTCTCAGGGCAACCTAACAAAAAATGCTGGGAGGTTTACATGTACCTGTGATGGTCTAGTATCCCATCCAGGGGAGTAGCAACACTCCTATATTGTAGTCGCTTCATCGCCGGCCTGATAAGCTTAACTTAAGACTTGTAGACAGACTTTAAATATACCGTACCAAACGGCAGGTACATATATTACAAAAGAATCCAAGCTGTCTAGATTTATCTGATTACAGCCAAAACAGTGACAAGGCATTCAGCAACTGAGCCAAGCTAATTAGCTTGGAAGACAATGGTGATTTAAGCCAACTGTCAATGTCAGTATAAAAGTCTCTTGATAAACAAAATTTATTCAATATTTAAATATTATTAAATTTATTTTATACAAACCTGTTACTCAGTTGTGTTTCTGTAAGAAGAGGCTGCGCTACGGAGACTTGGACTTCAATTTCAGGCTAAACCATAAATTAAAAGACAATTTAATGAACACAAAGTTAACAGAGGGATTCATTTTTCATGATGGCACATGGCTTTTACAATTCTTTTGTCGTGAACAGTTTGAAAGAGAACCTTAAAAGACAGCAGTCTTAGGGCCTGGCTAAACTAGAAACATTGCTGCGGAAATATTGCTGCGGACGCAAATGTTTCCTTGTTTAGCCAGAAACATTGTTTCAGCAGCAAATTTTGCGTCTCAGAAGCAAGAAAATGTTTTTAAATCAAGTAATAATCATGATAATAATAATAATAACAATAATAGTCAAAAACAGTTTTGCTTCACGGACGCAAATTTTGCTTCCAAAACATAAGGAGTAGTCATGGAGGAAACAATTTTATGTGCCTCCAACTAGTTTAGCCACCCCAGAAACATTGCAGGAAACAATGTTTCTGCAACAATATTTCCTTGTACATGTAGTTTAGCCGGGCCCTAAGATGTTTTATCCTTACTGTTTTAAAGTACATGTAGTTTATATAAATGAAATTTAGGAGAATTATTTTTAGCTCTATAAAGACTATAAATCAAGAAGTTTTTTTGCTAAGTCATACAGTAGAAGGCTTTATGTTACCAGAACATGTTCTGTGGTGGCTGTTTCAGCTGGTAAAGTGACTGGATGGACAAACTGCATAACACTGAACTTGGTTTCTCCTTTAAACAGAGAGAAGACAGATAGAGAGGTACAGTATTAATTAAAGCATTACTTATTGTCTTGGATGGTTCCTTATTTTTATTAATATCTCGACTAACAAAACATGGAGTTTTACACTCACTGCTCAGGGGTTTCATTAGAAGCCGGCTACCGGCGGTCTACCACTGCCTACGTTGCCCCTTACTACCACTTACTAATCAAGCCTTCTGGCCTTCTGAGAGTTTACTTATCAGATTTATGAAAGAAAAAAACAACGACTGTAGCAGTGTAAGTCTTTAAACTCCAAACTTCATATAGAATCATCGCAAGATCGTTTAAAATACCCTAAATCTACTGTGATCGATAAAAATTGTCATATATAGCACTAGATTTGACTCCCAGAATGCGGAAATTGCCCCCCCCCCCCCCCCCCCCCCCCTCATACGGCCCCTTTATGGTCACAGCCGCCTATTCCACCATGGTAAGCCGCTTACTTCAAAAATTAATGAAACCCCTGCCTGCTATCTGAATCATATTAGCGGACGTCACAGGAAACATCTAGACTGAACTTTATTTCAACGTGTTCAAAGTCACATCCATGAGTTGCGATTCAGGTGGATTTCTATCTTTTATTTCAGGGTCTGTTGGTTGTCATCGTAATAATGATTGACGGCAGTGCATGTAAAATGCAACAATATTATTGTTAGTTGGGTTTTGAACTTCAAAGTTCACAATGTTATTGAAACTAAGGTACATAATTTTGTACAGTAATCATCCCTTCAAAAAGCTTAATATTATTATTCGACAGGCACTCTTAAACTTGAAATCTTTAAATTTCTTAAACTATGAGCAAAATTAATTTCTCAATTCAAATCATAGGATAAGAGTTTAAATTTCATTTCAAGTTTAAGAGTGAGGTACATGTATAATGTGCTAACATGACCTTATCTATTTCTCTCGTTCCCACATCAAACAGTTTACAAACACAGTATACTACTGTCATGGCCTCACCATGAAGCAGAGGCAGCAAATCAATGCAGGATTGACCCAGGACATTTATTTTCTCTTCTTTTCCTTTCTTGTCCTTGGGTAGGACCTCTACAACAGTGACTGCAAATGAAAGAGAAAACTCAGTAAAACAATGATAATTATGACAAAGATGTCCACGGCGTTTAATTATGAGAAAGAATGATAATTATAATAAAGAAAAATTAAATTAAATTATTTCTAACTTAAAAATAAGACATACTCCACCCAAAAAATTCCATACTGATGATGTACAATTGAACATGTAGCCGGTCAACGGAGATCTGTATAGTGTCTCTGATTGGTTGACAATGTTGGTTGCGTGGAAAAAATAATAACCAAGTAACAACCAATCAGAGACAACTGCAGAGCTACATTTTGTATGACATCAGTATGCAATTTTTTGAATTTAATAATCTGAAAGATGTTGACTCAAACAGTAGGGGAATATTATTATCGAGCACACACAAAGAGGGATACATGTACATTCTGTTTACTCCGGGTACTGTATGTGGGTGGGAGACGCAGTAAGGGTGGCTAATAATGGTTATAGCGTGTTGGACTCCAGATCGAGCGGTCTGCCCAGTTCAAGTGCTTGCTGGAGTCACTGTTGTGTTCTCGGGCAAGACATTTTACTCTAGTCTCACAGTGCCTCTCTCCACCAGGAGTATAAATGGGTGCCAGTTACAAATTGCTGGGGGATAACCTGTGATGGACTAGCATCCCATCCTGGGGAAGTAGGCGTAGCAATACTCCTAGTCAGCTTCATGTTACAGAAACTGGGATACTAGCTCCAGCAGTGTGCAGCGTGCAAAGAAAGTCGTGTCCGATAGCCCGGGGCTAGTGGATTTTTCTGTCGGGCTAGTGGATTCTATCTTTCGCTTGCCTGACGGGCAAGTAAAGTTTTTAGAGGGCATTTAGTTTGTGGAAAAAGTAAGGAAATTTAAATTACAGAAGTAATGTAAGCTTACAAAATGTAAGAGATCTTTTTTTTTTGTCCGAGCATTTTTATCGCAGCTTTTGTGATAAATTTACCAGTCGGCGGTCGCCGCCCGGCAGGAAAACCTGCTTTTTCAGTTCTAAATTTGCCATAAAATCAGTCACACAATAAATTAAAGTTAAACAAACAATTTCTCTGGTCTTGTTTTGCTTTCATCACTGACGATAAATATCGGCCAAACGCATCAACAAAGTTTCTTTTGACTCAGCAGACAGCCATTTTGTAAAACCATAAAATACGTCATGTATGCCAATAGATTGTGTCTCTGGTGATAGGCACAAGTCAGCCTGCTGAATTTCTACATCAACCGCCAAATATTTTTCTTAGGGACAAACCTGCAAACCAGTTTGTAACTTTGGAGGTAAATTAAACCAAAAACACATTACAGAGAGCCAAACTGAAGGCCTTCTGGCGGCAAATAATTATTTTGGTGGTAAATAGCACAATCAAGCGCTGTTGCTGACAACTTTCCTTGTTGACGTTTGTGTGTTTGAATAGTATCTTACCAAATTATGGGATTAATGAACTAATTATAAATAATTAATTAATTCAATGAATTATTAATTAATTAATTGAATAATCATGTGAGTGAGAATTTTTTGGGGCTATAGTGAGAATGACTTCCGGGCTAGTACATCCTAGTTACAGCTTGCCCGAAGGGCAAGCTGGAAAATTGATTTTCTTTGCACTCCGAGTGTGTGTCAGTTGTGGCCAGTTATCAGCCAATCGTTGGCCTGAGTGCGGCTTTTACTATATACTGTATATGACTGTATAATAACAACAATTACTTGAATACGAAAGCACTAACCTATAACAGGCTTATATGATATGCAATCCAAGGAAGAGGCATCTTCAAAATTACAATCAAATGACGCATGAAAATTGTACTCTGTACTGTGAGTTTCTGTGTTGGCTTCAACTTTTGGTGATTCTCCAAGCAGATTAGCTCCAAACTCAAGTCTTACTAACGAGTTTAGAGAATCACCTTTTGACCCTTTCTGAAAAGTAAAAGCCACAGGAAATATGTTCAGTCAAGTAATGAACCCACAGGTTCTTTTCTACACATGTACATTGTACCATCATTGTTGTTACAAGGCCAGTGAGATACTGTACCAATCTCGTTCCAGAGTCCTCATTACCCTAATCCAGTGGCAGGAATCAGCAACAAGGTTATCTGGGATAAAGCATTCCGCCTGACATGCACAGTAAAACCAGAAGTCCAAGAATCTCGGCGTCCCTTTGTCAAACACATGCACAGGAGAACCGGAAGTCCTGTCATGGCGGAACACTTTATCCCAGAGGCCCTTGTTGCCTGTTCCTGCTGCTGGATAAGGGTAACGAGGACTCTGGGAACGAGATTGATGCTGTACATGTACAGTATATGTACATTTAGCTGCAAGCAGGAACTCTGTTCAGGGGCTTTAGATAGGCGACTACTTGGGGGAAGGAGAAAGAGGGGGAATCCAAAAGATTATCCCCTCTCTTTCTCCCCCTCCACCACTATCTGTTCTTTAAGTAGTTTTAGATTGCACTTCAGCTTTATTAACTATTTTTATAGCTACTGATTGTACTAGCTGTGATCAAAAACTGCAATGTTCCAAAAGCCATGCAAATAATTATAAAAATCATTAAGCTTACATGTAAGCTTACAATGTAATTTTTACAATAAAATTATTAAACGCTTATTTGCGGGGCAAAAGTTTACTAACGAAATATTTCCCTTCACGATTCACGAACAGCAGCAAACTAAGACTTTTTAATTCCATAAACGGACTAAACTCGATAAATTAAGCTTATAGTGAACTCAAATTGAAGCTTTTAAAGTTTTTAGCAAGCTTGTACTTACCAGATTTTTACATCGCACCACTGTTATAGTAACCGATTCCGGTGCTCTGATGCTCGCTGCTTCTTCTTCGTTCGCCATTTCAGGGATTTTTTTACTTTAAAGGGGTTTTTATGAGCATTAAACGCGTGTTTTAGAGTTGTTTTTCGTCAACTGTGCTGTGGATAACAGCCGCCATATTGACTTTTTTTCGGTTTCCTTGTTACTATGACAACTGGCGCCTTCAATGTGAACCGCTGGCAGAGTCCTTCGCAGCCGTCAATTTGGTTCGTCACGCAACACCCGGCATTTGAGAAAATTACGTCACGCTGTGGATTTACGCGTATACGTATTCCTGCGCGTACAAACTGAGCATACTGAACAGCTGTCGTCTATCGCCCCACTATCATCCCTCACGTACCTGTTCAAAGTATTGGATCGCATCTGGGGACCCCATTACGTAGCCAGCACATGCTACATAATAACACCAGGGGCACCCACGACAAAATTTTCCTATACCGTAAGCTCTTTTCCTATACGGTTTACCGTAAGAGCTCTATTAAGCCCCCGGGGGGCTTATTTAATTTCAGGCCTCAAGAAGGGGGAGGGGGCTTATTAGAAAGGAGGTCTTAATAGAGAGGAGGACTTATTTCAAATCCGGCCTAAATTTTCGAGAAAATTCACATTAATTTTTTAAACTTTACTATTACACCACTAACTAATGGCTCCGTCAATTCCAAGCCCGACCATCCCCCCCCCCCCCCGGCATTTGTCGGGCATTTTACAACTTTTCCATCCCTAGGGTGGGGCATTTGCTATAACCGGGCAGCCCGGGGGTGGGGCATTTGTCAAAGGCAACGTGATCTTTCGTATTTTAAAAGACGTACACGGTTTGTTGTTTATTTAAAATTTCCTGATTGCCCCCGATAGAAAAATATAAAAACTGAGTTGATATTAAACCTCGTTTGAGTCCCGCACTTTTCAAGTGTACCGTAGCCCCACCCCCACCCCACATGTGCAAACATTTACACCGTTGCTTTCCACGTGCGAACCAAAGACGTCAAAGATGGCGGAACGAAGCTTCGACTTCAACACCATGTTCCAAAAATCATGATTACAGGTATAAATAAAGAGCTATGTATTTGTGAACAATTATAGTATCCATCATTAATAGTTCTGCTTGGAATTTAGATTTTTAAATTCCTCGATCCTCTCAAAAAAGTTTTTGAACTTGTCCCGTGGGTCGGGAATTTGCACTGCTTCTGAAGCCCCACCGTGGGGATTTTGTGCAGGTAAGCTGACCCCACCGTGGGGCATTTTCAACCTTCTTCGGACAAATGCCCGGGGGAGGGGGGGGGGGGGATGAGCGGGCTTGGAATTGACGGAGCCATAAAACAGAACAAGAAATGGGTTATGTATCACCGTCTTACAAATCCAATGTCATTTATACCCTAACTCAACGATAGTTCTGGAAATTAAACGCCAGAAAATATTGCTGAAAAGTCGTTTACATCAGCCTGGTGGAAGGGGGGGGCTTATTACAAACTTTGACTTCCAAAGGGGGGAGGGGCTTATTAGAGAGGGGCTTAAAAGAAAGGGGGTGCTAAATAGAGCTTTTACGGTAGGTGTCGAAACGCCGTTTTTAATACGTTATACCTTTGCTTTTTTTGCAGTTTAATGGCTTATTTTTAAACGCTAAGAAAAATGTATATCACCTACAGTTCGGATACGTTAGCTGAACTTTCAAACTACAGAAAACTTCAGGGATTGAAATCCTATTACCCGAATTTATGAGCTGCTTTTGCCTTTCCGAAAATCCTAGCTGACCTTTCTTGTACCCAAAACTACATTTTTATCTCTCCGAAAACAAACGGCATCATTTTTCCCATATTAAAAAAGTTCGAGATGACATTTCCCGAACCGAATATTTGAGGCAATTCAGTATATATATGCCTTCCGAACACTGAGATATTCCACCGAAACCGGATCCGTTGGGTTCAGTTGACCTGCACCGATCCAAAGCGGCTCTGTCCACCCATCGAAAGCTATAGAGCTTTGACTGAAAATGACTCCCGCTATTGCGGACTCTCGCTCAGTTACGGACTCCAAACTACGTCCCGAGGGTGTCCGCTATAACGAGAGTTCCATGAGAATTAACATTCAGCCCCGACGAAATGTAGGAAAAACTGAGAACGTGATCCTCCAATATACTTCCCTCAAATTGAAAAGTGTCCGTTGTCCATAAAAGCGGGCTAATGTAAGAGAAAATATATGAGCTTTTCGTCGGGACAAACAAAACTGTCCTTAATAAGCGGGTGTCCGTATTAAGCGGGTGTCCGTTAAAGCGGGGTTCCACTCAGTGTACAAAGCTAAGAAACTTAAAATCCCTTTTAACATTCCTGTCACGTTAGAAATATAGCCATACCAAAGTATAAGGAAACCAACTCAGTAATTCCCTCTTTTATGAAACTGATAACTAACGAATTAGTAAAACGATGATTTCCAGAAGTTGTACCTGTCCAACGTACATTTACATATAAAAAGAATATCCTGGAATCAAACAAGTAATGTTTATTTACCACCGATAACTCATACCTGCTCTTCTGCACTTACTGTCCGTTTATTAGATCCGAAATTCGGCATTTCATCCGCTTCCATAATATTACAAACGTGTTTAAAAACGATAAATTCTAGCGCAAGAGTTTCAGCTTTGGGAAAACCAGATTTAGAAAGGTTTACTCGTTGTACCGCTTTCAAATGCATATAGCAGGTATAGTTGTTTAAACATCCATATTCGTATGTTACGTAGTACTGTAGATAGAATGTATTGTTAGTTTCAAAGAACACCTGCTGTACTTTAGTAAATATAATAATATATCGTTCTATTCATAGAAAACTATTATTCCACTTATTCATTCGTTTAGGTAAACGTCCAAAGGTTTAACTGGACTTTTTAAGAACGAATGTCGCTAAGGTTGGAGCCAAATTGGAAATGGTCAAAATAAAGTTTCCTTCATACTTTGTGTGTAGTTAGTCCTTGGGGTCGAAACATTCATGATATTTGTTTCACTTCCTGCACTAACCTAGACTTGGGATCAGGGGGGTAAGTTCATGCCCAAAAATGTATTTTTTTAGGTATTTTTAACCATGAAAACTGAGATTTTGTTAACTAATTATCTCAAAATGCAAAAGACTGGTTAAAATTCTGCTGACATCCTGGTATAATATCATCCTTCCGCTCCACAAAACTGGCACCGGATTTTCAGTTTGCTCCCTGGGGGTCCCCTGGCCCCCTGTCCTTTGTAAGGGGGGGAACCGCCTTTTTAAAAAACTGAAAATGAGACATCTTTGGCTAAAATAAAATCAAACTGGTATTCATATTTTGATCAAATTTGAAGTTGCAAATTAATATTTCGTCCTTTGTGAATCTTTTGGTACTGAAAAGTCCGCGGGCACTCAATTATCTTTTGCAGAACAAACAATTTACAATTCATACCCACGGCAAAATGTTTTAAAAATTTTCCGTCATTTTCAATGCCCATTTTCTGGGGGGTAAATAATGCTATTTGTAGCAACTTACCACTACGCTGTTTCTCTATCATCGATAATTTGAAGATATTTCACTTTTATAGCTTACATGTAAGCAACTTCAGAAAAAAAAATGTTTGAATAGCACATCCACTGGTGAAACTGTTAATTTATGCAAATAATAATACTCAAGTTTCCGGCCAAAAAAATATAAAACTGAGTTGTGTAGTCAATTAAACCACATAAATAAAACTTATAATAAACAATTGATGTAATGCATACCATTTATTAAGTAGTAACTTCAAGAACCACTGATCTCCCAGAGGCAACGAGGAATCACGCCGAATATATAATTCATCGATGCTTTCGTTATGCCCAGATATTTAAAAACTATAGTTCTTATGATCAGATGGATCACCCCCAAATGGTTTCCTTTGCACTGTAAATATTATCTGGAATTGGCTGCAGCTGCTAACTACCCACAAAATATTACAAGCTCCACCGATCGATGCTGTTGCCGCCATATTGGATCACTTCTTGTCAGGCCGTGATGGATGCTTTTAATTTTTATGAATGCTTGAAAAGGCAACCTCCTTGTTCTTTTAGAAATGTCCGATCTCTTGAGTTTCACAATTCTCAGCTGCAAATCCTGAGTTATAAATTCTTGTATGTTTATCTTTTTCGGTCAGCGCACACCATAAAATATAAACATACCAAAGTTATTTCAGTCGCGGCTTGGAGTTTACAATTCGAAAGGATTTATATAGCTCAGTAAGAATTTATAACTCAGGATTTGTAGCTGAGAATTGTGGAGCTCAATTCAAGAGATCGGACATTTCTAAAAGAACAAGGAGGTTGCCTTTAAAGCATTCATCACGGCTTCACAAGAACTGATCCAACATGGCGGCGACAGCAACGATCATATCGTTGGAGCATCGTGAATCTGTTTGTAGTATTTTGTGGATAGTTAGCAGCTGCAGCCAATTCCAGATAATATTTCCAGTGAAAAGGAAACCATTTGGGGCTGTTCCGACGGATGAGAACTAAGTTTCAACACGGTGGCACATAACGAAAGCACCGACGAATTATAATACTGATTCGGCGTGATTCCTCGTTGCCCCTGAGATGGTTCTTGAAGTTACTACTTAATAAATGGTATGCAAAACATCAATTGTTTATTATAAATTTTATTTGTGTGGTTTAATTTACTACACAACTCAGTTTTATATTTCTTTGGCCGGAAACTTGAGGGTTATTATTTGCATAAATTAACAGTTTCACCAGTGGTGTGCTATTCAAAACATTTTTTTTTCTGAAGTTGCTTACATGTAAGCTGTAAAAGTGAAATATTCTCAAATTATCGATGATAGAGAAACAGTGTAGTGGTAAGTTGCTACAAATAGCATTATTTAAGCCCCAGAAAGTGGCATTGAAAATGACGGAAAATTAACATTTTGCCGTGGGTATGAATTGTAAATTATTTGTTCTGCCAAAAATAGTTGAGTGCCCGCGGACATTTCAGTACCAAAAGATTCACAAAGGACGAAATATTCATTTGCAACTTCATATTTGATCAAAATATGAATACCAGTTTTATTTTATTTTAGCCAAAGATGTCTCATTTTTAGTTTTTTAAAAAGGCGGTTCGCCCCCTTACAAAGGACAGGGGGCCAGGGGGCCCCCAGGGGGCAAACTGAAAATCCGGTGCCAGTTTTGTGGAGCGGAAGGATGATATTATACCAGGATGTCAGCAGAATTTTAACCAGTCTTTGCATTTTGAGATAATTAGTTAACAAAATCTCAGTTTTCATGGTTAAAAATACTAAAACAATACATTTTTGGGCATGAACTTCCCCCCCCTGATCCCAAGTCTTGGTTAGTGCAGGAAGTGAAACAAATATCATCATGAATGTTTCGACCCCAAGGACTAACTACACACAAAGTACGAAGGAAACTTTATTTTGACCATTTCCAATTTGGCTCCATCCTTTAGCGACATTCGTTCTTAATTACAACACAACCAATAAGAATGGTAGTATCTTGGAAAAGTCATCAATCCTCCACATGAAAAACTAACTTTCATTCATGAAAAGTCGACGAATCCTTGTGTACTAGAATTGTACAGAAATAGACAGGTGCATTTACCTTAGAGTGATATATAAGTTGCACAAAACCTGTTGTTAATCGATTACCTTTAGCAGTACCTAGAATGGATTAGTGTGATGTATGTTCGAGGTTTAATCTACAATAAAGAAGTTGCTGAGTTAACGACGTTTTGTGGTCTTTCCTGTCGTTGACGCTTCTTTATACGAAGGAACAAGTTCCCTGTACCTCTTGCATCTTGTAACGAGTGCCGGCAGTCAAGCCAGTGTTCTACCGAGCCTTTTACCCCGTTCCGCGACGCTTTCCGGCAAAGAGTCCTATTTGCCTAACCGTTAATCCGCTCACCTTTTAGCCAAAAGGAAGATATTTGTCGAGCTCTCAAGCGCTGGAAAATCTCGCGTACTGGCCTAAAACCTTCGTTACATTCCCCAAAATAGCGTTTTATTTTCAAAAAGGCAACAAAACGCAAATCATCAATTAGTCCGGCTTAGTGAGTAAATGACAATAAATGAAGACTGCTCAACGCTTTCAGAAAATTTTGTTTCTTCCTTGTCGGTTCACCTTCGTCAGCAAATTATACCTCTACATTGTTTTTCCCGCAAACGGCAAAACTCCCATGTTTTTTGTCTGCCGTTTCTAGGTCAGTGAAAGCGAGTAGTTTTGCGTTTGTCGTGAACGTGTTGCGCAGTCTATCTAATAACAATATTATTTATCCAACTTCAAGTAATCCACTCCTGCCAAATTATTATGAATTTTTTTGTCCAAATCAAGGAGAACGATCATGATTCTTACTTCATGAAAAGTAGCTGAGGGTTTTATGTGTCAAAAATGTCCCCACTGTTCGTAAAACAAATTAAAACAAGGATATTAAAACCAACGCGATAGAAAGCAGTGACAGAAGTATAATAGACCTATAATGTGGTATCTCTGTATATGAATTTCACTTCAGTTTCGTCGCGATTCTCGGAGTTTTGCCTGCACTCAGTGAACTGTTCTCAACCATTTGTGAACACTGAGATATAAACGACTTCGGAATATATAAGAATGCCTTGCATACCAGTTCGGAAGAAGAATGTTGTGCCATAATGTCCAGCAGGGCCGTGCTTTAATAAATAATAATATCGGATGTGTAACTCGTGGTCATCGAAAAACATCCTTCTTGTATTTCCTCGATACTCGATACAAGTTGGATCACCAAAATGTGTCTTTAGCCGGAAGAAAAGTTGAATGGAAAAACACGTTAGGCTGGTAAACACCGGGGGGGGGGGGGGGGGGGTACTCCCTTATATAAGCTATATAGGTATGTGCCGCGCAAAGGGTATGGTTTTTGAGCCGTTTTGGTCTGAAATAGGGTATAGATTTTGACCATTTTGGTCTGAAATAGGGTATGTTTTTGTGCACTCTGGTCTGGAATTTTGTTTGGCTTTTAGACGAAACTGTTTTTTTTTTTCATTAACATCGGGGAATTTGAAGCCTTTTCAAATGTTTGCGCAAATGGAACCCATTCCTGGGTAGCTGAAGTCATGTATAAGACACGTGTACTAATTTTATGGGTCTGAAATAGGGTATCAATTTTTGGGTCAGGTCTGAAATCCCTCTTGTAAGAAGAATTTTGTGACATAACTGTCGAACAGGGCCTCCTCACAGTGTGTGCTTTAATAGATAAACAATATCGGGTGTGTCACTCAGTTGTCATCGAAAAACATCCCTCCGTGTAAGAAGGATTTTGTGACATACTCTGTCGAACAGGGCCTCCTCACAGTGTGTGCTTTAATAGATAAACAATATCGGGTGTGTAACTCAGTTGTCATCGAAAAACATCCCTCTTGTAAGAAGAATTTTGTGACATAACTGTCGAACAGGGCCTCCACACAGTGTGTGCTTTAATAAACAATATCGGGTGTGTAACTCAGTTGTCATCGAAAAACATCCCTCTTGTAAGAAGAATTTTGTGACATAACTGTCGAACAGGGCCTCCTCACAGTGTGTGCTTTAATAGATAAACAATATCGGGTGTGTAACTCAGTTGTCATCGAAAAACATCCCTCTTGTAAGAAGAATTTTGTGACATAACTGTCGAACAGGGCCTCCTCACAGTGTGTGCTTTAATAGATAAACAATATCGGGTGTGTCACTCAGTTGTCATCGAAAAACATCCCTCTTGTAAGAAGGATTTTGTGACATAACTGTCGAACAGGGCCTCCTCACAGTGTGTGCTTTAATAGATAAACAATATCGGGTGTGTCACTCAGTTGTCATCGAAAAACATCCCTCCGTGTAAGAAGGATTTTGTGACATACTCTGTCGAACAGGGCCTCCTCACAGTGTGTGCTTTAATAGATAAACAATATCGGGTGTGTAACTCAGTTGTCATCGAAAAACATCCCTCTTGTAAGAAGGATTTTGTGACATAACTGTCGAACAGGGCCTCCTCACAGTGTGTGCTTAATAGATAAACAATATCGGGTGTGTCACTCAGTTGTCATCGAAAAACATCCCTCTTGTAAGAAGGATTTTGTGACATAACTGTCGAACAGGGCCTCCTCACAGTGTGTGCTTTAATAGATAAACAATATCGGGTGTGTCACTCAGTTGTCATCGAAAAACATCCCTCCGTGTAAGAAGGATTTTGTGACATACTCTGTCGAACAGGGCCTCCTCACAGTGTGTGCTTTAATAGATAAACAATATCGGGTGTGTAACTCAGTTGTCATCGAAAAAACATCCCTCTTGTAAGAAGGAATTTTGTGACATAACTGTCGAACAGGGCCTCCTCACAGTGTGTGCTTTAATAGATAAACAATATCGGGTGTGTAACTCAGTTGTCATCGAAAAACATCCCTCTTGTAAGAAGAATTTGTGACATAACTGTCGAACAGGGCCTCCACACAGTGTGTGCTTTAATAGATAAACAATATCGGGTGTGTCACTCAGTTGTCATCGAAAAACATCCCTCCGTGTAAGAAGGATTTTGTGACATAACTGTCGAACAGGGCCTCCTCACAGTGTGTGCTTTAATAGATAAACAATATCGGGTGTGTAACTCAGTTGTCATCGAAAAACATCCCTCTTGTAAGAAGGATTTTGTGACATAACTGTCGAACAGGGCCTCCTCACAGTGTGTGCTTTAATAGATAAACAATATCGGGTGTGTAACTCAGTTGTCATCGAAAAACATCCCTCTTGTAAGAAGAATTTTGTGACATAACTGTCGAACAGGGCCTCCTCACAGTGTGTGCTTTAATAGATAAACAGTATCGGGTGTGTAACTCAGTTGTCATCGAAAAACATCCCTCCGTGTAAGAAGAATTTTGTGACATAACTGTCGAACAGGGCCTCCTCACAGTGTGTGCTTTAATAGATAAACAGTATCGGGTGTGTAACTCAGTTGTCATCGAAAAACATCCCTCTTGTAAGAAGAATTTTGTGACATAACTGTCGAACAGGGCCTCCTCACAGTGTGTGCTTTAATAGATAAAACAGTATCGGGTGTGTAACTCAGTTGTCATCGAAAAACATCCCTCCTTGTAAGAAGGATTTTGTGACATAACTGTTGAACAGGGCCTCCTCACAGTGTGTGCTTTAATAGATAAACAATATCGGGTGTGTAACTCAGTTGTCATCGAAAAACATCCCTCTTGTAAGAAGAATTTTGTGACATAACTGTCGAACAGGGCCTCCTCGCAGTGTGTGCTTTTTAAAATAGATAAACAATATCGGGTGTGTCACTCATCTGTGGCGATATTTTAACTAAACTGAAGCAAACAAAGTTAAGGCGCATACTTGACAGTGATTAAAACGTAATGCCTCAGGAATGATCAATAAAAAATGGCGCGTGTTTACATATCTTGATGTCTGGGGGAGGATTCAAAAGTTTAAGGCGGGACTTAACCTAAATGCCATTTTTCCGCGACTTTACATGGGTTAAATAGAAATATCTCGTTCACGTTTCAAGCAATCCAAAAACTCTATGCTCATCCCATGAATCTATGTTATGGGGTCAGTGTTTTGTAAATTTTTGGGTGATTTTTGGGTATGTTTGGGAGGAAATAGTTTTTCTCAAAGGAGTTGTAAAATTTAGGGAAATAAGAAATATTGAAGATTTAATGTAGTTTTAAAATTAGAATTTGAAGGTAAAAATTAGTAGATTGACACCAACAGACAGTTGATAACCACGCAAGAGCACCCACGTGGTTATCAACTGTCTGTTGGTGTTCCAAAATTATTTTCTTTCTTCTGATCCCTTCTTTAAACCTCTTTAAAATTTCATTGAAATTTAGGTTTAAGTCCCGCCTTGATGTAACCTGAGCCACAGGGGAGTGTTTACATAAGTACTTTCTAATTCTCCCAAACTTTCTCGAGTGCAATGGAAATAATGATCATTTAAGTTTTTATAGCATTTTTATTCTTACATGTAATTTAGTAGTTCAGCTATAGTTAAAACTTTTAGTTTTAATGTAGTTAATGTTAATCACGACTCTTAGGAAGACCGTAACATTGTATGATAGGATATTCGTGAGCTAAAGATTGATGATGATGATGAGTGCAAACCGGAATTAGTTTTTAGCAGTTTTTTTTTTTCAAGATATAAGGGCTGAACTTAAAAAATCCTGCCCGACTTTTTAATTTGAGACCCAAAGCTCGATCCTGCATTGGTAACTCGTGATCGCATTCCTTTTACACCTTTTTTAAGAAAACTGGACCATTATTTTTCGCTTTTTGCTGTAATTGTTGTCAATGTGTACTTTGGTGTTGCACGGGATATCTTTTCGTTTCATGTCAGTCTCAACTATTGACGACTGTTGAAATTAATAAAGCAATATTTATTGTTAGTCAAATTCAGTTATTTTTTATTGAAATTTTCTAACCGCTAAAGTTTTCGTTTTGTTTTCAACAGTCAAATGGTGGGCACACGAATAACAATAGATCACGTAACGCGAAATAACGCTATTGACATGGTTAGACAGGGCCATTCACGTATTACAATAATAAAGCATTAATTTCGCGTTAATGTCGGCTGTAAACAGTTCATATTGTTATAAAAACGTTTGGTTATCATGAGTGTCAAATAATTTCACAAAAGCTCACGTTATTACCTATGATACAGTCTATGCAATCAGTACAAATGCTTTGTTTCAAAAAGCCCCATGCATCGCAATTATTGTTTCAAACAGTTAACCATACCACTATCCCCCTCCCCTGTCCCCCCCCCCCCCCCCCCTCCTTCTCATAGCGACCTTTAGATCGGAGTACGAGTACGAGATTGAGTACAAGAGTATGAGTTTTCAAACCTATAGTGCGCAGGGTTTTTTACTTCTGAACACGTCTAACACCAATCTTGTTCCTAGAGCCTCCTTCTCTACTGGTCAGCAACAGGGAGGAGCGAGGCCGGCTCTGGGAACGTGGACTGATTTGAAATTCGAAAAGTCGTACTCATACTAGTCAATATCGTACTCGTACTCCGATCTCTCGCTATTAATGTTGGATGCGAGAAAATTAAACCACACCGTGAACATATCAAGTCGACATTGAGGAGGGAGTGTCCGGGGGGGGGGGGGGGGGGGGGGGGGCGGGGGGGGGGGGGCGGGACATGTTTTTACAATAGAACTGACGAGGCAGTGAGTTTTTACGTGATATTTGTTCAAAATACGGGCTACAACATTATTTTCTGCCTTTGCCTGTGGCGATATATTTAACTAAACTGAAGAAATCACGATATTCTTTAATAATAATAAACAATGGTTTTTATACCAGGAGGACTCTTCTCACCGGGGGTAGTTTTCAGGAAGAGGTTCCTGAATTTAAAGGCGCCATATATTTCACCGTGATTTAATTTGGTAATGCCTCAGGAATGATCAATAAAAAATGGCGCGCGTGTGCGGTTACATATCTTGATAAAAAACACTCAACAATGTTCTGGGGGGGATTTCAAAAATTTAATGTAACTCTGAGCCGCAGGAGTAGCGAGAGAGGGAGGATGAGTGTTTACAGAAGTACTTTCTAATTCTGCCAAACAGTTTTTCGAGTGCTTACATCATGCTATGTTAACAAGAAGCAGTCGCTTTTATAATATAAAACTCAGAATGCGTACGGTTACTGCCTCATTTTTATACTGACTTCGTCGCTGTTTTGTGAGGGTTTTTGCGCTTTACACGAATCGAACGAAGAAATCATGAAGTTCTTTGCCCCTCGTTTTCAATGACGGTCAGTCTGACAATCCTGGTGTTTGTTATTTCTCCCTGCCTGGTAAGTACAAAAAAGCTATATATCAACTATTGAAATAAAGGGCACTATATATCACGATTTTTTGGTGTTTGAAAACGGTGGTATGAAATTACGCACTAAGTACCGTCGCTCATACACTTAAATGCCGCCTAGAACTTCAGAGGAAAGAGATATCAAGGGAATTGTTGATGGGAAAGCAAACCGGGAGAATTAGTTTTAGCAATTTTTCCAAGGAGCTATGTCACACCGCGATATTTTACAGACATTTTGAAGATCAGATTAAGACGGATTGCGAAACGACGAACCTGAAAAAATTGTGCCAATATTTTTTCGGCGCCATCCGTGAGGTGAGGTGAAAGATTGCCCAACGTTTTCAAGTTGTGAGACCAAAAGCTTGATTCTGCATGGGTATATGATAGGATTAACTTTTATAGCTTCAGTGCACTGGCTAGGCTAATTTTAACAAAACTGGACCCATTATTTTCATTGTTGTAAATATGTATTTTGGCTTTTTACTTTTCGAATCGTCATTTCATGATAGTGCCTCGACAAATTGTAGGTTAGCGAGCTAAAAACCGTTCAGTACTGTGACAAAGATTTTCTACTCAAATGTTTTGAATGAATGTTTTGGACAGGCACTGTTGAAAAATGGGTTCTGTGGTTAACAATGTTCTCATTTTTTTATTCTACTTCCTGTTTGTTAAGGTCGCTCAATCTCTATTGTCTGCAGTCAGCAGGTTCAGTAGAATCCTTCCTCTAAGATCCAGGTGAGTCACGTGGCTTGTCAGGGTGAACATGCCATATTTACATACCAATAGGAACGAGGCACGCGTTTTGCCGTTAATTCTCTGTTGTTTATATGGACGTAACCTCTACAGCGAAAACTGAAATAATTGTAGTTTCGACTGTAGCCCATTATAGGGAGTACCCTCCCTCCCTGGGTCAAAATGTTATGGCTTGCCATATAAATTTGTAACTCAGTAGAATGCACAGATGACCTCAGATCCGCTTCAGATAGATTACTCAGCTGCGTTCGCATGACCCTGCTGAAACGTGATTTGCAGCACGCAACACTCTCCGAAGAATATTAAACAGCAAACAGAATCAAGCTAGAGCGTTGGTTCATTGAAGTTTTGCTTCTCGAATTCGAAGGATTGGAAACTTAAAAGCCAACGCCCGCAATGAAGAGTTTCAAGTTCCGCAATTTTGGTTAGTTTATTCGGCTTTATCGACGGAAAACAACGTTTTTAGGGATGTTTCTGTTACTTCATCTCCTCCAAAAGCCAATCTCAAGGTAACACTTTCCATATCACGGTGGATGTTGCAATTCTGCGAGGTATGATCCAAGTGGTGGTTTGCATCAATGTTTACTAAGTACAAAAAACTGTTTGCTTGCATGAACAAACACGATCAGAACATTAACAGGATGTGAAAGAAACGTTCCGTCCAATTTATAGCTTTGTAGCGTTTTTTGTTTTAATTTCATAACCCGAGTTATCACGAAAATAATTTTCTGGAAAAAATAAATTACAGTACGTACTTAGTATGCAGCCGCCATGTTGGAAGGTAATGTCCCGGATAATGTCCCAAAGTAGAGGTTCCACTGTAGTCCAATATACCTCCAAGAAAGCCCAGGCATACTTACGGCTAACCAACATTCTTCTATATTCTCTGCTCTAGAATTGTGACCTTCTGACGTTTGAAGAAAAACCTGCACCACCATGAGAACTGGCATGGTTCGCCTCCAACACCGGCCAAAAGTACTTAGATGTTTGCTCCAAAGAGCAATAATTGGCAGCCATATTATCCCCAATGTGACCACGGTTGCTATAACAACCGTGTAGCTGGTTTGATTGGCCAATTGGCGCATGGACGAGCAGACTGGAAACGAAGTGGCCGATGACTCGGGTAATGAGAACCACGGCTCGGCCAGTGGCCCGGGTACCTTAAGCTGTCCAAGTTCTCCTCGTGGGCCGCTACTTTGATTCCGATGGAATCATCACAGTCCCAGGCTCTACCGTCCTGAATTTTGGCCTTTCAAGCTTCAGCATGATGGGATGGGCAAAGATTTTGGACGTCACATACCCGCCTGACAACCTTCGCTGTCCAAGGAAAGGTGACCGTTGCTACCGCAATCCAGGTGATGGGCCTGGGTACCAGGTTGGGGAAACAGGGCATTCTTACCGGCTAACGGGTCTTCGCGTGTGCATACGGGACAAAGAAAACAGAAAGTCGATACAGCGATTGTGTTTGACAATGGCTTCCAACCGCTCAGCTGATTGGAAAATGGGTTCACTACGCGGTCGTTTTTGATTCGCGAACAGCAGAAGGAAAGTGTTCGTTTACATCAATGGTAAAAAGCAGTCAAAGACACCCTCGACATCTCAGCCGTCAAAGGCAGCGTCGACCAACAACAAGGCCACTTGAGTTCGGTTATCTTTATGGCTGGAAAACCAAGGGCACCCTCTTTGACGAATAACCGAATTTACAACAAGGCTCTGGACGAGTTCGAGGTTGCCAGCTAATCCACAAGAAACCATCTCTTTGTAAGAAGCATGAAATGCCGTGACAAGGTGGAAAGCCATTTAGAAATAGAGTTAATGTATGCACTGTTTTACTGACACTGACTCGAGTTTTGATAGTACCGTAAAATTAGTAGTTTTGTACCGGTTTTTGGAATTAGATTGACTGAAATAGGCAGTTAAAACAAGAGGAAAAGTATAACAGTTTCATCCCCAGTTTTTCCCTCCAAGTAAGAAGTATTAAGCAACTTTATGCATTCACGTTAAAATCGAGGGGTAAAAATAAAAATGGCAAAATGAAAGCAATGAGTTAGACTGTTTATTCTTAAAGTTACTTTTGTCTGTAATATTATTTTTGATGTGCAGTGCACGGTTTTCTTGGATGTAGAGTGTTTTAAATAAAGTATCCGCCTTGTCTATCCTCTCTGTCTGTCTATCCTTTGGCAGTTGTCGCTTTGCCTGTTAAAGATAGCAAATACGGCTAAAAGTAGATTGAGGAGGGAATTCTGTTTTGATCTTACTGGCGGTACGTAATTTTATTGCTGCTATCCTCCCATCCCCCTTATCATTTTGTCCCTATTTTTTTTTTGTACTTAGAAGCTCCCCGGACATTGATAAGAAAGAGTGGGTGTTGGGGGGGGGGGGGGGGGGGGGGGGGGGGGGGTCAGGGGGACGGGGACGGACCGGGAAACACTGGAGTAAAGAGAGCGGGAAGTTTGCGGGAGGCAGGAACAGAGGGGGTTGCCCAAGCTAATAGGTGGCGGAGAACACCTAGAAACAAAATAGCAAAAAATCACAGTATTTCGTAATATTTTGCAAATAGGGGAAAAGCACAAAGAGGCTATTACAGTTCGAATCAATTGACATGTCAATTCAAATCAAATTGGTTCACGCTTTAGACTACGAGTAGTCCTCATTTTTCTCAGGGATCGAGTGGGCGAAGCGAGGGCGCGCGAAGCGCGTGGGAAATCTCGCTCGCCCACTCGATCAGGTCCCTGAGAAAAATGAGGGACTACTCTAGTACTACGCGGGAGACACTTAGGAGGAGACGGGAAGCAAGAATGTTCAGGCATCCCTTGCTAAGCTGGCCTTTCTGTTCTACACCGGCTTTTTAACCACTGGTTTTTCTTTCACTTGGACTAAAAACAGCTGTCTCTTACCGACTCTAAAATTGCGGCGGGGCGGCGACAAGCGTCATTTTGAAAAAACTGACATTTTTGAATTTTTATTTTCACAAAAACAACTCAGCTCAGTATTTATACCTAACAACATCACATTTTTAAAACGTTTATTATTCTACCATTTCCTTATCTAATATGTATATATATCTGCGTTTTCTGGTACGACCTTTTATTAAATGATTTGAAAAAAAAATTGTTCAATTGTTGCAGTGGCTGCAGGAGGGTCGTCTGCAATTCTCGTTTCTCCGAAGTTTTGGTAACGTTTTTGGAGGAGGATTTGGAGTTAATACTAGACAATTGTTATGATTTTTACTAAAACAATTAGATTATTCGCCTCATCAACTATCACCTCGTAGAAAATCTCGAGCTCATAATCTAATTCAGTTAATTATGGTTTCAGTTGAAAATCAGAACCCATCTCCAAATTTAAAATGGCGGCCGCGCAAATTCATTATAAACTGACAGCGGGAAATTAAATACCAGCACCTGAAAAGACCATCTCTTGATTGGTAACCTTCCAAAGTTTCGTTAGGTTAGGTTCAACTTGAGTCGAGGGGGAAAAACGAAAGTTTGAAAACTGGAAAAAATTTAGAGACGTTTGTATTACTTCTCGCGCGAGGATATATATTCCTACGCGCTTTCGCGCGCGCCTCTCCAGCTCGATCTGAGGAAAAAATTAGGGACTACTCGTAGTCTACACTGGTGACCGTGAATGAAAGATTTTTGTTAAGTAGGGGATATGAAGGATAGCATAGAGTGGTTGTGAAATAAGGCCAATGCAAAGATCCAGTGGACCGCCAAATCGAAAGAAAGAAAAAAGTTTTGTTGGAGGATAAATAGAAGAAACTTTATGAAGAGCAATTAGGATCAGAGCATTGCCCAGAGATGCGGTGATGGAGAGAAAAATGTTCAAAGCTGCGAGAGGAAATTTTTGCGTGGTGAGGGTCACTGCTCTTCCAGGCTCAATCAACCTGGCTGTAATGCTGGCTCATCTCGACGAGGAGGCCTGATTGTCTAGGAGCATGTTTCATCGTAGATGACGCTAAAAACGTCTTGTCCGTCGAGGAAGTCGAATAATATCCAGAATTAATATCCAGAATTTTGGGAGAAATATATTAATATGTGCGAGAGGATGGAAATTTTCCTAAGGTTACCCAACAACGGCTCAGGTACTCTCTGAACATTTCAGGTGCCCAGCGAGAGAAAGAGAAGGAAAGGAAAATGAGAAAGGGAATTATTGGGGGGGGGGGAGGGGTTGGGCAAAAAAAAATGGGCCTTCATTGTAGGACAATATTAGGTAATACCCCCACCCTCCCTAAAGGAGTGAATTTAGTTATTTGCCCCCCCCCCCCCCCCCCCCCCCCCCCCCCCCCCCCCCCCCACCACCCCCCCCCCCCCCCCCCCCCCCCCCCCCACCTCTAATCCAGTCAGCAAATATGTACGGACCCCCCCCCCATCGCCCTATTCACCCCACAACCCCCCCCCCCCCCCCCCCCACCCCCCCCCTCCCACAGTATATACACACACCTTTACACAAGTACCCTGATTTTCTCTACCCGCACCTGTGGATTCAAAAATTTTATAACAGAAAGAAGAAGAGCTGCTAACTCCGCGTCTGGAACAAACACCACCGCCGGAAAATTTTTTCGGTCCCCACCCCCACCATAGGTATGGCATTCGCCAATAGAATATGTACTTGAAATAAAATGTTAAGCCCCCCCCCCCCCCCCCTCTCTTGAGTGACTTATTTTACCTTGAGACGACCCCCCATTATCCTTGGCTTTTTTTGCTTTGATTTTACTTTATGCCCCCCCCCCCCCCCCCCCCTCTTGGTTTTCCCCCCCCCCCCCCACCCCTCCTCCTGGTAATTATTGCACAGTCCCTTATCCACCTCTTCGATGTTTTTCTACCTTAGTAAATTATTATTTTGGAGGCTTTCTTCAATTTAAAGGTGATTTTGCACTTCGCAAAAATCACTTAAAAATATCGTGACATAGCTCCTTTAAAGTAACGGAAATGATATAAAACGATTCGCGAGAGGCGAAACAAAAGGTTCTGGGCGCGCGTAGAGGAGCATATAAAACGAAATGGAGGTGGAGAGGGAGAGAAGAAAATGTTCAAACAATTTTAATTTGATTCAATACCCAACTTTATTGTCATAAAAAAACTACCAACAAGCAAATTATCTAAACGGCTAACTTACAAGGACTGGACAAAATAAAAAGTTACACACGGGACTGTTACCCATTGTTTGATATTCCGAAATTAAGGCTAATAGAAAACTCCGTCAACCTATTATTTTAAAAGCGCTATCATCTACAAACAGGAAAAATGGAATACTTAGTTAAATACTGTTCCCCTGTATGCGGAATTTTCAGTGTTTCTTACACCGAGGTGGTTCTTGTAGACGGCTGCAAACTTCGGAAACTCGTCCAGAGCCTTGTTGGCTAAACTCGGTATTCGTCAACGGGGTGCCCTTGGTTTTGCAAGCCATGAAGAGAACCGAAACTCAAGTGGCTTGTTGTTGTTGACGCGCCTTTGACGGCTGAGATGTCGAGGGTGTCGATTGCTTTTTACCATTGATGGTAAACGAAACACTTCCTGCTGCTTGTTCACGATCAAAAAAACGACAGCGCGTAGTGAACCCATTGTCCAATCAGCTGCGGGCGGTTGGAAGCCAGTGTCAAACACAAATCGTTTTATCGGCCCTTTCTGCTTTTCCTTGTCCCGTATGCACACGGTAAAGACCCTTAGCTTGGTAACCATGCCCTGTGGGACCAACCAGGCACCCATCCTTGGCGACTTGGACCAAAAATAGCAGCCCAAAACCTTTCTTGCAAGCGAAGGTTGTCAGCGGGTATGATGACGTCCAAAAATCTTTGCCCATCCCGAATCATGCTGAAGCTTGAAAAAGGCCAAAATTCAGGACGGTAGAGTCTGGAACTGTGATGGTTCCACTGGAATCAAAGTAGCCGGCCACGAGAAGAACTTGGACAGCTTAGGTACCGGGCCCACTGGCCGAGCCGTGGTTCAAATTTTACAAAAAACACGAGTCATCGGCCACTTCGTCTCGACCAGTTTGCTCATCCATGCGCCAATGGCCAATCAAAACCAGCTACACGGTTGTTATAGCCAACCGTGGTCACATTGGGGATAATATGGCTGCCATTGCTTTTTGGAGCAAACTTCTAAGTACTTTTGGCCGTTGTTGGAGCGAACCATGCGACAGTTCTCATAGTGGTGCAATGTTTTGCTTCAAACGTCAGAAGGTCACCATTCTAACTACGAACAGAGAATAAAGAGGAATGTTGGTTAATAGGCCTTCGTCTAAGTGTTACCCTTTTATGCCAGGGCTTTCTTGGAGGTCGTGGCGGCCTTATTCTGTATATATATCTCCCAAAGTTTTAACGTAGCTATCAACTATTGTATGGTATGCTAAAGCATCCAAAAGTTTGTTTATTTTAGTGGTGGTCACGTGTCAATTATTATTATTATTAATTATGACGTCATTTCACAACAATTTCTGTTCTGCCCCCTTTCAGCGCCATCTTGGATTTCAAATATCTGGGTCGGTCGTCTGATGGCTGTCAATACTTGGACAAATTTTTGCGTCGCATTGTATTGTATCAAACAGCATTTTAAAGAGCAAAATAATAAAATAATGCCATCAGGCATAGATTTGTCGGTATATATTGGACTACAGTGGAACCTCTACTTTGGGACATTACCCGGGACATTACCTTCCAACATGGCGGCTGCATACTAAGTACGTACTGTAATTTCAGAAAATTATTTTTCGTGATAACCGGTTATGAAATTTAAAACGCTACAAAGCCATAATTTGGACGGAACGTTTCTCTTTCATCCTGTTAATGTTCTGATCGTGTTTGTTCATGCAAGCAAACAGTTTTTGTACTTAGTAACATTTGATACAAACCACCAATTGATCATACCTCGCAGTGGCAACATCCACCGTGATATGGAAGTGTGCCTTGAGTTGGATTTTTGAGGAGATGAAGTAACAGAAACCATCGCTAAAAAGTTGTGCTCCATTGATAAAGCCGAATAAAACAACTAAAATTGCGACTTTTGAAAGTCTTCATTGCTTGGTGTTGGCTTTTAAGTTTCAATCCTTCGAACTTGAATGAACCGACGTGATTCTGTTGCTGTTTTAAATATTCTTCGGATAGTGTTGCGTGCTGCATCATGTTTCAGCAGGTCACACGAACGCAGCTGAGTAATCTATCTGAAGCGGATCTGAGGTCATCAGTGCATTCTACTGGAGTTACAATTTATATGGCAGCCATACATTTTGACCCGGGGCGGGGGGGGGGGGGAGGGTACTCCCTATAATGGGCTACAGTCGAAACTACAATTATTTCAGTTTTCGCTGTAGAGTTAGTCTCCTACGCAGCCGTTATTTGTGTCGTCACGCAACGCTTCTCCCCAGTGGGGAGAAGCGTTGCGTGACGACACAAATAACGGCTGCGTAGGAGACTACTGTAGAGTACGTCCATATAAACACTAGAGAATTAACGGCAAGCGTTGCCTCGGTTCCTATTGGGTATGTAAATATGGCATGTTCACCCTCACAAACCATGTGACTCACTTGTATCTTACCGGAGGAGTCTACTGAACGTGCTGACTGCAGACAATAGGATTGAGCGACCTAACAAACAGGAAGTAGAATAAAAAAAATGAGAACATTGTAACCACAGAACCATTTTCAACAGTGCTTCAAAACATTTGAGTAGGAAAATCTTGTCACAGTACTGAACCGGTTTTCAGCTCGCTAACCTACAATTTGTTAAAGATGGCACTATCATGGCCACTTCGAAAAAGTAAAAAGCCAAAATACATATTTTACAACAATGAAAATAATGCGTCCAGTTTTGTTTTAAAATTAGCCTAGCCAGTGCATTGAAAGCTATAAACGGTAATCCTATCATATACCCATAGCAGAATCGAGCTTTGGTCTCACCTTGAACACTGTGCCACTGTGTGCCACTGTGCCACTGTTCCACTGTGCCACTGTGCCACTTTGCCACTGTTCCACTGTGCCACTGTGCCACTGTGCCACTGGGGAAACACTGTGCCACTGTTCCCCTGTGGAACACTGTGCCAACTGTTCCACTGTTCCACTGTGCCACTGTGCCACTGTAGCCACTGTGGAACACTGTGGCCACTGTTCCTCAATTTTTCTTTAGGAGCCTCAGGCTATATGTACTCTAAATCTGTAGACTGTTTCACAGTCCTCTATTTTTTGCGCTGAAATCGTCACGCTGTCACGATCGATCGTGGAGCCGCCATCTTGGATTATTTGGCGAGGCGAAATCTGGGGAGCGGACAAAACTCCCCTGGGTACGGGGGGCGGGCGCGGGGAGGCACGAAAAAAAAAAACTTTTTTTCTTATTTTTTTTCTATTTTTTTACTAAATCTGTTTCACTCTTTGTCAACGACCCGCTCCTTATCTGATCGTTTAAACAATAGGCTGTCCCTATTTGAGTGACAACAGTATAGGCTGGCCCTGTAGGCCTGGCGAGACTTGTTCTTTGTTTTCATCTGACGTCAATCAATATTCTAACATCTAAACTGTTAATTCCTACAAAACTATTCTTTTTATATCTTCTAGACATGGAAATCATTAATCTATATGCAAAGTTTGGTATCGATCCAGTGATTCCTTTTAGGCCTGAAAGCTGATGTTGTTCATGCAAGCAAACAGTTTTTGTAACGTTGATGAAAACCACCAATATGGTAGCCTGCGAGAGCCAGACGTAATATTCCGGCTCGAGTTTCTTGTGACGTAAATTCTTGTTAACCAATCACAATTCACTTTGGCTATCCGAAAAAAAAGTACCACGCGTGAATCGTGCGTGGAGCTCACGCTAAAAGTGGAAAAAGATGGCGGAAGATGTGGAGAGCGCCATTGAGGAATGTTTCCGCTGTGTTCGTCTTCGATAAGCTCAATAAGCATCAAGAGGATGCCTTGAGATTTATCAGTTGAAAAGAAGGGCGATATATTTTGTGAATCTTCCAACTTGAACTGGATTTGGAAAGTCTGTAGTATTTCAAGCTTGCTGTGTATATTTCGTGTATACGAGCCGAGTTCTAAGAACATTGTTATTGTTGTCTCAGCGCTGATAAACCTCATGAAGGACCAGGTCAGCCTCTTAACTACGCTTGAGATCAGCGACTATGGGTCAAAGGAATTGAAAGTGAAATTAATTACGGTTCAAAGAGCTACAGTAACCTGCGAGGGCATCCGTTGTTTTCAACTCTTGTTTACATTGTACCTGCTGATGGATAATATCTAATCTAAATCTAAATCTAAATGTTAATTCTACAAAGGGCGTTACTAAACACCGGAACGGAACGGAATGTACCGGAATGACCCGGAATGACCCGGAATGTACCGGAACGAACCGGAATGGTAACCGGAATGAACCGGAATGACACGGAATGATACCGGAATGATCCGGAATGAACCGGAATGATACCGGAATGAAACGGAAATGACTCGGATGAACCGAAATGATACCGGAATGACCCGGAATGACCCGGAATGACCCGGAATGATACCGGAATGATTTCGGAATGACCCGAAATGTACTGGAATGGTACCGGAATGACCCGTAATGAAAGGGAATGACACCGAGATTTCATTCATGGCGGAAGGGTGATCCTCTCTTGATGGTGGACACTAGATGGGGGCTGGGCAACTGCAAAAGGAAATCCAAACTTCTTCACTTTTCCCCACCCCTTGCCCCCTCTACCCCACCCTCATCTCCCCTCAAAAATATGAAAATATAATAGTCTATATCGTGAGAGGCTGCAAGTCGGGAAATCTCGAAAGAGAAGAAAAAAAGAAATAGAGTAAACTAAAAACAAGAAATAAATAAATAAAGCATCATATGGGGTGATTGGGGCAGGGGCGCAGTTGAATTATACCTCCCCCCACCGTAGTCGTGTGTATTAATAATTGGTTTATTTTGCTCGATCTATCGCCGCATTGCTGGTTTTCTCGCTTCCGCGCGTCTTCCGCGCGTGCGTCTTTCGAATAAAAACTTGAGGGAGAAAAAATGAAAAGGTTCAAATTGAAATTCAAGAAGTATGATTTGCCGGTGGGTTGTTCATACAATAACCTGCGATCAGGCAATTTTTTTTCGCTTCTCACTGAGTACTCTTCGTCTTTTACGTGGTCGCGCTCAATTTTTACGCGACCTCCGTAAAGAGAATGTAAAGGAGCGCGAAAAAAATTGGCATGATCGCAGGTTATCATACAATGTTTTTTTTTTTTTAATTTCATGTACTTTTTCGACGAGGTCGGCTATTGTTTGGAATCATTCATTTCGTGGCATGCTGCGCTTTCCTACTAAGGGATAGTTCTCAATCGAAAATTAAACAAATACAAGATGGTTGATAATTCCAGAGCATTTTTTTTAGATTTCAGTGTTCATCGGGGTCTCATTCCATAGATTTCCCTCCCATTCTGGATTTCCGTCATCTTTCTTTGTTGTTATGGGTCATTCTGGTACTATTCCGAGTCATTCCGGTATCCATTCCAGCTCATTCCGGTATCATTCCGTGTCATTCCGTGCCATTCCGGTTCATTCCGGTATCCATTCCGTGTCATTCCGTGCCATTCCGGTTCATTCCGGTATCATTCCGTGTCATTCCGTGCCATTCCGGTTCATTCCGGTATCATTCCGGGTCATTCCGGGTCATTCCGGTATCATTCCGGTTCATTCCGGTATCATTCCGGTATCATTCCGTGTCATTCCGGTTCATTACGTACCATTCCGGTTCGTTCCGGTACATTCCGGGTCATTCCGTTACATTCCGTTCCGTTCCTGTGTTTAGTAACGCCCATCTACAAAGGGGCTAGCCCATCACTGCAGATGTGCGGTGCTAGTGCGAGTGCAATATACATGTTAAATTAATCGTGCTAATACAAATGCTGAATAAAATATAGTAAGCTGATCATATAAACTTAAGCGTGCTCTGGTGCAAGTGCTCAAACATTAAAAATCATATAATTACTCTAGATTAATAAAATGCGCTTTAAAGAGCTGCTTTGAAGGTCCCTATAGAGGCCTGGTCAATCACGGGGCCGGTATTTGGTTCCACTCAGCTATTGTTCTTGCTAAGAAAACTGTTCTTGTATGTGTTACTATTACTACTAAGAGAAATGAATTTCTTAGGATGGTATTGCCTTGTCTGCCGTTCTTGTGGATTTAAATAGGGCGGGAGGTCTAAGAATATCTGTCCATTCATAGTTTTGTACATCATCGTGAGTCTTGCTTCCTTCCGTTCTTTGCTGTAAGGTGGGCCATTCCAGTTCGTTCAGTATAGTTGTTACTGTTCCTGTGTGTTCGATCGTAAACACCGTTTAACGAAACGTGCAGCTCTCCTCTGTACAGCCTCGATGTCATCTATCTGTTTTTGTACGTGCGGGTCCCAGACGTTGCTTGCGTATTCTAAATGCGGCCTTACTAGAGCATGGTAGGCCTGTAAGGCCTGGTAGGCCTGTAATATCCTCTACAGTTGAAGAAATCTGGCAGGTAGCTTTCCTGAATCATTATAGTGTTTATACAATTTTGATTTGATTGTCAAACCGTATGCACTCACTGTCTCATACAGGCCTAAGTTAAGCTTATATTGACTTTTTTGCATTTTCGACTGAAATCTTGTTTTGAGACCCCAAAATACCAATATCAACATTTCAATTCTCTTCAGTGGTCTCCATACATTTCGTACGTTACTTATTGGGAGATGTTGTTTTAAACATCAGGACGGTTTTCCTCAGTGATCATTTTCTTATTCTCATGACCTGTATGATCGTGCATATTCCAGGGGGAAAATTAGGTGCTGATATGAAGGTGTGTTGATCATGCATATTGCAAGGAAAAATTAGGTGCTGCTCAGCTGTGATAAGGTAGGCTTTCTGGCCTGACTGAGTCAAATAATTTTGTGCTTTTGCCAGATTTTCGCAACTCTGCATGTGCCCCAACAGGAAGCCCCAAGTTCACATTGTGATCGATGCCGTATTGCATTAGCAGTAATGGCTAAAAATATAAGGTTTGTGCAAGGGTTTTTCAAGTGGATTCTAAAGATAGGATTTATTTTTTTTTATTTAAACAATATTTGTTCTCAACATTTGCTCTAAGAGCAGATGCTCATCTAGAGAGCTTACGTTAAGTTCTCAATAAAATTGCTTACCTTATTATTGTGGACGTGTGGGTTTTTACGACTTTCTGGGGGGGATACTTCGAATTTAAAGTGACGGGGTAGTGCATTAGAAATGGGACATAAATTTAAAACCTAAAAAATTCCCTAGGGCTTGAAGCCGAACCTTAAAAAAATCCCCCCGAACCAAATTAAATCCCCAAAAATCCCATCAATTTTTCAAACCTTAAAAATACCCAGAAGGGATTACCGTATTTCCACGAATAATAGCCATCCCCCCGATTAATTGCCCCCCTCGAATAATCACCCTCCTTAGTTGAAAATGTTTCAAATAATCGCCCATTTCAAATAATCACCCCCCTCCAACTCTCCCACCCCTTTCTTTCATTCCTAGCCTTCCCAGTCAAGTTAAAAGTTTAAAACCTTGGATAGGAAACAAGCTTTTGATTCAATTGTTACAAACAGAAAAAAAAATGGTTTCATAACAGTTTTTCAATATAATCGCCCCCGGCTATTATTCGATGCAATGTCAGTAATTTGATAATGACGAACAACAGTACAAATTGAGTTTTTGTGTTTTCTTTGTTTTTTTATGCATACTCCATGTATCTGCAATAAACGTTCCCAGATCTAGTGGCAACCTCGTTCGCAGGATCTCAAGAGAGACCCTGGAACGAGGTTTGATCTAGTAGTTACGAGCTGTGATCAGTGTAATGCAAGCCCGTTCAAATGGGTCCCTACTGTATATATGACTAACCTGCTTTACCAAATAAACCATGTATGTATGTTGCTTCTTTCCAAGAGTGTTCTTGCTTTGTATCTTAGATCTAAATCAGTATGACTCTGAATGTAATCATTGGCATATTTTTTTTAAATGATTCACAAGAAAAATTAACTCTGTATTCAGAATGGCTGAAGACATTTTGTTGTATTACAAGACAATATATCATGCCTACAATATGAAGTGAAAACAGTAATAATGATAGTAATAACTGTTATTAAAAGTGTGTGTGTATCAAAAAAATCTTGCCTTGGAAACACTTTCAGTTCTGACAACTTTATATCATTGTTATTAAATAGATTTTGGAGTGAATAAATGACGGAGGGAGAAAGCAGTTACTAGAAACTTGCCAAGTAGAAAAACCAGTAAAAAGCTGTGGTTGTGTTGGCAAGGTTAGACAAACTTCACTTCTATGTCAGCAGTTAAATAATTCATTCAGGAAAACATGTCCATGGACCTAGATGAGCTGGGTCAAAAAGCTAGCAGAGTGGTGTTTTACAGGTATCAAGAAGGGTGCAGTTTTAAATACAGACATTTCAAAGGATTTCAAAGGATTTCAAAGAGATGCACTGGTGGATTTGGATATGTCCAAGTGTTAAGTGTACAAGTGGATAAATTATCACAAGAACAAAATTTCATCAGGTGTCAAGGCTAGATATGGCTATTATAAGTTTTAGGCATGTATATACCCAGCTGACAGTATTTTTTTACTGTATATATGGTTAAAATATTCAATGCTTGTTGTAGTCAAAAGTAAACAATGGAATTGTTAGTGTCTAACATTGTCTAAATGTGTTCCATGATGGGTTTATGTACAGTAGGTAAAACCACTCTATACAAACAGACATAAATATAATGAATTTTCTGGTTGATAATTTTTAAAAGTAAACAGTGATTCGCATAAACAAGAAGAAATTTTGTCCCAGCCTGAAAAAATTAGGGCTTCGATCGTTTCAGGCTGCAAATTAAGTTTATGTAAATCTGTAACTAAGCAAATAGTAGAGAATCGGAGAAAAGACACACTTGATGAGTCATTTCTTATAAACATTTCCAGAGCTATATTTATGGCCTTCTCGAGATCTTGATGTAAACACAACTGACAACAGTTGAAGATGTACTTCACAAGTTCACTCAATAATCCAACCTTTAAGTGGCAACAAAGGGCAGGAAAACGAAATATATAAAATGCTACATATAATAGGCTTACACGATTTGAAGGGAAAACAGTTTGCTTCGCCCACACGTATTCAACTCGCCCACACTGTCCATTCTTCGTGCAAAATATAAAACAGGTCTTTGCTTTCCTATATTTCGGTCGAGACATTTACTCAAAAGGCTGTTCAAAATCCACTGAGAGCCATAACAGATTCCACGAGTAAACAGTCAACAACGTCCGCCATCTTTGATGTCTCGTTCGCGCGTGTACGCGAGTATCAGATTCTATCGGCTAATTTTATTGGTCAACTACAAAACAAAAGGTTTGACGTCACGGAAATCGTTTCCCAGCTCGGTTTCGCAGACGCTAATTTTCGGCGGGGAAACTCGAGCCGGAAAATTACGTCTGGGGTGCTTACCATTTGTAAAAAAACCGGTTGGGGTGACCGTTGCATAATGGTAAGAAATTTTCCAAACTCAACGACCAACCGAAACAGGTGGCGCTTACCATTTACAATATTCTAATTCCGGTCTTTCAGTCAATATGGCGGACTTAGCTGGAAATCTAAAATCTATTGACTAAGAAGAAGATGCCATGGCCATTGGTGCCGTAACCACTTTTATGCCAAGAAATTTAAACAGAATTCAAAGATATGAGATCACATACCCGAGTGAGTTTATCGCACGAAGTGAGTTTCCGCCACGAGTGAGCTTCAAAGTCATTTTCGATCTTGTGCAGGGGAAATTATAAACATAAGAAGGACTCCTACAGGGAATGCAAGAAGCAGGCATTCTCTTTCTCCCTGAACAACAAATGCTGGCGTTTCTGTGGTCCATCTGAGTTGAAGAAACAAACGCCACTCGTAAAGTTCGTTGACGCCATATTGAATACAACTAAAACCGCGCGAGGGGAGCCTGGAAACGGAATAATCTTTCAAATGATACGGTAATTTCCGACGCTCCGTTCCGAAACGGGAAAAATAGGACTACCTCTGGAGGTTAAGTCCACAATTTCCGAACGGATTTTCCGGAAAAATGGCTGATCCATTTGACTTTCAACCGAAATTTCCGGATTTTTTGGCTAAAATGGTAAGCAACCCCTGCTCTCGCAGGCTACTAACTACCCACAAAATATTACAAGCTCCACCGATCGATGCTGTTGCCGCCATATTGGATCACTTCTTGTCAGGCCGTGATGGATGCTTTTAATTTGCCCACGGGGGGTTTAGAGCGAGGAGACGGCTGACACTTCAGACTAGCAACCTCCTTTGTTCTTTTAGAAATGTCCGATCTCTTGAGTTTCACAATTCTCAGCTACAAATCCTGAGTTATATGCCTGCCCACGGGGGGGTTAGAGCGAGGAGACGGCTGGCACTTCAGAACTAGCAACCTCCTTGTTCTTTTAGAAATGTCCGATCTCTTGAGTTTCACAATTCTCAGCTACAAATCCTGAGTTATAGCCTGCCCACGGGGTTAGAGCGAGGAGACGGCTGACACTTCAGACTAGCAACCTCCTTGTTCTTTTAGAAATGTCCGATCTCTTGAGTTTCACAATTCTCAGCTACAAATCCTGAGTTATAAATTCTTGTATGTTTATCTTTTTTCGGTCAGCGCACACCATAAAATATAAACATACCAAAGTTATTTTAGTCGCGGCTGGAGTTTACAATTCGAAAGGATTTATATAGCTCAGTAAGAATTTATAACTCAGGATTTGTAGCTGAGAATTGTGGAGCTCAATTCAAGAGATCGGACATTTCTAAAAGAACAAGGAGGTTGCCTTTAAAGCATTCATCACGGCTTCACAAGAACTGATCCAACATGGCGGCGGCGACAAACAACGATCATATCGTTGGAGCATCGTGAATCTGTTTGTAGTATTTTGTGGATTAGTTAGCAGCTGCAGCCAATTCCAGATAATATTTCCAGTGAAAAGGAAACCATTTGGGGCTGTTCCGACGGTTGAGAACTATAGTTTCAACACGGTGGCACATAACGAAAGCACCGACGAATTATAATACTGATTCGGCGTGATTCCTCGTTGCCCCTGAGATGGTTCTTGAAGTTACTACTTAAAAATGGTATGCATTAAACATCAATTGTTTATTATAAATTTTATTTGTGTGGTTTAATTTACTACACAACTCAGTTTTATATTTCTTTGGCCGGAAACTTGAGTGTTATTATTTGCATAAATTAACAGTTTCACCAGTGGTGTGCTATTCAAAACATTTTTTTTTTCTGAAGTTGCTTACATGTAAGCTGTAAAAGTGAAATATTCTCAAATTATCGATGATAGAGAAACAGTGTAGTGGTTAAGTTGCTACAAATAGCATTATTTAAGCCCCAGAAAGTGGCATTGAAAAATGACGGAAAATTAACATTTTGCGTGGGTATGAATTGTAAATTATTGTTCTGCCAAAAATAGTTGAGTGCCCGCGGACATTTCAGTACCAAAAGATTCACAAAGGACGAAATATTCATTTGCAACTTCATATTTGATCAAAATATGAATACCAGTTTTATTTTATTTTAGCCAAAGATGTCTCATTTTAGTTTTTTAAAAAGGCGGTTCGCTCCTTACAAAGGACAGGGGGCCAGGGGCCCCCAGGGGGCAAACTGAAAATCCGGTGCCAGTTTTGTGGAGCGGAAGGATGATATTATACCAGGATGTCAGCAGAATTTTAACCAGTCTTTTGCATTTTGAGATAATTAGTTAACAAAAATCTCAGTTTTCATGGTTAAAAATACCAAAAAAAAATACATTTTTTGGGCATGAACTTCCCCCCTGATCCCAAGTCTTGGTTAGTGCAGGAAGTGAAACAAATATCATCATGAATGTTTCGACCCCAAGGACTAACTACACACAAAGTACGAAGGAAACTTTATTTTGACCATTTCCAATTTGGCTCCATCCTTTAGCGACATTCGTTCTTAATTACAACACAACCAATAAGAATGGTAGTATCTTGGAAAAAGTCATCAATCCTCCACATGAAAAACTAACTTTCATTCATGAAAACATGAAAAGTCGACGAATCCTTGTGTACTAGAATTGTACAGAAATAGACAGGTGCATTTACCTTAGAGTGATATATAAGTTGCAAAAAACCTGTTGTTAATCGATTACCTTTAGCAGTACCTAGAATGGATTAGTGTGATGTATGTTCGAGGTTTAATCTACAATAAAGAAGTTGCTGAGTTAACGACGTTTTGTGGTCTTTTCCTGTCGTTGACGCTTATTTAGACGAAGGAACAAGTTCCCTGTACCTCTTGCATCTTGTAACGAGTGCCGGCAGTCAAGCCAGTGTTCTACCGAGCCTTTTACCCCGTTCCGCGACGCTTTCCGGCAAAGAGTCCTATTTGCCTAACCGTTAATCCCTCACCTTTTAGCCAAAAGGAAGATATTTGTCGAGCTCTCAAGCGCTGGAAAATCTCGCGTACTGGCCTAAAACCTTCGTTACATTCCCCAAAAATAGCGTTTTTATTTCAAAAAGGCAACAAAACGCAAATCATCAATTAGTCCGGCTTAGTCAGTAAATGACAATAAATGAAGACTGCTCAACGCTTTCAGAAAATTTTTGTTTCTTCCTTGTCGGTTCACCTTCGTCAGCAAATTATACCTCTACATTTTTTTTTTTTCTTGGATTAATTAGAACCTTTGACAATGCGCGAAAAAAATGATAGAGTCAGATTTAAAACATCACCATTGTTTTTCCCGCAAACGGCAAAAATCCATGTTTTTTGTCTGCCGTTTCTAGGTCAGTGAAAGCGAGTAGTTTTGCGTTTGTCGTGAACGTGTTGCTCAGTCTATCTAATAACAATATATTTATCCAACTTCAAGTAATCCACTCCTGCCAAATTATTATGAATTTTTTTGTCCAAATCAAAGGAGAACGATCATGATTCTTACTTCATGAAAAGTAGCTGAGGGTTTTATGTGTCAAAAATGTCCCCACTGTTCGTAAAACAAATTAAAACAAGGATATTAAAACCAACGCGATAGAAAGCAGTGACAGAAGTATAATAGACCTATAATGTGGTATCTCTGTATAGAATTTCACTTCAGTTTCGTCGCGATTCTCGGAGTTTTGCCTGCACTCAATGAACTGTTCTCAACCATTTGTGAACACTGAGATATAAACGACTTCGGAATATATAAGAATGCCTTGCATACCAGTTCGGAAGAAGAATTTTGTGCCATAATGTCCAGCAGGGCCGTGCTTTAATAAATAATAATATCGGATGTGTAACTCGGTGGTCATCGAAAAACATCCTTCCCCCGGGGGGGGGGTCCCTATAATGGACTATACGGGGAGGCTCCGCCCGAAAGGGGTCCTTTTTTAGGCTCCAGTATGTGAAAGGGTAGGGATTTCACGAGTTGAAGTATATGAAAGGGTAGGGATTTCACGAGTTGAAGTATATGAAAGGGTTAGGGATTTCACGAGTAAATGATATTATTGTTTGGTTAACATCTCTACTGGTAATTGCTTGATGATTTTTGGTGATATATATTGTTCATTAAAGTCCATTACAAGGATATAGAAAAGGGATGCAGTGCTTCTACTGTAGGTATGTGAAAGGGGTACCATTTTCATAATTTCTATGGAAGGTATATGAAAGGGGGTACCATTTTCTATGGAAAGTATATGAAAGGGGTACCTTTTCTTGTGAAAAATGGTATATGAAAGGGTAAGGGGTTGGACTCTGGGCGGAGCCTCCCCGTATAAAACTTTTTTCAGTACCCTCCCCCGGGCATCCTTCTTGTATTTCCTCGATACTCGATACAAGTTGGATCACCAAAATGTGTCCTTTAGCCGGAAAGAAAAGTTGAATGGAAAACACGTTAGGCTGGTAAACACCCGGGGGGGGGGGGGTACTCCCTTTATATAAGCTATATAGGTATGTGCCGCCCAAGGGTATGGTTTTTGAGCCGTTTTGGTCTGAAATAGGTATAGATTTTGACCATTTTGGTCTGAAATAGGGTATGTTTTGTGCACTCTGGTCTGGAATTTTGTTTGGCTTTTAGACGAAACTGTTTTTTTTTTTTTCATTAAACATTCGGGGAATTTGAAGCCCTTTTCAAATGTTTTGCGCAAATGGAACCCATTCCTGGGTAGCTGAAGTCATGTATAAGAACGTGTTCTAATGTTATGGGTTCTGAAATAGGGTATCAATTTTTGGGTCAGGTCTGAAATCCCTCTTGTAGAAGAATTTTTGTGACATAACCTGTCGAACAGGGCCTCCTCACAGTGTGTTGCGTTTAATAGATAACTGAACAATATCGGGTGTGTCACTCAGTTTGTCATCGAAAAAACATTCCCTCCGTGTAAGAAGGATTTTTGTGACATAACTGTTCGAACAGGGCCCCCTTCGCAGTGTGTGCTTTAATAGATAAACAATATCGGGTGTGTAACTCAGTTGTCATCGAAAAACATCCTCTCTTGTAATGAAGAATTTTGTGACATTAACTATCGAACAGGGCCCCCTCCTCACAGTGTGTGCTTTAATAGATAAACAATATCGGGAGTGTAACTCAGTTGTCATCGAAAAACATCCCTCCTTTGTAAGAAGAATTTTGTGACATAACTGTCGAACAGGGCCTCCTCACAGTAGATTTGAAAACCGGAAACCGCGCAAGGGAAAAGCCTCTGGCACCCAGGGTACACAGTGTGTGCTTTAATAGATAAACAATATCGGTGTGTCACTCAGTTTGTCATCGAAAAAACATCCCTCCGTGTAAGAAGGATTTTGTGACATAACTGTCGAAAAGGGCTTCCTCACAGTGTGTGCTTTAATAGAATAAACAGTATCGGGTTGTGTAACTCAGTTGTCATCGAGAAAACATCCCTCTTGTAAGAGAATTTTGTGGACATAACTGTCGAACAGGGCCTCCTCACAGTGTGTGCTTTAATAGATAAACAGTATCGGGTGTTGTAACTCAGTTGTCATCGAAAAACATCCCTCTTGTAAGAAGAATTTTGTGACATAACTCTCGAAACAGGGCCTCTCACAGTGTCGTGCTTTAATAGATAAACAGTATCGGGTGTGTAACTCAGTTGTCATCGAAAAACATCCCTCTTGTAAGAAGAATTTTGTGACATAACTGTCCGAACAGGGCCTCCTCACAGTGTGTGCTTTAATAGAATAAACAATATCGGGTGTGTCACTCATCTGTGGCGATATTTTAACTAAACTGAAGCAAACAAAGTTAAGGCGCATACTTGACAGTGATTAAAACGTAATGCCTCAGGAATGATCAATAAAAATGGCGCGTGTTTTACATATCTTGATGAAAAAACAAAACAATGTCTGGGGGAGGATTCAAAGTTTTAAGGCGGGACTTTAACCTAAATGCCATTTTTCCGCGACTTTTACATGGGTTAAATAGAAATATCTCGTTCACGGTTTTCAAGCAATCCCAAAAAACTCTATGCTCATCCCATGAATCTATGTTATGGGGTCAGTGTTTTGTAAATTTTTTGGGTGATTTTTTGGGTATGTTTGGGAAGGAAATAGTTTTTCTCAAAGGAGTTGTAAAATTTAGGGAAATAAGAAATAATTGAAGATTTTAATGTAGTTTTTAAAATTAGAATTTGAAAGGTAAAAAAATTTAGTAGATGACACCAACAGACAGTTGATAAACCACGCAAGAGCACCCACGTGGTTATCAACTGTCTGTTGGTGTTCCAAAATTATTTTCTTTCTTCTGATCCCTTCTTTAAACCTCTTAAAATTTCATTCAGTGAAATTTAGGTTAAGTCCCGCCTTGATGTAACCTGAGCCACAGGGGAGTGTTTACATAAGTACTTTCTAATTCTCCCAAACTTTCTCGAGTGCAATGGGAATAATGATCATTTAAGTTTTTTATAGCATTTTATTCTTACATGTAATTTAGTAAATTAGTTTTTAGCAGTTTTTTTTTTCAAGATATAAGGGCTGACTTTAAAAAAATCCTGCCCGACTTTTTTAATTTGAGACCCCCAAAGCTCGATCCTGCATTGGTACTCGTGATCGCATTCCTTTTACACCTTTTTTAAGGAAAAACTGGACCATTATTTTTCGCTTTTTGCTGTAATTGTTGTCAATGTGTACTTTGGTGTTGCACGGGATATCTTTTCGTTTCATGTCAGTCTCAACTATTGACGACTGTTGAAATTTAATAAAGCAATATTTATTGTTATTAAATACTCAATCACTGTTATTGCATTTCTGGCCTTCTGATTGGCTCCTTGCGCCCATGTTATCAGCTCATAACACGGATTCTGCCAAATATGGTAGCTCATAACAGGGTAGTTCGTTCGTCGAGAGAGTGAAATTTGAAAAAGATGGCTAAAATCATTACGTAAAAAAACTTGGGCCCTTCTAAATCAAACGAAAGTCAAGTCCATTAAATAATGCACGAAGTTTGGAACGAAATATTTAATGGGAAATGCCTGTAAAATGTACCACAAATGCGACTGAACGAGCACTAAGGCAGCCTGAAACAATTAATTTAAGCTTACGGGAAAATCCGCCGAAAACCGGCACAATTAAGCTTAATTCTTCAAAAAAATGAAAACCTGTTACAACACAAGTTAAAGCTTAGCCTATTCAGTATTGTTACCTTATATTTCGAAGAATCTTGCCCAATTCCAGCTGGACTAAGCTTTTAAAAACCGACAATAAGCCGCTTAATTCAATAAATATCGGAGCATAAATACGGCAGTTCGTCAAGCGCTGACGGCGGGTACAATCAAAGATCACTTCACAGAGAAATTACCTTCGAAGATCACTCTTTTTCTCTCCATCCATGTAGATATTGAGGGTTTCCTTAATGTTCTTTACTCCAGTGAACTTGATTTCAGCTCAGTTCGTTTCAACACAATTAATTCTGTAGTCGCGCATGATTTGCCTCACCGTAAAAATAGTAAAACCCTTGATTCGTCAGTTCAGCTCTCCGTTCAACTTGTAAAATGAATATAATGTTCAGCTGCACAATTATCTCGGATCTCCCCATTTTAAGCTAAATCATTTGCACAATTTTCCAGAATATACGAAACATTAGAAGACACAGAGCGAAGATTCCCTCCGAAGAACATTCTGTCTTGGTCTCGGCTTTTCATTCAACTTACCAACTTACACCGCGCCAGACATTTTGCCGCGGTTTTCAAATCATGCTTCATTTAGATCGAACTGAAAAATCACTCAGTCGATTTATTAAATTTTACAAAGTATAATACCGAAGTTTAAACCTAAAGTTAGTGAAGTATTTAATAAAACAATTAGTCCATTCGCCCTTGTTGGATATGAAATGATTATAACCAATTCGGCGCGAAGCGCGCCTCATTGGTTATGTTATCATCTCATATCCAACGCGGGCTCATGGAATAATTGTTAATAGTCAAATTCAGTTATTTTTTTATTGAAATTTTCTAACCGCTAAAGTTTTCGTTTTGTTTTCAACAGTCAAGTGGTGGGCACACGAATAACAATAGATCACGTAACGCGAAATAACGCTATTGACATGGTTAGACAGGGCCATTCACGTATTACAATAATAAAGCATTAATTTCGCGTTAATGTCGGCTGTAAACAGTTCATATTGTTATAAAAACGTTTTGGTATCATGAGTGTCAAATAATTTCACAAAAGCTCACGTTTATTACCTATACAGTCTATGCAATCAGTACAAATGCTTTGTTTCAAAAAGCCCCATGCATCGCAATTATTGTTCAAACAGTTAACCATACCACTATCCCCTCCCTGTCCCCCCCCCCCCCCCTCCTTCTCATAGCGACCTTTAGATCGGAGTACGAGTACGAGATTGAGTACAAGTATGAGTTTTCAAACCTATAGTGCGCAGGGTTTACTTCTGAACACGTCTAACACCAATCTTGTTCCTAGAGCCTCCTTCTCTACTGGTTCAGCAACAGGGAGAAGCGAGGCCGGCTCTGGGAACGTGACTGATTTGAAATTCGAAAGTCGTACTCATACTAGTCAATATCGTACTCGTACTCCGATCTCTCGCTATTAATGTTGATTGCGAGAAATTTAAACCACACCGTGAACATATCAAGTCGACATTGAGAGGGGGAGTGTCGGGGGGGGGGGGGGGGGGGGCATGTTTTAATAGAACTGACGAGGCGTGAGTTTTACGTGATATTTGTCAAAATACGGGCTACAACATATTTTCTGCCTGTGGCGATATATTTTAACTAAACTGAAGAAATCAACGATATTCTTTAATAATAATAACAATGTTTTTTATACCAGGAGGCTCTTCTCACCGGGGTAGTTTTCAGGAAGGTCCTGAATTTAAGGCGCATATATTTCACCGTGATTTAATTTGTAATGCCTCAGGAATGATCAATAAAAAATGGCGCGCGTGTTTACATATCTTGATAAAAACACTCAACAATGTCTGGGGGGGATTCAAAAATTTAATGTAACTCTGAGCCGCAGGAGAGTGTTTACAGAAGTACTTTCTAATTCTGCCAAACAGTTTCGAGTGCTTACATCATGCTATGTTAACAAGAAGCAGTCCTTTTATAATATAAACTCAGAATGCGTACGGTACTGCCTCATTTTATATCTGACTTCGTCGCTGTTTTGTGAGGTTTTGCGCTTTACACGAATCGAAGGAAATCATGAAGTTCTTTCCCCTCGTTTCAATGACGGTCAGTCTGACAATCCTGGTGTTATTTCTCTGCCTGGTAAGTCAAAAAGCTATATCAACTATTGAAATAAGGGCACTATATATCACGATTTTTTGGTGAAAACGGTGGTATGAAATTACGCACTAAGTACCGTCGCTCATACACTAAATGCGCCTAGAACATCAAGAGGAAGATATCAAGGGAATTGTTGATGGGAAAGCAAACCGGGAATTAGTTTTAGCAATTTTTCCAAGGAGCTATGTCACCGCGATATTTTAAGACATTTTGAAGATCAGATTAAGACGGATTGCGAACGACGAACCTGAAAAAATTGGCCATTTTTTCGGCGCCATCCGTGAGGTGAAAGATTGCCCAACGTTTTCAAGTTGAGACCAAAAGCTTGATTCTGCATGGGTATATGATAGGATTACTTTTATAGCTTCAGTGCACTGGCTAGGCTAATTTTAACAAAACTGGACCATTATTTTCATTGTTGTAAATATGTATTTTGGCTTTTTACTTTTCGAAGTGGTCATGATAGTGCCTCGACAAATTGTAGGTTAGCGAGCTGAAAACCGTTCAGTACTGTGACAAGATTTTCTACTCAAATGTTTGAAGCACTGTTGAAAATGGTTCTGTGGTTACAATGTTCTCATTTTTTTATTCTACTTCCTGTTTGTTAAGGTCGCTCAATCCTATTGTCTGCAGTCAGCAGGTTCAGTAGAATCCTCCTCTAAGATCCAGGTGAGTCACGTGGCTTGTCAGGGTGAACATGCCATATTTACATACCAATAGGAACGAGGCACGCTTGCCGTTAATTCTCTGTTGTTTATATGGACGTACTCTACAGCGAAAACTGAAATAATTGTAGTTTCGACTGTAGTCCATTATAGGGAGTACCCTCCCTCCCCGGGTCAAATGTATGGCTGCCATATAAATTGTAAACTCAGTAGAATGCACAGATGACCTCAGATCCGCTTCAGATAGATTACTCAGCTGCGTTCGCATGACCTGCTGAAACGTGATGCAGCACGCAACACTCTCCGAAGAATATTAAAACAGCAACAGAATCAAGCTAGAGCGTTGGTTCATTGAAGTTTTGCTTCTCGAATTCGAAGGATTGAAACTTAAAAGCCAACGCCCGCAATGAAGAGTTTCAAGTTCGCAATTTTGGTTATTTTATTCGGCTTTATCGACGGAAAACAACGTTTTAGGGATGTTTCTGTTACTTCATCTCCTCAAAAGCCAACTCAAGGTACACTTCCATATCACGGTGGATGTTGCAATTCTGCGAGGTATGATCAAGTGGTGGTTTGCATCAATGTTACTAAGTACAAAAAACTGTTTGCTTGCATGAACAACACGATCAGAACATTAACAGGATGAAAGAAACGTTCCGTCCAATTTATAGCTTTTGTAGCGTTTTAATTTCATAACCGAGTTATCACGAAAATAATTTTCTGAAAATTACAGTACGTACTTAGTATGCAGCCGCCATGTTGGAAGGTAATGTCCCGGATAATGTCCCAAAGTAGAGGTTCCACTGTAGTCCAATATACCTCCAAGAAAGCCCAGGCATATTAACGGCTAACCAACATTCTTCTATATTCTCTGCTCTAGAATTGTGACCTTCTGACGTTTGAAGAAAAACCTTGCACCACCATGAGAACTGGCATGGTTCGCTCCACCACCGGCCAAAAGTACTTAGATGTTTGCTCCAAAGAGCAATGGCAGCCATATTATCCCCAATGTGACCACGGTTGCTATAACAACCGTGTAGCTGGTTTGATTGGCCATTGGCGCATGGACGAGCAGACTGGAAACGAAGTGGCCGATGACTCGGGTAATGAGAACCACGGCTCGGCCAGTGGCCCGGTACCTAAGCTGTCCAAGTTCTCTCGTGGCCGCTACTTTGATTCCGATGGAATCATCACAGTCCCAGGCTCTACCGTCCTGAATTTTGCCTTTCAAGCTTCAGCATGATGGGATGGGCAAAGATTTTGGACGTCACATACCCGCTGACAACCTTCGCTGTCAAGAAAGGTGACCGTTGCTACCGCAATCCAGGTGATGGGGCCTGGGTACCAGGTTGGGAAACAGGGCATTCTTACCGGGCTACGGGTCTTCGCGTGTGCATACGGGACAAAGAAAAACAGAAAGGTCGATACAGCGATTGTGTTTGACAATGGCTTCCAACCGGCTCAGCTGATTGGAAAATGGGTTCACTACGCGGTCGTTTTTGATCGCGAACAGCAGAAGAAAGTGTTCGTTTACATCAATGGTAAAAAGCAGTCAAACACCCTCGACATCTCAGCCGTCAAAGGCAGCGTCGACAACAACAAGCCACTTGAGTTCGGTTATCTTTATGGCTGGAAAACCAAGGGCACCCTTGACGAATACCGAATTTACAACAAGGCTCTGGACGAGTTCGAGGTTGCAGCTATCCACAAGAAACCATCTCTTGTAAGAAGCATGAAATGCCGTGACAAGGTGGAAAGCCATTTAGTTAATGTATGCACTGTTTTACTGACACTGACTCGAGTTGATAGTACCTTAAAATTAGTAGTTGTACCGAGTTTGGAATTAGATTGACTGAAATAGGCAGTTAAAACCAAGAGGAAAAGTATAACAGTTTCATCCCCAGTTCCTCCAAGTAAGAAGTATTAAGCAACTTTATGCATTCACGTTAAAATCGAGGTAAAAATGGCAAAATGAAAGCAATGAGTTAGACTGTTTACTCTTAAAGTTACTTTTGTCTGTAATATTTTTGATGTGCACGGTTTTCTTGGAGTGTTTAAATAAAGTATCCGCCTTGGTCTATCTCTCTGTCTGTCTATCTTTGGCAGTTGTCGCTTTGCCTGTAAAGATAGCAAATAACGGCTAAAGTAGATTGAAGAATTCTGTTTGATCTTACTGGCGGTACGTAATTTTATTGCTGCTATCCTCCCATCCCCTTATCATTTTCCCTATTTTTTTTTGTACTTAGAAGCTCCGACATTGATAAGAGTGGGTGTTGGGGGGGGGGGGGGGGGGGGGTCAGGGGGACGGGACGGGACGGGAACACTGGAGTAAAGAGAGCGGGAAGTTTGCGGGAGGCAGGAACAGAGGGGTTGCCCAAGCTAAGGTGGCGGGAACACCTAGAAAAATAGCAAAAAATCACAGTATTTCGTAATATTTTGCAATAGGAAAAGCACAAAGAGGCTATTACAGTTCGAATCAATTGACATGTCAAATTCAAATCAAGTGTTCACGCTTTAGACTACGAGTAGTCCCTCATTTTTCTCAGGGATCGAGTGGGCGAGCGCGCGCGAAGCGCGTGGAAATCTCGCTCGCCCACTCGATCAGGTCCCTGAGAAAAATGAGGGACTACTCGTAGTCTACGCGGGAGCCACTTAGGAGGAGACGGGAAGCAGAATGTTCAGGCATCCCTTGCTAAGCTGCTTTCTGTTCTACACGGCTTTTTACCACTGGTTCTTGGACTAAAACAGCTGTCCTTACCGACTCTAAAATTGCGGCGGGCGACAAGCGTCATTTTGAAAACTGACATTTGAATTTTATTTTCACAAAAACAACTCAGCTCAGTATTTACTAACAAGATCATTTTTAAAACGTAATTCTACCATTTCCTTATCTAATATGTATATATCTGCGTTCTGGTACGACTTTTATTAAATGATTTGAAAAATTGTTCAATTGTTGCAGTGGCTGCAGGAGGTCGTCTGCAATTCTCGTTTCTCCGAAGTTTTGGTAACGTTTTGGAGGAGGATTTGGAGTTAATACTAGACAATTGTTATGATTTTTACTAAAACAATTAGATTATTCGCCTCATCAACTATCACCTCGTAGAAATCTCGAGCTCATAATCTAATTCAGTTAATTATGGTTCAGTTGAAAATCAGACCCATCTCCAAATTAAAATGGCGGCCGCGCAAATTCATATAAACTGAGCGGGAAATTAATACCAGCACCTGAAAGACCATCTCTTGATTGGTAACCTTCGAAGTTTCGTTAGGTTAGGTTCAACTTGAGTCGAGAAAACGAAAGTTTGAAAACTGGAAAATTTAGAGACGTTTGTATTACTTCTCGCGCGAGGATATTTCCACGCGCTTCGCGCGCGCCCTCCAGCTCGATCTGAGAAAAATTAGGGACTACTCGTAGTCTACACTGGTGACCGTGAATGAAAGATTTTTGTTAAGTAGGGGATATGAAGGATAGCATAGAGTGGTTGTGAAATAAGGCCAATGCAAAGATCAGTGACCGCCAAATCGAAAGAAAAAAGTTTTGTTGGAGGATAAATAGAAGAAACTTTATGAAGAGCAATTAGGATCAGAGCATTGCCCAGAGATGCGGTGATGGAGAGAAAAATGTTCAAAGCTGCGAGAAATTTTTGGGTGGTCACTGCTTCCAGGCTCAATCAACCTGGTGTAATGCTGGCTAATCTCGACGAGAGGCTGATTGGTCTAGGAGCATGTTTCATCGTAGATGACGCTAAAACGTTTGTCCGTCGAGGAAGTCGAATAATATCCAGAATAATATCCAGAATTTTGGAGAAATATATTAATATGTGCGAGGAAATTTTCCTAAGGTTACCCAACAACGGCTCAGTACTCTCTGAACATTTCAGCCCAGCGAAGAAATGGGGGGGGGGGGGGGGGGGGGTGGAAAATGGGCTTCATGTAGGACAATATTAGGTAATACCCCCCTCCTAAAGGAGTGAATTTAGTTATTGCCCCCCCCCCCTCTAATCAGTCAGAAATTATGTACGACCCCCCCCCCCCCCCCCCCTCACAGTATATACACACACCTTTACACAAGTACCCTGCATTTTCTCTACACGCACCTGTGGATTAAAAATTTATAACAGAAAGAAGAGCTGCTACTCCGCGTCTGGAACAAACACCACCTCCGGAAAAATTTTTCGGTCCCCACCCACCACCATAGGTATGGATTCGCCAATGTAATATGTACTTGAAAATAAATGTTAACCCCCCCCTCTCTTGAGTGACTTATTTTACCTTGAGACCCCCCCCCCCCTATCCTTGCTTTGATTTTACTTTATGCCCCCCCCCCCCCCCCCCCCCCCCCCCCCCCCCCCCCCCCCCCCCTCCTCCTGCTCCTGGTAATTATTGCACAGTCCCTTATCACCTCTTCGATGTTTTTCTACCTTAGTAAATTATTATTTTGAGGCTTTCTTCAATTTAAAGGTGATTTTGCACTTCGCAAAAATCACTTAAAATATCGTGACATAGCTCCTTTAAAGTAACGGAATGATATAAACGATTCGCGAGAGGCGAACAAAAGGTTCGGGCGCGAGGAGCATAAAAACGAAATGGAGGGGGAGAGGGAGAAGAAAATGTTCAAACAATTTTAATTTGATTCAATACCCAACTTTATTGTCATAAAAACCCAACAGCAAATTATCTAAACGGCTAACTTACAAGGACTGGAAATAAAAAGTTTACACACGGGACTGTTCCACCATTGTTTGATATTCCGAAATTAAGGCTAATAGAAACTCGGTCAACCTATTATTTTAAAAGCGCTATCATCTACAACAGAAAATGGAATACTTAGTTTAAAATACTGTTCCCCTGGTATGCGGAATTTTCAGTGTTTCTTACACGAGGTGGTTCTTGTAGACGGCTGCAACTTCGAACTCGTCCAGAGCCTTGTTGTAAACTCGGTATTCGTCAAGGGTGCCCTTGGTTTTCCAGCCATGAAGAGAACCGAACTCAAGTGGCTTGTTGTTGTTGACGCTGCCTTTGACGGCTGAGATGTCGAGGGTGTTCGATTGCTTTTTACCATTGATGTAAACGAACACTTCCTGCTGCTGTTCACGATCAAAAACGACAGCGTAGTGAACCCATTGTCCAATCAGCTGCGGCGGTTGGAAGCCAGTGTCAAACACAATCGTTTTATCGGCCTTTCTGTTTTCCTTGTCCCGTATGCACACGTAAAGACCCTTAGCTTGGTAACCATGCCCTGTGGACCAACCAGGCACCCATCCTTGGCGACTTGGACCAAAATAGCAGCCAAAACCTTTTCTTGCAGCGAAGGTTGTCAGCGGGTATGTGACGTCCAAAATCTTTGCCCATCCGATCATGCTGAAGCTTGAAAGGCCAAAATTCAGGACGGTAGAGTCTGGAACTGTGATGGTTCCACTGGAATCAAAAGTAGCGGCCACGAGAGAACTTGGACAGCTTAGGTACCGGGCCACTGGCCGAGCCGTGGTTCAAATTACCCGAGTCATCGGCCACTTCGTTTCCAGTTTGCTCATCCATGCGCCAATGGCCAATCAAACCAGCTACACGGTTGTTATAGCAACCGTGGTCACATTGGGGATAATATGGCTGCCATTGCTTTTTGGAGCAAACTTCTAAGTACTTTTGGCCGTTGTTGGAAGCGAACCATGCCAGTTCTCATAGTGGTGCAATGTTTTTCTTCAAACGTCAGAAGGTCACCATTCTAAATACGAACAGAGAATAAAGAGGAATGTTGGTTAATAGGCCTTCGTCTAAATTACCCTTTTATGCCAGGGCTTTCTTGGAGGTCGTGGGCCTTCTTCTGTATATATATCTCCAAAGTTTTAACGCTAGCTATCAACTTCTTGTATGGTATGTAAAGCATCCAAAGTTGTTTATTTTAGTGGTGGTCACGTGTCAATTATTATTATTATTAATTATGACGTCATTTCACAACAATTTCTGTTCTGCCCCCTTTCAGCGCCATCTTGGATTTCAAATATCTGGGTCGGTCGTCTGATGGCTGTCAATACTTGGACAAATTTTTGCGTCGCATTGTATTGTATCAAACAGCATTTTAAAGAGCAAAATAATAAAATAATGCCATCAGGCATAGATTTGTCGGTATATTGGACTACAGTGGAACCTCTACTTTGGGACATTACCCGGGACATTACCTTCCAACATGGCGGCTGCATACTAAGTACGTACTGTAATTTTCAGAAAATTATTTTCGTGATAACTCGGTTATGAAATTAAAACGCTACAAAGCCATAATTTGGACGGAACGTTTCTTTCATCCTGTTAATGTTCTGATCGTGTTGTTCATGCAAGCAAACAGTTTTTGTACTTAGTAACATTGATACAAACCACCAATTGATCATACCTCGCAGTGGCAACATCCACCGTGATATGGAAGTGTGCCTTGAGTTGGATTTTGAGGAGATGAAGTAACAGAACCATCGCTAAAAAGTTGTGCTCCATTGATAAAGCCGAATAAAACAACTAAAATTGCGACTTTGAAACTCTTCATTGCTGGCGTTGGCTTTTAAGTTTCAATCCTTCGAACATGAATGAACCGACGTGATTCTGTTGCTGTTTAAATATTCTTCGGATAGTGTTGCGTACTGCATCATGTTTCAGCAGCTCACACGAACGCAGCTGAGTAATCTATCTGAAGCGGATCTGAGGTCATCAGTGCATTCTACTGAGTTACAATTTATATGGCAGCCATACATTTGACCCGGGGGGGGGAGGGTACTCCCTATAATGGGCTACAGTCGAAACTACAATTATTTCAGTTTTCGCTGTAGAGTACGTCCATATAAACAACAGAGAATTAACGGCAAGCGTGCCTCGTTCCTATTGGTATGTAAATATGGCATGTTCACCCTCACAAACCATGTGACTCACCTGTATCTTACCGGAGGAGTCTGCTGAACGTGCTGACTGCAGACAATAGGATTGAGCGACCTAACAAACAGGAAGTAGAATAAAAAAATGAGAACATTGTAACCACAGAACCATTTTCAACAGTGCTTCAAACATTTGAGTAGAAAATCTTGTCACAGTACTGAACGGTTTCAGCTCGCTAACCTACAATTTGTTAAAGAGGCACTATCATGATCACTTCGAAAAGTAAAAAGCCAAAATACATATTTACAACAATGAAAATAATGGTCCAGTTTTGTTAAAATTAGCCTAGCCAGTGCACTGAAGCTATAAAAGTAATCCTATCATATACCCATGCAGAATCGAGCTTTTGGTCTCAACTTGAACACTGTGCCACCGTTCCACTGTTCCACTGTTCCTCAATTTTCTTTAGGAGCCTCAGGCTATATGTACTCTAATCTGTAGACTGTTCACAGTCCCTCTATTTTTTGCGCTGAAATCGTCCCGCTGTCACGATCGATCGTGGTAAATACTAAATAACAACGACTGAGGCCAAAGAACATATAAGTCTTTACTTCGTGTAATATCATTATAGTGTCCTACACCACTATACACCCCTATACACCACTATACAACCCTATACAGCACTATACACCCCTATACAGCACACACCCCTATACAGCACTTTACACACTCTATACAGCACTATACACCCCTATACAGCACTATATACCTCTATACAGCACTATACACCCCTATACAGCACTATACACCTCTATACAGCACTATACACCCCTATACAGCACTATACACCCCTAAACAGCACTATACACCCCTAGACAGCACTATACACCCCTATACAGCACTATACACCCCTATACAGCACTATACACCTCTATACAACACTGTACACTCCTATACAACACTATACACCCCTATACAGCACTATACATCCCTATACAGCACTATACACCCCTATACAGCACTATACAGCACTATACACCCCTATACAGCACTATACACCTCTATACAGCACTATACACCTCTATACAGCACTATACACCTCTATACAGCACTATACACCCCTATACAGCACTATACAGCACTATACACCCCTATACAGCACTATACACCTCTATACAGCACTATACACCTCTATACAGCACTATACACCCCTATACAGGCACTATACACCTCTATACAGCACTATACACCCCTATACACCCCTATACAACACTAGGCACCCCTATACAACACTGTACACCCTATACAGCACTATACACCCCTACACAGCACTATACACCCCTATACATCACTATACACCCCTATACAGCACTATACACCCCTATACAGCACTATACACCTCTATACAACACTGTACACTCCTATACAACACTATACACCCCTATACAGCACTATACATCCCTATACAGCACTATACACCTCTATACAGCACTATACACCCCTATACAGCACTATACACCCCTATACAGCACTATACACCTCTACACAGCACTATACACCCCTATACAGCGCTATACAGCACTATACACCTCTATACAGCACTATATACCCCTATACAGCACTATACACCCCTATACAGCACTATACACCCCTATACAGCACTATACACCTCTATACAGCACTATACACCCCTATACAGCACTATACAGCACTATACAGCACTATACAGCACTATACACCCCTATACAGCACTATACACCCCTATACAACACTATACACCTCTATACAGCACTATACACCCCTATACAGCACTATACACCCCTATACAGCACTATACACCTCTATACAGCACTATACACTCCTATACAGCACTATACACCTCTTTACAGCACTATACAGAACTATACAGCACTATACACCCCTATACAACACTATACACCTCTATACAGCACTATACACCCCTATACAGCGCTATACAGCACTATACACCTCTATACAGGCACTATACACCCCTATACAGCACTATACACCCCTATACAGCACTATACACACCTATACAGCACTATACACCTCTATACAGCACTATACACCCCTATACAGCACTATACAGCACTATACACCACTATACAGCACTATACAGCACTATACACCCCTATACAGCACTATACACCCCTATACAACACTATACACCTCTATACAGCACTATACACCCCTATACAGCACTATACACCCCTATACAGCACTATACACCTCTATACAGCACTATACACTCCTATACAGCACTATACACCTCTTTACAGCACTATACAGCACTATACAGCACTATACACCCCTATACAACACTATACACCTCTATACAGCACTATACACCCCTATACAGCACTATACACCCCTATACAGCACTATACACCCCTATACAACACTATACACCTCTATACAGCACTATACACCCCTATACAGCACTATACACCCTATACAGCACTATACACCTCTATACAGCACTATACACTCCTATACAGCACTATACACCTCTTTACAGCACTATACAGCACTATACAGCACTATACACCCCTATACAACACTATACACCCCTATACAGCACTATACACCCCTATACAGCACTATACACCTCTATACAGCACTATACACTCCTATACAGCACTATACACCTCTTTACAGCACTATACAGCACTATACAGCACTATACAACACTATACAACACTATACACCTCTATACAGCACTATACACCCCTATACACCCCTATACAGCACTATACACCCCTATACAACACTATACACCTCTATACAGCACTATACACCCTATACAGCACTATACACCCCTATACAGCACTATACACCTCTATACAGCACTATACACTCCTATACAGCACTATACACCTCTTTACAGCACTATACAGCACTATACAGCACTATACAACACTATACAACACTATACACCTCTATACAGCACTATACACCCCTATACAGCACTATACAGCACTATACACCTCTATACAGCACTATACACCTCTATACAGCACTATACACCCCTATACAGCACTATACACCTCTATACAGCACTATACACCCCTATACAGCACTATACACCCTATACAGCACTATACACCTCTACACAGCAGTATACACCCCTATACAGCGCTATACAGCACTATACACCTCTATACAGCACTATACACCCCTATACAGCACTATACACCCCTATACAGCCACTATACACCCCTATGCAGCACTATACACCCCTATACAACACTATACACCCCTATACAGCACTATACACCTCTATACAGCACTATTCCACCCTATACAACACTATACACTTCTATACAGCACTATACACCCTTATACAACACTATACACCTCTATACAGCACTATACACCCCTATACAACACTATACACCCCTATACAGCACTGTACACCCCTATTCAGCACTATACACCTCTATACAGCACCGTACACCCCTATACAACACTATACACCTCTATACAACACTGTACACCCCTATACAACACTATACACCTCTATACAGCACCGTACACCACTATACAACACTATACACCTCTATACAACACTGTACACCCCTATACAACACCATACAACCCTATATAACACTATACACCCTGTATAGCACTGTACACCCCTATACAACACTATACACCTCTATACAGCACCGTACACCCCTATACAACACTATACACCTCTATACAGCACTATACACCCCTATACAGCACTATACACCCCTATACAGCACTATACACCTCTATACAGCACTATGCACCCCTATACAACACTATACACCTCTATACAGCACTATACACCCCTATACAACACTATACACCTCTATACAGCACTATACACCCCTATACAATACTATACACCCCTATACAGCACTGTACACCCCTATTCAGCACTATACACCTCTATACAGCACCGTACACCCTATACAACACTATACACCTCTATACAACACTGTACACCCCTATACAACACCATACAACAACAACAACAACAACAACAATAAGCTTTATTTGCATGACCATAAATCATTACAGTATTGCAAAAGCGTAAAATAATATAGATAGAAAACGAACTGAAATTAAAATAGAAATAGAGAAAAAAAAAAGGAAAACAAATACAATGGAAAAGAGAATTACACGTAAATCTTTACTATCAAACTAGGCTGA
>MU827825.1:116354-228854 GCA_029204205.1 Desmophyllum pertusum
ATAGAGGTGTATAGTGCTGTATAGGGATGTATAGTGCTGTATAGGGATGTATAGTGCTGTATAGGGGTGTATAGGGTTGTATAGAGGTGTACAGTGCTGTATAGGGGTGTATAGTGCTGTATAGGGGTGTATAGTGCTGTATAGAGGTGTATAGTGCTGTATAGGGATGTATAAAGTGCTGTATAGGGATGTATAGTGCTGTATAGGGATGTATAGTGCTGTATAGGGGTGTATAGGGTTGTATAGAGGTGTACAGTGCTGTATAGGGGTGTATAGTGCTGCATAGGGGTGTATAGTGCTGTATAGAGGTGTATAGTGCTGTATAGGGATGTATAGTGCTGTATAGGGGTGTATAGTGCTGTATATAGGTGTATAATGCTGTATAGTGGTGTATAGTGCTGTATAGCGGTGTATAGTGCTGTATAGAGGTGTATAGTGCTGTATAGGGATGTATAGTGCTGTATAGGGATGTATAGTGCTGTATAGGGTGTATAGGGTTGTATAGAGGTGTATAGTGTTGTATAGGAGTGTACAGTGATGTATATAGACGTATATAGTGCTGTATAGGGGTGTATAGTGTTGTATAGGAGTGTACAGTGATGTATAGAGGTGTACACTGTTGTATAGAGGTGTATAGGGTTGTATAGAGGTGTATAGTGCTGTATAGAGGTGTATAGTGCTGTTGAGGGGTGTATAGTGCTGTTTAGGGGCGTATAGTGCTGTATAGAGGTGTATAGTGCGGTATAGGGGGTATAGTGCTGTATAGAGGTGTACAGTGCTGTATAGGGGTGTACAGTGTTGTATAGGGGTGCAGAGTGTTGTATAGGGGGACGGTTCTGTATAGGGGTGTATGCTGTATAGGGGTGTATAGTGTTGTATAGGAGTGTACAGTGATGTATAGACGTATATAGTGCTGTATAGGGGTGTATAGTGTTGTATAGGAGTGTACAGTGTTGTATAGAGGTGTATAGTGCTGTATAGGGGTGTATAGTGCTGTATAGGGGTGTATAGTGCTGTATAGGGGTGTATAGTGTTGTATAGGAGTGTACAGTGTTGTATAGAAATGTATAGGTTTGTATAGAGGTGTATAGTGCTGTATAGGTGTATAGTGCTGTTTTAGGGGTGTATAGTGCTGTATAGAGGTGTATAGTGCTGTATAGGGGTCTATAGTGCTGTATAGGGGTGTATAGTGCTGTATAGAGGTGTATAGGGGGGTGTATAGTGCTGTATAGGGGTGTATAGTGCTGTATAGAGGTGTATACTGCTGTATAGGGGTGTATAGTGCTCTATAGGGGTGTATAGTGCTGTATAGGGGTGTATAGTGCTCTATAGGGGTGTATAGTGCTGTATAGGGGTGTATAGTGCTGTATAGGGGTGTATAGTGCTGTATAGGGGTGTATAGTGCTGTATAGAGGTGTAAAGTGCTGTATAGGGGTGTACTGTGCTTTTTAGGGGTGTATAGCGCTGTATAGAGGTGTATAGTGCTGTATAGGTGTGTATAGTGCTGTATAGTGCTGTATAGACATGTACTATAGTGCTGTATAGGTGTGTACAGTGCTGTATAGGGGTGTATAGTGCTGTATAGTGCTGTATAGTGCTGTATAGGGGTGTTTTATAGTGCTGTATAGGGGTGTATAGTGCTGCATAGAGGTGTATAGTGCTGTATAGGGGTGTATAGTGCTGTATAGGGATGTATAGTGCTGTATAGGGGTGTATAGGGTTGTATATAGGTGTATAGTGCTGTATAGGGGTGTATAGCGCTGTATAGAGGTGTATAGTGCTGTATATGGGTGTATAGGGGTGTATATTGCTGTATAGGGGTCTATAGTGCTGTATAGGAGTGTACAGTGTTGTTATAGAGGTGTATAGTGCTGTATAGGGTGTATAGTGCTGTATAGGAGTGTACAGTGTTGTATAGGGGTGTACAGTGCTGTATAGGGTTGTATAGTGCTGTATAGGGGTGTATAGTGCTGTATATAGGTGAATAATGCTGTATAGTGGTGTATAGTGCTGTATAGGGTGTATAGCGCTGTATAGAGGTGTATAGTGCTGTATATGGGTGTATAGGGGTGTATATTGCTGTATAGGGGTGTATAGTGCTGTATAGGAGTGTACAGTGTTGTATAGAGGTGTATAGTGCTGTATAGGAGTGTATAGTGCTGTATAGGGGTGTATAGTGCTGTATATAGGTGTATAATGCTGTATAGTGCTGTATAGTGCTGTATAGGGGTGTATAGTGCTGTATAGAGGTGTATAGTGCTGTATAGGGATGTATAGTGCTGTATAGGGATGTATAGTGCTGTATAGGGGTGTATAGGGTTGTATAGAGGTGTACAGTGCTGTATAGGGGTGTATAGTGCTGTATAGGGGTGTATAGTGCTGTATAGAGGTGTATAGTGCTGTATAGGGATGTATAGTGCTGTATAGGGGTGTACGGTGCTGTATAGGGTGTACGGTGCTGTATAGGGGTGTATAGTGCTGTATAGGGGTGTATAGTGCTGTATAGAGGTGTATAGTGCTGTATAGGGGTGTATAGTGCTGTATAGGGATGTTTAGTGCTGTATAGGGGGTATAGAGGTGTACAGTGCTGTATAGGGATGTATAGTGCTGTATAGGGATGTATAGTGCTGTATAGGGGTGTATAGGGTTGTATAGAGGTGTATAGTGCTGTATAGGTGTATAATGCTGTATAGTGGTGTATAGTGCTGTATAGGGGTGTATAGTGCTGTATAGAGGTGTATAGTGCTGTATAGGGATGTATAGTACTGTATAGGGATGTATAGTGCTGTATAGGGGTGTATAGGGTTGTATAGAGGTGTACAGTGCTGTATAGGGGTGTATAGTGCTGTATAGGGGTGTATAGTGCTGTATAGAGGTGTATAGTGCTGTATAGGGATGTATAAGTGCTGTATAGGGATGTATAGTGCTGTATAGGGATGTATAGTGCTGTATAGGGGTGTATAGGTTGTATAGAGGTGTACAGTGCTGTATAGGGGTATAGTGCTGCATAGGGGTGTATAGTGCTGTATAGAGGTGTATAGTGCTGTATAGGGATGTATAGTGCTGTATAGGGATGTATAGTGCTGTATATAGGTGTATAATGCTGTATAGTGGTGTATAGTGCTGTATAGCGGTGTATAGTGCTGTATAGAGGTGTATAGTGCTGTATAGGGATGTATAGTGCTGTATAGGGATGTATAGTGCTGTATAGGGGTGTATAGGGGTTGTATAGAGGTGTACTGTGCTGTATAGGGGTGTATAGTGCTGTATAGGGGTGTATAGTGCTGTATAGAGGTGTATAGTGCTGTATAGGGATGTATAGTGCTGTATTGGGGTGTACGGTGCTGTATAGGGGTGTACGGTGCTGTTTAGGGGTGTATAGTGCTGTTTTGAGGTGTATAGTGCTGTATAGGGGTGTATAGTGCTGTATAGGGGTGTACAGTGTTGTATAGGGGTATACAGTGCTGTATAGATGTGTACAGTGTTGTATAGAGGTGTACAGTCAGTATAGGGGTGTATAGTGCTGTATAGAGGTGGACAGTGTTGTATAGAGGTGTACAGTGCTGTATAGGGGTGTACAGTGTTGTATAGGGGTGCATAGTGTTGTATAGGGGTGTACGATTCTGTATAGGGGTTTACGGTTCTGTATAGGGGTGTATAGTGCTGTATAGAGGTGTATAGTGTTGTATAGGAGTGTACAGTGATGTATATAGACGTATATAGTGCTGTATAGGGGTGTATAGTGTTGTAGGAGTGTACAGTGTTGTATAGAGGTGTACACTGTTGTATAGAGGTGTATAGGGTTTGTATAGAGGTGTATAGTGCTGTATAGAGGTGTATAGTGCTGTTGAGGGGTGTTATAGTGCTGTTTAGGGGTGTATAGTGCTGTATAGAGGTGTATAGTGCGGTATAGGGGTGTATAGTGCTGTATAGAGGTGTACAGTGCTGTATAGGGGTGTACAGTGTTGTATAGGGGTGCAGAGTGTTGTATAGGGGTGTACGGTTCTGTATAGGGGTGTATGCTGTATAGGGGTGTATAGTGTTGTATAGGAGTGTACAGTGATGTATAGACGTATATAGTGCTGTATAGGGGTGTATAGTGTTGTATAGGAGTGTACAGTGTTGTATAGAGGTGTATAGTGCTGTATAGGGTGTATAGTGCTGTATAGGGGTGTATAGTGCTGTATAGGGGTGTATAGTGTTGTATAGGAGTGTACAGTGTTGTATAGAAATGTATAGGTTGTATAGAGGTGTATAGTGCTGTATAGGTGTGTATAGTGCTGTTTAGGGGTGTATAGTGCTGTATAGAGGTGTATAGTGCTGTATAGGGGTCTATAGTGCTGTATAGGGGTGTATAGTGCTGTATAGAGGTGTATAGGGGTGTATAGTGCTGTATAGGGGTGTATAGTGCTGTATAGAGGTGTATACTGCTGTATAGGGGTGTATAGTGCTCTATAGGGTGTATAGTGCTGTATAGGGGTGTATAGTGCTCTATAGGGGTGTATAGTGCTGTATAGGGGTGTATAGTGCTGTATAGGGGTGTATAGTGCTGTATAGGGGTGTATATAGTGCTGTATAGAGGTGTAAAGTGCTGTATAGGGGTGTACTGTGCTTTTTAGGGGGTGTATAGCGCTGTATAGAGGTGTATAGTGCTGTATAGGTGTGTATAGTGCTGTATAGTGCTGTATAGACATGTACTATAGTGCTGTATAGGTGTGTACAGTGCTGTATAGGGGTGTATAGTGCTGTATAGTGCTGTATAGTGCTGTATAGGGGTGTTTATAGTGCTGTATAGGGGTGTATAGTGCTGCATAGAGGTGTATAGTGCTGTATAGGGGTGTATAGTGCTGTATAGGGATGTATAGTGCTGTATAGGGGTGTATAGGGTTGTATATAGGTGTATAGTGCTGTATAGGGGTGTATAGCGCTGTATAGAGGTGTATAGTGCTGTATATGGGTGTATAGGGGTGTATATTGCTGTATAGGGGTCTATAGTGCTGTATAGGAGTGTACAGTGTTGTATAGAGGTGTATAGTGCTGTATAGGGGTGTATAGTGCTGTATAGGAGTGTACAGTGTTGTATAGGGGGTGTACAGTGCTGTATAGGGTTGTATAGTGCTGTATAGGGGTGTATAGTGCTGTATATAGGTGTATAATGCTGTATAGTGGTGTATAGTGCTGTATAGGGGTGTATAGCGCTGTATAGAGGTGTATAGTGCTGTATATGGGTGTATAGGGGTGTATATTGCTGTATAGGGTGTATAGTGCTGTATAGGAGTGTACAGTGTTGTATAGAGGTGTATAGTGCTGTATAGGAGTGTATAGTGCTGTATAGGGGTGTATAGTGCTGTATATAGGTGTATAATGCTGTATAGTGCTGTATAGTGCTGTATAGGGGTGTATAGTGCTGTATAGAGGTGTATAGTGCTGTATAGGGATGTATAGTGCTGTATAGGGATGTATAGTGCTGTATAGGGGTGTATAGGGTTGTATAGAGGTGTACAGTGCTGTATAGGGGTGTATAGTGCTGTATAGGGGTGTATAGTGCTGTATAGAGGTGTATAGTGCTGTATAGGGATGTATAGTGCTGTATAGGGGTGTACGGTGCTGTATAGGGGTGTACGGTGCTGTATAGGGGTGTATAGTGCTGTATAGGGGTGTATAGTGCTGTATAGAGGTGTATAGTGCTGTATAGGGGTGTATAGTGCTGTATAGGGATGTTTAGTGCTGTATAGGGGGTATAGAGGTGTACAGTGCTGTATAGGGATGTATAGTGCTGTATAGGGATGTATAGTGCTGTATAGGGGTGTATAGGGTTGTATAGAGGTGTATAGTGCTGTATATAGGTGTATAATGCTGTATAGTGGTGTATAGTGCTGTATAGGGGTGTATAGTGCTGTATAGAGGTGTATAGTGCTGTATAGGGATGTATAGTACTGTATAGGGATGTATAGTGCTGTATAGGGGTGTATAGGGTTGTATAGAGGTGTACAGTGCTGTATAGGGGTGTATAGTGCTGTATAGGGGTGTATAGTGCTGTATAGAGGTGTATAGTGCTGTATAGGGATGTATAAGTGCTGTATAGGGATGTATAGTGCTGTATAGGGATGTATAGTGCTGTATAGGGGTGTATAGGGTTGTATAGAGGTGTACAGTGCTGTATAGGGGTGTATAGTGCTGCATAGGGGTGTATAGTGCTGTATAGAGGTGTATAGTGCTGTATAGGGATGTATAGTGCTGTATAGGGATGTATAGTGCTGTATATAGGTGTATAATGCTGTATAGTGGTGTATAGTGCTGTTATAGCGGTGTATAGTGCTGTATAGAGGTGTATAGTGCTGTATAGGGATGTATAGTGCTGTATAGGGATGTATAGTGCTGTATAGGGGTGTATAGGGTTGTATAGAGGTGTACTGTGCTGTATAGGGGTGTATAGTGCTGTATAGGGGTGTATAGTGCCTGTATAGAGGTGTATAGTGCTGTATAGGGATGTATAGTGCTGTATTGGGGTGTACGGTGCTGTATAGGGGTGTACGGTGCTGTTTAGGGGTGTATAGTGCTGTTTTGAGGTGTATAGTGCTGTATAGGGGTGTATAGTGCTGTATAGGGGTGTACAGTGTTGTATAGGGGTATACAGTGCTGTATAGATGTGTACAGTGTTGTATAGAGGTGTACAGTCAGTATAGGGGTGTATAGTGCTGTATAGAGGTGGACAGTGTTGTATAGAGGTGTACAGTGCTGTATAGGGGTGTACAGTGTTGTATAGGGGTGCATAGTGTTGTATAGGGGTGTACGATTCTGTATAGGGGTTACGGTTCTGTATAGGGGTGTATAGTGCTGTATAGAGGTGTATAGTGTTGTATAGGAGTGTACAGTGATGTATATAGACGTATATAGTGCTGTATAGGGGTGTATAGTGTTGTATAGGAGTGTACAGTGTTGTATAGAGGTGTACACTGTTGTATAGAGGTGTATAGGGTTGTATAGAGGTGTATAGTGCTGTATAGAGGTGTATAGTGCTGTTGAGGGGTGTATAGTGCTGTTTAGGGGTGTATAGTGCTGTATAGAGGTGTATAGTGCGGTATAGGGGTGTATAGTGCTGTATAGAGGTGTACAGTGCTGTATAGGGGTGTACAGTGTTGTATAGGGGTGCAGAGTGTTGTATAGGGGTGTACGGTTCTGTATAGGGGTGTATGCTGTATAGGGGTGTATAGTGTTGTATAGGAGTGTACAGTGATGTATAGACGTATATAGTGCTGTATAGGGGTGTATAGTGTTGTATAGGAGTGTACAGTGTTGTATAGAGGTGTATAGTGCTGTATAGGGGTGTATAGTGCTGTATAGGGGTGTATAGTGCTGTATAGGGTGTATAGTGTTGTATAGGAGTGTACAGTGTTGTATAGAAATGTATAGGTTTGTATAGAGGTGTATAGTGCTGTATAGGTGTGTATAGTGCTGTTTAGGGGGGATAGTGCTGTATAGAGGTGTATAGTGCTGTATAGGGGTCTATAGTGCTGTATAGGGGTATAGTGCTGTATAGAGGTGTATAGGGGTGTATAGTGCTGTATAGGGGTGTATAGTGCTGTATAGAGGTGTATACTGCTGTATAGGGGTGTATAGTGCTCTATAGGGGTGTATAGTGCTGTATAGGGGTGTATAGTGCTCTATAGGGGGTGTATAGTGCTGTATAGGGGTGTATAGTGCTGTATAGGGGTGTATAGTGCTGTATAGGGGTGTATAGTGCTGTATAGAGGTGTATAGTGCTGTATAGGGGTGTACTGTGCTTTTTAGGGTGTATAGCGCTGTATAGAGGTGTATAGTGCTGTATAGGTGTATAGTGCTGTATAGTGCTGTATAGACATGTACTATAGTGCTGTATAGGTGTACAGTGCTGTTTAGGGGTGTATAGTGCTGTATAGAGGTGTATAGTGCTGAATAGGGGTGTATAGTGCTGTATAGAGGTGTATAGTGCTGTATAGGGGTGTATAGTGCTGTATAGGGGTGTTTATAGTGCTGTATAGGGGTGTATAGTGCTGCATAGAGGTGTATAGTGCTGTATAGGGGGTGTATAGTGCTGTATAGGGATGTATAGTGCTGTATAGGGGTGTATAGGGTTGTATATAGGTGTATAGTGCTGTATAGGGTGTATAGCGCTGTATAGAGGTGTATAGTGCTGTATATGGGTGTATAGGGTGTATATTGCTGTATAGGGGTGTATAGTGCTGTATAGGAGTGTACAGTGTTGTATAGAGGTGTATAGTGCTGTATAGGGGTGTATAGTGCTGTATAGGAGTGTACAGTGTTGTATAGGGGTGTACAGTGCTGTATAGGGTTGTATAGTGCTGTATAGGGGTGTATAGTGCTGTATATAGGTGTATAATGCTGTATAGGGTGTATAGTGCTGTATAGGGGTGTATAGCGCTGTATAGAGGTGTATAGTGCTGTATATGGGTGTATAGGGTGTATATTGCTGTATAGGGGTGTATAGTGCTGTATAGGAGTGTACAGTGTTGTATAGAGGTGTATAGTGCTGTATAGGAGTGTACAGTGTTGTATAGGGGTGTACAGTGCTGTATAGGGTTGTATAGTGCTGTATAGGGGTGTATAGTGCTGTATATAGGTGTATAATGCTGTATAGTGCTGTATAGTGCTGTATAGGGGTGTATAGTGCTGTATAGAGGTGTATAGTGCTGTATAGGGATGTATAGTGCTGTATAGTGATGTATAGTGCTGTATAGGGGTGTATAGGGTTGTATAGAGGGTTACAGTGCTGTATAGAGGTGTATAGTGCTGTATAGGGGTGTATAGTGCTGTATAGAGGTGTATAGTGCTGTATAGGGATGTATAGTGCTGTATAGGGGTGTACGGTGCTGTATAGGGGTGTACGGTGCTGTATAGGGGTGTATAGTGCTGTATAGGGGTGTATAGTGCTGTATAGAGGTGTATAGTGCTGTATAGGGGTGTATAGTGCTGTATAGGGATGTTTAGTGCTGTATAGGGGGTATAGAGGTGTACAGTGCTGTATAGGGATGTATAGTGCTGTATAGGGATGTATAGTGCTGTATAGGGGTGTATAGGGTTGTATAGAGGTGTATAGTGCTGTATATAGGTGTATAATGCTGTATAGTGGTGTATAGTGCTGTATAGGGATGTATAGTGCTGTATAGGGATGTATAGTGCTGTATAGGGATGTATAGTGCTGTATAGGGGTGTTTAGGGTTGTATAGAGGTGTACAGTGCTGTATAGGGTGTATAGTGCTGCATAGGGGTGTATAGTGCTGTATAGAGGTGTATAGTGCTGTATAGGGATGTATAGTGCTGTATAGGGGTGTATAGTGCTGTATATAGGTGTATAATGCTGTATAGTGTTGTATAGTGCTGTATAGCGGTGTATAGTGCTGTATAGAGGTGTATAGTGCTGTATAGGGATGTATAGTGCTGTATGGGATGTATAGTGCTGTATAGGGTGTATAGGGTTGTATAGAGGTGTACAGTGCTGTATAGGGGTGTATAGTGCTGTATAGGGGTGTATAGTGCTGTATAGAGGTGTATAGTGCTGTATAGGGATGTATAGTGCTGTATAGGGATGTATAGTGCTGTATAGGGATGTATAGTGCTGTATAGGGGTGTATAGGGTTGTATAGAGGTGTTACAGTGCTGTATAGGGGTGTATAGTGCTGCATAGGGGTGTATAGTGCTGTATAGAGGTGTATAGTGCTGTATAGGGATGTATAGTGCTGTATAGGGTGTATAGTGCTGTATATTAAGGTGTATAATGCTGTATAGTGGTGTATAGTGCTGTATAGCGGTGTATAGTGCTGTATAGAGGTGTATAGTGCTGTATAGGGATGTATAGTGCTGTATGGGGATGTATAGTGCTGTATAGGGGTGTTATAGGGTTGTATAGAGGTGTACAGTGCTGTATAGGGGTGTATAGTGCTGTATAGGGGTGTATAGTGCTGTATAGAGGTGTATAGTGCTGTATAGGGATGTATAGTGCTGTATTGGGGTTGTACGGTGCTGTATAGGGGTGTACGGTGCTGTATAGGGGTGTATAGTGCTGTTTTGAGGTGTATAGTGCTGTATAGGGGTGTATAGTGCTGTATAGGGATGTTTAGTGCTGTATAGGGGTGTATAGAGGTGTAAGTGCTGTATAGGGATGTATAGTGCTGTATAGGGATGTATAGTGCTGTATAGGGGTGTATAGGGTTGTATAGAGGTTGTACAGTGCTGTATAGCGGTGTATAGTGCTGTATAGGGGTGTATAGTGCTGTATAGAGGTGTATAGTGCTGTATAGGGGTGTATAGTGCTGTATAGGGGTGTATAGTGCTGTATAGAGGTGTATAGTGCTGTATAGGGATGTACAGTGCTGTATAGGGGTGTACGGTGCTGTATAGGGTGTATAGTGCTGTATAGAGGTGTATAGTGCTGTATAGGGGTGTATAGTGTATAGGGATGTTTAGTGCTGTATAGGGGTGTATAGAGGTGTACAGTGCTGTATAGGGGTGTATAGTGCTGTATAGAGGTGTATAGTGCTGTATAGGGGTGTATAGTGCTGTATAGGGGTGTATAGTGCTGTATAGGGGTTGTATAGTGCCCTTATAGGGGTGTATAGTGCTGTATAGGGGTGTACAGTGCTGTATGGAGGTGTACAGTGCCGTGTAGGGCTGTATCAGTGCTGTAGGGGTATGTATTGGTGCATATGACACTATAATGATATTACATGAAGTATATGTCTATAGGCCTCAGTCGTTGTTATATAGTGCTCACCAGGGTAAATACTAAAATAACAACGACTGAGGCCAAAGAACATATAAGTCTTTACTTACTTCTTGTAATATCATTATAGTGTCCTATACACCCCTATACAGCACTATACACCGCTATACAGCACTATACACCCCTAGACAGCACTAGTGTATAGTGCTGTATAGGGGTGTATAGTGCTGTATAGGGGTGTATAGGGTCGTATAGAGGTGTATAGTGCTGTTTAGGGGTGTGTATAGTGCTGTATAGAGGTGTATAGTGCTGTATAGAGGTGTATAGTGCTGTATAGGGGTGTATAGTGCTGTATAGAGGTGTATAGTGCTGTATAGGGGTGTATAGTGCTGTATAGGGGTTTATAGTGCTGTATAGGGGTGTATAGTGCTGTATAGTGCTGTATAGGGGTGTATAGGGTCGTATAGAGGTGTATAGTGCTGTTTAGGGGTGTATAGTGCTGTATAGCGCTGTATAGGGGTGTATAGTGCTGTATATGGGTGTATAGTGCTGTATAGGGGTGTATAGCGTCGTATAGGGGTGTATAGTGCTGTTTAGGGGTGTATAGTGCTGTATAGTGCTGTATAGGGGTGTATAGTGCTGTACCGGGTGTATAGTGCTGTATAGAGGTGTATAGTGCTGTATAGGGGTGTATAGTGCTGTATAGGAATGTATAGTGCTGTATAGGGGTGTATAGTGTTGTATAGGAGTGTACAGTGTTGTATAGAGGTGTATAGTGCTGTATAGGGGTGTATAGTGCTGTATAGGGATGTATATTGCTATATAGGAGTGTATAGGGTTGTAAAGAGGTGTATAGTGCTGCACAGGGGTGTATAGTGCTGTATAGAGGTGTATAGTGCTGTATAGGCGTGTATAGTGCTGTATAGAGGTGTATAGTGCTGTATAGGGGTGTATTAAGTGCTGTATAGGGATGTATAGTGCTGTATAGGTGTGTATAGTGTTGTATAGGAGTTGTACAGTGTTGTATAGAGGTGTATAGTGCTGTATAGGGGTGTATAGTGCTGTATAGTGCTGTATAGGGGTGTATTAGTGCTGTATAGAGGTGTACAGTGCTGTATAGAGGTGTACAGTGCTGTATAGAGGTGTAATAACGTTGTATAGGGGTGAAGAGTGCTGTATAGAGGTGTGTAGTACTGTATCGAGGTGTTCAGTGCTGTATAGAGGTGTACAGTGCCGTGTAGGGATGTATCAGTGCTGTAGGGGTATGTATTGGTGCATATGACACTATAATGATATTACATAAAGTATATGTCTATAGGCCTCAGTCGTTGTTATATAGTGCTCACCATCGATCGTGGAGCCGCCATCTTGGATTTTGGCGAGCGAAATCTGGGGAGAGGACAAAACTCCCCTGGGTACGGGGGGCGGGGCTCGGGGAGGCACGAAAAAAATAGAAAAATATATATTTTTTCGTGCCTCCCCGCGCCCCGCCCCGTACCCAGGGGGTTTTGTCCTCTCCCCAGATTTCGCTCGCCAAATAATCCAAGATGGCGGCTCCACGATCGATCGTGACAGCGCGACGATTTCAGCGCAAAAAATAGAGGGACTGTGAACAGTCTACTAAATCTGTTTCACTCTTGTCAACAACCCGCTCTTTATCTAATCGTTAAAACAAATGGCTGTCCCTATTTGAGTGACAACAGTATAGGCTCGCCCTGTTAGGCTGGCGAGACTAATGTTTTTTTCATCTGACGTCATCAATTATTCTAAACATCTAAACTGTTAATCCTACAAAGCTATTCTTTTTATATCTCTAGACATGGAAATCATTAATCTCTATGCAAAATTTGGTATCGATACAGTGATTCCTTTTAGGCCTGAAAGCTGATGTTGTTCATGGTGCAAGCAAACAGTTTTTGTAGCGTTGATTGTCGTGACTGACTGATTACTTGGTTTTGTGCGAGGCACGTTCCAGGGGCACCCAACGAATCTGTTCCTCACTTTATCTGTTCCCAGCCGAATTCTTGCTGGCTGGCAAAATATTTCGGTCTATTTTTTAGGCTGGAAATAGTAATGATTACACGGTCATTATTTCCTGAGAAAAGGGAATATAAAATTTCCCGAATATTCAAACTGTTTGAGACGGCAGGACATTATACAAAACAATATTCGAAAGGTTTTCCATCGATGTTTAATTAGTTCCCATGCCCCTTTTGGTTACTTATTATTATTTTAATATTATTATTATTGTTGGCTGGGAAACAGACAATTTTTATCCAGCTGGCTGGGAATTTCCCCGTGTGTCCATGCTGGCAAAGAGGAACAGATATATTTTCCCCAGCAACGCAGAAGAACACCTGGAAATGCTTTTATATCATTTATTTTCATTTATCTCGGTAAAATAATGTATTTTACAAAAAAATGTTCGTTGGGTGCCCCTGACGTTCTTACTGTGGCATAGACATTATAAGTCGACATAGGAAAGTTTTCTATCATGAACTTTCTTAAAAGGACACATTTAGCTTCATTAATGCGTCACTGTCATTTGAAATTACAACTTGCAAGAAGTTGGAGCGAAAAGGATTTGTCCCAAGAAAAGTTAGAAGAGAATTCACTTTTCGCCTCGCTGAACCAAGGGATTTCAATGCAGTCGTGAAGCTGTCTGAAGGTGTTTCAAGGGATTCGATTATCTTCCAGTTGTATTTCACGACTGGCTTAAAATGGACAATGTAGGCGTAATGCTGGCTCATCGTGACGAGAAGCTGGTTGGTCTAGGAGCATGTTTCATCGTAGATGACGCTAAAACGTTCGTCCGTCGAGGAAGTCGAATAAAATCGGATCTTCGCGGCCATGGTCTCAACCGAGAGCTTCTACAGAATTTGGAGGAATATGTGCGAGGAAAACTTTCCTAACGTTACCCGACAACGGCTGATGTCCTGATCATTTCAGCTCAACAAAGAAATGGAGACGAGTTCTCGAGTATGATTTGTTGTATTATGATGTCGAAGAGAAACACTCACGTGTACAAATACCTCCTACAGGAAATGAACTGGAAATAGAAACTTGTACGAAGGAAATATTTCTCCAAAGTTATCCTGTCTAGTCCAGTAACCAAGAAGCTGTTTCAAACGACGTGCTTGTCTTCGACAGTATCCCGTATGAGCCTCTCCGATCAATATCGATTACATCGTAAAAGAACACGATTTATATTTCTTTGTGGAGAAATGTTCCGTTGGAGCCGACCCGGTGTCGTTTAGCCATGGAATCCACGCACAGCGAGTGCAAGGCGTTGAATGGTTGGCAACTGTTTACACTGATAATCCAGATCTGTTCGAGGCGCATCTTTTACGTCAGTTTAAACTTGCCTGCGAACTCATCAAAGGCAAGTTTACAATCTCGGTCTCAATGCAAGATAACAGTAAGGCGGCGTGTGTACGAAGGGTGCTGGGAGATGTCTTGAGGTTAAAAGAGTCCAAGCTTTACTACGCGATGAAGCTGTACGAAAGAGATTTCAATTAGTTATTCTCATACTCATACTCAAACACATACACTTTATTTTTCTGGTCCCAAGGGTGACTGTGTTTTGATCGAGCATGCATTGCTTGGCTATGCCTATAACATGGGCTCAGGAGAAAATACATCAGTCGAATCGGGAAATATAGCCAACTGACCGCTAAATAGAGGTGACCGCTTAATAGAGGTCAATTTTCCAGTAAATATGGGGAGCGATTTCCTTCGGGAATTTGATAAGTAACCGCTTAACAGAGGGTGACATAATAGAATGCATAACAGAGGGCCTGTATCACCTGTAGAAACCTGCGTGCAATGGAATATTGTTTGAAATGTGTTTAATTGTGTTGTATACCTGGGTGTCTCTGAAAAAAACAACTTGAGACTAACTGTTGTTATGGTTCAGTTGAAAATCAGACCCCTTCTCCAAAATGGCGGCCGCGCAAATTCATATTAAACTGAGCGGGAAATTAATACCAGCACCTGAAATACCACCTCTTGTTTGGTAATCTTACAAAGTTTCGTTGGTTAGGTTCTACCTAAGTGGAGAAAACAGAAGTTGAAAACTGGAAAATTTAAATACGTTTGTATTACTGGGGGCCCTTTCCACTCAGTTTAATTTTAATCATTTCGAATTTTTGGCGGCCATTTTGGAGAAGGGTCTGGCGATGTCTTCTTTGATCTCTACAGGTAAACTAATTACACATGCATGAGGAATAAAAACACAGGCAAACTAAGTCTCATATCAAATGCGATTTGTAGACCACTTTATTCTTAATAGACAAAAGAAGAAGTTTATTTTAAATTACTCCTTCTTTACAATTTTAAGCTTAATATTTTTAACTCGCATTCTACCATTTCCTTATCTAATATGTATTATATCTGCGTTCTGGTTTCAATTATTGTTTCAGTTATTTCGTAACATCGAATTATGTTGTGAAATTTAATCCGATTCACAACAACAGTTAAATTGTCTGATTGTGTTTCTTCACTTCTTGCTTCACTTCTCTGTGATCTAATCAGCCAGCAGTAAAGAATCGGGTTCAGAGATTAGTTTAGATAAACAAGAGATATTGCTATTTGAAAACCATAAGGCCATAATAAGGTGTGACGATAGGATTTCCGTGTGTACGGCGATTTGGAACTTTAACTGAAACGTATGTGAAACGTGGGGGAAACCAGAGGTCTATAACTAGAGGTTTCCATCTAGCATTGCGCGCGGCCCATCAGATTAGGAGTTAGGCTATTTTTAGACACTTTTCGCGCGAAACCAGCAGCCAATCACGCACCATGCCTGACAATATGGTCATTGAATGCGCTAGCCTCGACAATTTTTGTTCAAGACGGTTTGTTCGTCGATTGAAAAGATGGCTAAAATCACTAAGTAAAAAGCCTTGGCCCTTCTAAATCAAAACAAAAGTTAATTCTACTAAATAATGCACGAAGTTTGGAACGAAATATTTAATGGGAAATGCCTGTAAAATGTACAACTAATGCGACTGAAAGAGCACTAAAGGCAGCCTGAAATTAATTTACGGGAAGACCGCGGACACAATTAATCGTCCAAAGAATGAAAACCTGTTTACAACACAAGTTTAAGCTTAGTCTATTCAGTATTGTTACCTTGTATTTCGACGAGTCTTGTCAATTCCAGCTGAATTAAGTTTTAAAATCAGCACAATAAATATCCATGGATCAGTTAAGCCGTTATAAGCTTAAGCTTATAACTTGAGCTTACGGCAGTTCGTCAAGCGTTCGTGACAGTCAATCATTCAAAGATCACTTCACAGTGAAATTCTCTTTCTTTCCATCCATGTAGACATTGAGGGTTTCCTTTGTTCTTTTACTTCAATGAACTTGATTTCAAGCTCAGTTCGTTAATTCTGTAGTCGCGCAAGTTTCGTCCGCCGTATAAACAAGTGAAACCTTCGGCTGCGTATAGCTGTCCGTTCAACTTGTAAAATGAATATAATGTTCAGCTCCACAATTATTTCGAAACTTCCCATGTTAAGCTAAACCATCTGCACAATTTTCCAGAATATACGAAACTTTGGAGAGATTGAACGAAGATTAATCCGCGGAGAAACCTTTGTCTTTTCATTCAACTTTCGACAACTTGCCAACAGGACACACCGCGCCAAGTTTTGCCGCCGAATTCATACAAATCATGCTTCATTTAGATTGAACTGAAAAATCACTCAGTCGATTTATAGTTTTACAAAAAGTATACCGAAGTTTGACCTAAATTTAGTGAAGTATTTAAACAATTATTACATTCTGCTGTGACGCTTTTCGCTTTTCCTTGGCCGGCAAAGTTTCTGCCTTTGCGTACCTAGCGCTCGCATATTAAAAATGGTTCAACGTGATTGGCTGCTGGTTTCGCGCGAAAAAATGTCTAAAAATAGCCTAACTCCTAATCTGATGGGCCAAGACCCAATACCAGAGATGGAAACCTCTAGTTATAGACCTCTGGGGAAACTTAACTCAAATGGAAGCACCACTTGGCCTACGGGAACAGAACTCGTCACTGTTCTTGGTACCTGGGGATCTACTTCACTGAGACTTCTACGGACGTCAAGGAGGAGACAGAACTTGGTTCCAACAGCAGTTTATTCTTGACTATGTATTCTTAATCATAATCGAATCAGGTTTACAAGTGCGATTGCTTATATATGGTCTGTACAAGTGTCCTTTGTTAACAGAGTACAATACGCGTGCTAATGATAAAAATGTGAAAACAATACAACGGAAGATAAGATCCTTTCAAGATAGCACAACCTAATAAAATTCTAGTTTAACTCGAGAGCTTACTGTTACTAGTGTTTTGTTACCTAGGAAGAAAGTATCTTTAAAAGTACGTTACTTATAACTAACGAAGCAATTTAAAAGTAGTGAAAGGCTAACAAATTGTGAGGCGCTAATAAGCGAGATCGTTAGCAAGTTTTCAACCTAAAACAAATTAACTAAACAAGCATTCATTACTGAAGCTGGATGAGTCAGCGAAAGTATTCATAACCAAAGTAACACTGCGTGAAATGAGTAATTTCGTGGAATTTACGGGGCCTGATATTTCATGACACTCGACGAATCCTAGATCCGAACGCGACGTGTCAGGATACGTGGCGTGTCGTAGAGTGTCATGTTAACGACACGTCAGTCGCGGCGTGTCAGGACAAATCATGGCCCGGGTACGCGGATTGCGGCGTGTCAAGGGATTTCAGATCTCTGGTACTTAACGGCACGGCCACTAATTATAACATATCAGCAACTAATTAACACTAAGCATTCATACACCGAACGCGATGAGTCAGCAAGTAACAGGTTGTTAACTAATCCTATTCAACCACGAAGTCGGAACGGAACTTATAAATAAAAGTAAATTACAACTTAAACATGCTATTCACTTAAGATAACACTCTCTAGGACTGAGCGTTGATTATAAAATAAATAAGTTGTCTTTTTACAATAACTACTGTCGGCTTTTTAAAATGAAATTTATATTGATAGGATCATAAAAACGTGAAATGCCAAAGCGGTATGGCAACAAAGGCTAATAAAACTAAATAGATAAAATGTAATTATCGCTCTTTTAGCGGCAACAAAAAGGTAATTGTAGATAACTAAGCGATATTTGAAATGCATTAGCGCACTAACAAACGGTTTAAATTAGCAAAACCCTCCAAAAGCTGAATATAATGATAGATGATAAAACCCCGGTAATTATGACTAACTAGAATTGCGAAATAAGGATAAAACACTAATCATCGTACTATGTCACTGAATATTACGTTTTCCTCCGTAACATTCCTGCGACCTTAATTTAAGCCGTCCTCAGCGAACAAAAGCTAACGGCAGTCATGATTAGAATATAAAAAACAAAAAAAATTTTTAAGCCCCAAGTGTTCATAGTTCATAGTTCATAGTTCATAGTTCATAGTTCTCTCCGTTCTCCAGCATAGTTCTCCGGTATGTTCAGGCTAACTTTTTTTTTGATAATCCAGTCGGCTAGTGCTTAACAACTTAGGTAGGGTTGTCGGAGAATATTCTTCCTCGAGACTGAACACTTGTAGGTCACTGTCTGTGATGGTAAAAGTGCCCAAGTTTGCCCCCTTATGCAAGATTACTGGCTTGCTGGTTGGGTTGAGTACCCTGTAAGGAACTGTGTGGTCAGCGGTCATGGCTACCAAGGCTGCCGCACCTTGTAATTGATAACGTTCCATCAAGTGCTTGGATGTTTCAATCAAGCCAATAGTTCCTGGTGCGAAATCTGCATGCAATCCAAAATGAAATTTATATTGATAGGATCATAAAACGTGAAATGCAAAGCGGTATATGGCAACAAAGGCTAATAAAACTAAATAGATAAAATGTAATTATCGCTCTTTTAGCGGCAACAAAAAGGTAATTGTAGATAACTAAGCGATATTTGAAATGCATTAGCGCACTAACAAACGGTTAAATTAGCAAAACCCGCCAAAAGCTGAATATAATGATAGATGATAAAACCCCGGTAATTATGACTAACTAGAATTGCGAAATAAGGATAAAACACTAATCATCGTACTATGTCACTGAATATTACGTTTTCCCTCCGTAACAAAGGCCAACTGCACCCATGCTATGCTGGAACTGACTTCTTGTATCGTGCTATACTCCGTTTGGCGGCGGTTGTACTTGGTGGACACCGCCTTGTAAGAGTTTTAAAGCTTTATAATTTTCGAAATATTGTACATTTCATCAAGCGCATGCTACAAGTTGTCGATATTGAAGTTCTCTGGCAAATTCTAAAATAATAATTTGAAAACGATCAAATCCTTCGAGTTTTTAGACATTTTTCATTTTGGTCACGTGACACACCAAATATGGGCATGATTCGAAATATTTAAAGGGAACATGAATTGAACAAACACTACAAACTTTGATGCCCACTGGAGTCCAGGAACCAAAGTTATGGAGGTTTGGAGATTTCCTTAGCAACATTTTTGTGGTTCCTTGTAGTTTAGGTTCTCCCCCCTTAATATTTTGTTTATTATCCTTCAAATAGTTTCTTAGTCTCCTACGCAGCCGTTATTTGTGTCGTCACGCAACGCTTCTCCCCACTAACGGCTGCTCAAACCTGGACCACATTCCTTTCCTTTTGTTTTGACCGCAGTAACTTTGACACCTATCAGCAAAACGTGACTGTTACCGTTTGCCGAAAACTTGCTAGATCGATCCAATTCTTGAACTAGGATGTCTGTTGTAATTATAATGAAGTTTTTTCGACATAATTTTATAATATCATACATTTTTCTTCAGTAAAACCGTGTTTTATTTTGATGTCTGGTGTGCGTCAAATTCAAAAGGCGGCATACTAGCGTGCGTTTGACGTTTCCGACGCTAAGATCATGATAAGACACAATCTATGATTGGTGAATTTTGGCGCGAACGAGTTCTGAAAATGGCACTGCAACTGTGATTGGCTTAAATCTGCAAACGAATGTGGTCCAGGTTTGAGCAGCCGTTAGTGGGGAGAAGCGTTGCATGACGACACAAATAACGGCTGCGTAGGAGACTAATAGTTTCTATACTCAGTTGCGTTTTATCTTGATCGACAAACAAATTGCAATTGAGTTTCCGTTATTTTCAGTTATATAATACCCATAAATATTAGCATTTGCTAGCATTTGCTAACCTTTACTAATAAATTGCTTGCTCGTGCATACATTTCACCAGAAATAGTTTTTGAGGCAAGGCTGTTTCTGACCATTTCGATAATTGCTTGATCCCTACGTGGACTGGCTCCGAAACCTCTTTAATAATTTTCTGACCCGCAACGAATATTTCTTTGAAAATTGCTGAACCTTGAACAAGCCATTTAACAGCTGGAAGTTTCTAGAAGCACAGAAGATTGTTTACGTCTAGTTGTACTCGTATTAACATCTCTTTCAAGTAAGTAGTGTCTCCTTTTGTTTCTGTTATAGAAACTAAAACAAAGTTTGATCGTGGAAAATGTTGGTGGATGTATATATCGCCACAAAAAATAAGCCAAATCCCGCATCCCTCCAAACCTATTGTGGACCCTCTCTTGAGAGCTTGCTCGCAGGCTAGCTTGCGGCTTGTCATGACTGACTGATTGCTTTGTTTTGTGCGAAGCACGTACACGTTCTTACGGTGGCATAGACATAGTCGACATAGGAAAGTTTTCTATCATGAACTTTTCTTAAAAGGACACATTTAGCTTCATTAATGCGTCACAGTCATTTGAAATTACAACTTGCAAGAAGTTGGAGCGAAAAGGATATTGTCCCAAGAAAAGCCAGAAGAGAATTCACTTTTCGCCTCGCTGAACCAAGGGATTTCAATGCAGTCGTGAAGCTGTCTGAAGGTGTGTTCAAGGGATTCGATTATCTTCCAGTTGTATTTCACGACTGGCTTAAAATGGACAATGTTGGCGTAATGCTGGCTCATCGCGACGAGAAGCTGGTTGGTCTAGGAGCATGTTTCATCGTAGATGACGCTAAAACGTTCGTCCGTCGAGGAAGTCGAATAAAATCGGATCTTCGTGGCCATGGTCTCAACCGTGAGCTTACCCAGACTTTGGAGGAATATGTGCGAGGAAACTTTCCTAACGTTACCCGACAACGGCTGATGTCTGATCATTTAGCTCAACAAAGAAATGGAGACGCGTTGTCGAGTATGATTTGTTGTATTATGATGTCGAAGAGAAACACTCACGTGTGCAAATACCTCCTACAGGAAATGAACTGGAAATAGAAACTTGTACGAAGGAATATTTCTCCAAAGTTACCCTGTCTAGTCCAGTAACCAAGAAGCTGTTTCCAAACGACGTGCTTGTCTTCGACTGTATCCCGTACGAGCCTCTCCGATCAAATATCGATTACATCGTAAAAGAACACGATTTATATTTCTTTGTGGAGAAATGTTCCGTTGGAGCCGACCCGGTATCGTTTAGCCATGGAATCCATGCACAGCGAGTGCAAGGCGTTGAATGGCTGGCAACTGTTTACACTGATAATCCAGATCTATTCGAGGCGCATCTTTTACGTCAGTTTAAACTTGCCTGCAAACTCATCAAAGGCAAGTTTACAATCTCGGTCTCGCTGCAAGATAACAGAAAGGCGGAATGTGTACGAATGCTGCTAGGAGATGTCTTGAGGTTAAAAGAGTCCAAGCTTTACTACGCGATGAAACTGTACGAAAGAGATTTCAATTTGTATTTTCATACTCAAATACATACACTTTTTCTGGTCCAAGGGTGACTGTATTTTGATCGAGCATGCATTGCTTGGCTATGCCTATAACATGGCTCAGGAGAAAAGATATCAGTCGAATCGGGAAATATAGCCAACTGACCGCTAAATAGAGGTGACCGCTTAATCGAGGTCAATTTTCCAGTAAATATGGGGAGCGAAGCGGGAATTTGATAAGTGACCGCTTAACAGAGGGTGACATAATAGAGCGCATAATAGAGGGCCTGTATGAACTGTAGAAACCTGCGTGCAATGGAATAGTGTTTGAAATTTGTTTAATCGTGTTGTATACCTGGGTGTCTCTGAATAAAACAACTTGAGGTTCAGTTGAAAATCAGACCCTTCTCCAAAATGGCGGCCGCGCAAATTCATATTAAACTGAGCGGAAAATTAATACCAGCACCTGAAATACCACCTCTTGTTTGGTAATCTTACGAAGTTTCGTTAGACTATGTTCTACTTGAGTCGAGAAAACGAAAGTTGAAAACTGATGGAAATTTAGAGACGTTTGTATTACTGGGGGTCAGTTTAATTTTAATCATTTTGAATTTGCGGCGCGGCCATTATGGAGAAGGGTCTATTGCGATGTTTCTTTGATCTCTACTGTTCCGAAGGTAAACTAATTACGCAAATCATGAGTAAAACGCGGGCAAACTACTGTCTCGTATCAAATGCGATTTGTAGACTACTTTATTCTTAATAGACAAAAGAAGAAGTTTATTTTAAATTACTCCTTCTTTACAATTTTAGGCTTAATTATTCCAAAATAAAATTCTAAAGCTTTTTTATGGCAAACGATCAGATCAAAATCTTTTGTATCCTATTACAGTGCGAATCAATTGACATCTCAAAGTCAAATCAAAGTGTTCACGCTTTAGATTACAATGAGTCCCCACTCTCGACCTCAGAGCTCACGCGCTTGCGTAGTCAAGAAATCAGCGAAGGTCTGGTGTCGAGAATATAATGGAGTCGTCTAGTCCGCGCGTGAAGCGCGTGGAAATCGCGATCGCCCACTAGATTCCTGAGAAAAATGAGGGGCTACTAGTAGTCTACGCGGGAATTACTTAGGAGAAGGCAGGAAGCGGCTTTTTACCACTGGTTCTTGGACTAAAACAGCTGTCCTTACCGACCCTAAAAGTGTGGCGGGCGGCAAGCGCCATTTTGAAAACTACCATTTGAATCAGTTTTATTTACACAAAAAACAACTCAGTGTAACTGCCCGCTCAGTATTACCTAACAAGGTCATTTTGTTAACACGCATTCTACCATTTCCTTATCTAATATGAATATATCTGCGTTCTGGCACGACTTTTATTAAATGATTTTTTTAAATTGTTCAATTGTTTCAGTTATTTTCGTAACATCGAATTATGTTGTGAAATTTAATCCGATTCACAACAACAGTTTAATTGTCTGATTGTGTTCTTCACTTCTTGTTCAGTTCACTTCTCTAACCTTCCAGCAGTAAAGAATCGGGTTCAGAGATGAGTTTAAATAAACAAGAGATATTGCCATTTGAAAAACCAGTGAAAACTGATTCCATACGTCGGTCTTCCAGCCATGCTTCCGATTATTAACAATTATTGGATGCGATATTTTGATATCCAGGATAATCAAGGTCGAGGTAAGAGTTATCAGCCGAAGCCGACGGCTGAGGCTGATAACTCTTACCGAGACCTTGATTATTCTGGATATCAAAAAAACCGAATCTAATAATTGTTTTATTATACATTCAACGAAAAAGAATAACACTTCTGTCACCGATTTTACTTAGCGGCAACGACCCGCTCTTATCTGATCGTTAAATAATAGGCTCTCCCTATTTGAGTGACAACAGTATAGGCTGGCCCTGTAGGCTGGCTAGACTTGTTCTTTGTTTGTCTCTTGCGAGCTTGCTCGCAGGCTAGCTTGCGGCTTGTCATGACTGACTGATTACTTGGTTTTGTGCGAGGCACGTTCTTACTGTGGCATAGACATAGTCGACATAGGAAAGTTTTCTATCATGAACTTTCTTAAAAGGACACATTTAGCTTCATTAATGCGTCACTGTCATTTGAAATTACAACTTGCAAGAAGTTGGAACGAAAAGGATATTGTCCCAAGAAAAGCCAGAAGAGACTTCACTTTTCGCCTCGCTGAACCAAGGGATTTCAATGCAGTCGTGAAGCTGTCTGAAGGTGTGTTCAAGGGATTCGATTATCTTCCAGTTGTATTTCACGACTGGCTTAAAATGGACAATGTAGGCGTAATGCTGGCTCATCGCGACGAGAAGCTGGTTGGTCTAGGAGCATGTTTTCATCGTAGATGACGCTAAAACGTTCGTCCGTCGAGGAAGTCGAATAAAATCGGATCTTCGTGGCCATGGTCTCAACCGAGAGCTTCTACAGAATTTGGAGGAATATGTGCGAGGAAACTTTCCTAACGTTACCCGACAACGGCTGATGTCTGATCATTTCAGCTCAACAAAGAAATGGAGACGAGTTCTCGAGTATGATTTGTTGTATTATGATGTCGAAGAGAAACACTCACGTGTGCAAATACCACCTACAGAAAATTACCTGGAAATAGAAACTTGTACGAAGGAATATTTCTCCAAAGTTATCCTGTCTAGTCCAGTAACCAAGAAGCTGTTTCCAAACGACGTGCTTGTCTTGGACAGTATCCCGTACGAGCCTCTCCGATCAAATATCGATTACATCGTAAAAGAACACGATTTATATTTCTTTGTGGAGAAATGTTCCGTTGGAGCCGACCCGGTGTCGTTTAGCCATGGAATCCACGCACAGCGAGTGCAAGGCGCTGAATGGTTGACAAGTGTTTACACTGATAATCCAGATCTATTCGAGGCGCATCTTTTACGTCAGTTTAAACTTGCCTGCGAACTCATCAAAGGCAAGTTTACAATCTCGGTCTCACTACAAGATAACAGAAAGGCGGCGTGTGTACGAAGGGTGCTGGGAGATGTCTTGAGGTTAAAAGAGTCCAAGCTTTACTACGCGATGAAGCTGTACGAAAGAGATTTCAATTAGTATTCTCATACTCAAACACATACACTTTATTTTTCTGGTCCCAAGGGTGACTGTGTTTTGATCGAGCATGCATTGCTTGGCTATGCCTATAACATGGCTCAGGAGAAAATACATCAGTCGAATCGGGAAATATAACCAACTGACCGCTAAATAGAGGTGACCGCTTAATAGGGGTCCATTTTCCAGTAAATATGGGGAGCGATTTCCTTCGGGAATTTGATAAGTGACCGCTTAACAGAGGGTGACATAATAGAATGCATAACAGAGGGCCTGCATCACCTGTAGAAACCTGCGTGCAATGGAATAGTGTTTGAAATGTGTTTAATTGTGTTGTATACCCGGGTGTCTCTGAAAAAAACAACTTGAGACTAACTGTTGTTATGGTTCAGTTGAAAATCAGACCCTTCTCCAATATGGCGGCCGCGCAAATTCATATTAAACTGAGCGGGAAATTAATACCAGCACCTGAAATACCACCTCTTGTTTGGTAATCTTACAAAGTTTCGTTGGTTAGGTTCTACCTAAGTGGAGAAAACATAAGTTGAAAACTGGAAAATTTAAATACGTTTGTATTACTGGGGGCCCTTTCCACTCAGTTTAATTTTAATCATTTCGAATTTGCGGCGGCCATTTTGGAGAAGGGTCTGGCGATGTCTTCTTTGATCTCTACAGGTAAACTAATTACACATGCATGTGGAGTAAAACACGGGCAAACTAAGTCTCATATCAAATGCGATTTGTAGACCACTTTATTCTTAATAGACAAAAGAAGAAGTTTATTTTAAATTACTCCTTCTTTACAATTTTAAGCTTAATATTTTTAACTCGCATTCTACCATTTCCTTATCTAATATGTATATATCTGCGTTTCTGGTACGACTTTTATTAAATGATTTTTAAAAACTGTTCAATTATTGTTTCAGTTATTTCGTAACATCGAATTATGTTGTGAAATTTAATCCGATTCACAACAACAGTTAAATTGTCTGATTGTGTTCTTCACTTCTTGCTTCACTTCTCTGTGATCTAATCAGCCAGCAGTAAAGAATCGGGTTCAGAGATTAGTTTAGATAAACAAGAGATATTGCTATTTGAAAACCATAAGGCCACAATAAGGCCAACTGCACCCATGCTATGCTGGAAACCGACTTCTTGTATCGTGCTATATTCAGTGGAATTGCCCCTCCGTTTGGCGGCGGTTGTACTTGGTGGACACCGCCTGGTAAGAGTTTTAAAGCTTTATAATTTCCGAAATATTGTACATTTCATCAAGCGCATGCTACAAGTTGTCGATATTGAAGTTCTCTGGCAAATTCTAAAATAATAATTTGAAAAACGATCAAATCCTTCCGAGTTTTTAGACAGTTTTCATTTTGGTTACGTGACACACCAAATATGGGCATGGTTCGAAATATTTAAAGGGAACATGAATTGAAACAAACACTACAAACTTTGATGCCCACTGGAGTCCAGGAACCAAAGTTATGGAGGTTTGGAGATTTCCTTAGCAACATTTTAGTGGTTCCTTGTAGTTTAGGTTCTCCCCCCTTAATATTTTGTTTATTATCCTTCAAATAGTTTCTATACTCAGTTGCGTTTTATCTTGATCGACAAACAAAATTGCAATTGAGTTTCCGTTATTTTTTATATAATACCCACAAATATTAGCATTTGCTAGCATTTGCTAACCTTTGCTAATAAATTGCTTGCTCGTGCATACAATTTCACCAGAAATAGTTTTTGAGGCAAGGCTGTTTCTGACCATTTCCATAATTGCTTGATCCCTACGTGGACTGGCTCCGAAACCTCTTTAATAATTTTCTGACCCGCAACGAATATTTCTTTGAAAATCGCTGAACCTTGAACAAGCCATTTAACAGCTGGAAATTTCTAGAAGCCCAGAAGATTGTTTACGTGCAGTTGTCCTCGTAATAACATCTCTTTCAAGAGTAGTTTCTCCTTTTTTTCTGTTATAGAAACTAAAACAAAGTTTGATCGTGTAAAATGTTGGTGGATGTACATCTATCTTTTTATTTCAGAAGTGCAAAATCGCGTGCAACATTTTGTAAATTTGAGAACTCATTGTTGATGTGGCAGACAGTTCGATTAAGTCTTATGATCTTGGCTTCTGCGATAATATTCAGAAACAATTGTTTTGTTTGTGAGAAATTAACAGACCGTAAATTGAAAGCGTTTTAAATCTATTGTACAAACCCCCTCTATTTTTAGTAAGGCAGTCTCGTCTGAGTTAACACTGAAGTACATTAGTTTGTTTGCTTGAGCTCGCACTCCGTTATCATCTCGATCTACACTGATCTCTGAAGGTAAGGTCCTTGAAGTCAGTTATACTCGTTTTAGTGATCGCATTGCCTTTCTTAATCTTGACAATCTTGCATTCTAGATTTTGATTAGTTCGTTGATAAATTTAAAACAGGCTACACCTGCTTTGCTACTCATTAATTGAAACCTAGACTACGAGTAGTCCCTCATTTTTCTCAGATCGAGCGGGCGAGCGCGCGCGAAGCGCGTACTCGTAGTCTAATTGAAACCCGACACAGATATACACAAAAGGATCCATTTGTACCAGTCTGTCTAGTGCGCTTGGTCAATTCATGCAGTCACGTAAAAATTGAAATTCCGTATCCCGCTACGTTCTCCTTGCAATTCTCGCATCCCGACTCCTTAAAAACACGAAATCCCGCTCCCGCTCGTAATTGAAATTCCCGCTTCTCGCTCCTGTTTTTAGCTCGCATCCCGAATATCGCCACAAAAAATAAGCCAAATCCCGCATCCCGCCAAACCTTTTGTGGACCCTCTCTTGAGAGCTTGCTCGCAGGCTAGCCTGCGGCTTGTCATGACTGACTGATTGCTTGGTTTTGTGCGAAGCACGTACACGTTCTTACTGTGGCATAGACATAGTCGACATAGGAAAGTTTTCTATCATGAACTTTCTTAAAAGGACACATTTAGCTTCATTAATGCGTCACTGTCATTTGAAATTACAACTTACAAGAAGTTGGAGCGAAAAGGATATTGTCCCAAGAAAAGTCAGAAGAGAATTCACTTTTCGCCTCGCTGAACCAAGGGATTTCAATGCAGTCGTGAAGCTGTCTGAAGGTGTGTTCAAGGGATTCGATTATCTTCCAGTTGTATTTCACGACTGGCTTAAAATGGAAAATGTAGGCGTAATGCTGGCTCATCGCGACGAGAAGCTGGTTGGTCTAGGAGCATGTTTCATCGTAGATGACGCTAAAACGTTCGTCCGTCGAGGAAGTCGAATAAAATCGGATCTTCGCGGCCATGGTCTCAACCGAGAGCTTCTACAGAATTTGGAGGAATATGTGCGAGGAAACTTTCCTAACGTTACCCGACAACGGCTGATGTCTGATCATTTCAGCTCAACAAAGAAATGGAAACGCGTTCTCGAGTATGATTTGTTGTATTATGATGTCGAAGAGAAAACACTCACGTGTACAAATACCTCCTACAGGAAATGAGCTGGAATAGAAAACTTGTACGAAGGAATATTTCTCCAAAGTTATCCTGTCTAGTCCAGTAACCAAGAAGCTGTTTCCAAACGACGTGCTTGTCTTCGACAGTATCCCGTATGAGCCTCTCCGATCAAATATCGATTACATCGTAAAAAGAACACGATTTATATTTCTTTGTGGAGAAATGTTCCGTTGGAGCCGACCCGGTGTCGTTTAGCCATGGAATCCCGCACAGCGAGTGCAAGGCGTTGAATGGTTGGCAACTGTTTACACTGATAATCCAGATCTGTTCGAGGCGCATCTTTTACGTCAGTTTAAACTTGCCTGCGAACTCATCAAAGGCAAGTTTACAATCTCGGCCTCAATGCAAGATAACAGTAAGGCGGCGTGTGTACGAAGGGTGCTGGGAGATGTCTTGAGGTTAAAAGAGTCCAAGCTTTACTACGCGATGAAACTGTACGAACGAGATTTCAATTAGTATTCTCATAATCAAACACATACACTTTTTCTGGTCCCAAGGGTGGCTGTATTTTGATCGAGCATGTGGCTATGTCTATAACATGGCTCAGGAAAAATATATCAGTCGAATCGGGAAATATAGCCAACTGACCGCTAAATAGAGGTGACCGCTTAATAGGGGTCAATTTTCCAGTAAATATGGGGAGCGATTTCCTCCGGGAATTTGATAAGTGACCGCTTAACAGAGGGTGACATAATATAGCGCATAATTATAAAAGCAATATATAATTATAATAAGAACCTTCCCAGAATCCATTGCAACTGGAAATTTTTCAATGACAAATCACTTTGTCAATTTGAGGCCCAGAAGGGTGAAGCACTACAAGGTAATAACACTTACCATAAAATAACTCTCATATCAAACTTAGTGCGATGACGTCATTAGTCACGTGACCACGCCCGAAAATGCGTTTTTGTTTACTGTGAGAACAGGTCGCTATCAATTGAAAAGCAATCAAAGTTAGTTAGCAAGACATTGAAATGGGGCATTTTGAAATGGCCATTAGACTTCTGGCATTTTAAATTTAAGGGGGCTATACATGAGAGCAAAAATATGTGGAAATTTTGTTCTGCGATATCTGATAAAGCGTAAGGTGTATAGCAACCAAAATCTACACGTGGATAGATGTTTTATGTGAAGAACACGTTTTTGAACACGTTTTTTAGGTGGACGTCATCAGTCACGTGGACTAGATCGCTTTGAATATTTTAAATTGCTTTAAAAATACATTATGCTCAATAAAACAGCAATTTATTGCAATTTGTGTAATGAAATTTTAGTAAGGTTTGTTAAATAGGCGATTATTATTTTTTGATTAAAACATAACAAGGGAAAAATATTGCTTTCGTGGTTCCTTTTGTTTCCTGTTCAGCGAATTTTCAAGTTTAAAATTAAAAGCAAAACTTGTATCCGAGGTTTTGGCATGTCCTCTTTCCAAAAACCGTGACAGTTTTCTTCTAAAACGCTCGTAATATACCGTAACGCATTTACTATGTGGTATAATTATCATGAGGTGTCCTACAGTTGACAGTTGCTTGAACACGCGTGGAGACTAGTGTGGAACGAGACACTATTGTTATCATACATGACGTATTCAGCTAATGAGTAGTAAAAAAGTTTCTCCGACAGCCGACAAATATGTGTTGCACAAGTCAAGTTATCAGAGCCACCAGTAAGTTTTCATTCGCTGGAAAACCTTGGCCTACTCTGAACGTTTGGCGATATGTACCATTCATGGCTTGAACTCATTGTCGTTTACGTGAAAACGTCGGTCTATCGCGCATTACCGTTCACATGTAAGCAATTTTTCGTTATCGAGCCATTTTTTGAGGGGGAGGAGCGGATGTACACAGGCTATAAACTCGAGGGAATCTGCATTAAGGAGCATTAAGGTAAGCTTAAGTTCAGAAACAGGTGTAAAATAATAAATGGAGATCGCGAAAATATCGCTTCGCTTTATCTCGAATTTACATGTGCATGTAGCTTCGTTTTTCAGGTCATAATAAATCGCTCGCTCAATGCATGCATGAGCTCGAATTATTACAATCGTCTTTAAAATAAGTCAAGTGCGTTTGTTTTAATTTATTTCTCCGATATATTTACCTTAAACTTATATAAGCTTATGGCTACGATGTTTGATTTCGTTTTGATAGATACTGTGGGAAATGATTAAAATTTAGTTTTACTCAGGAAACTAACTGCATGCAATAGCATTACACGACAGTCGTATTTTTGTCTGCTCTCAGTGATGCTGCCTTGAAAATTATATATTTGCTCAATCGTACAGAGTTGCTGGGAGCTGTGTCGCCCAAGCTGGGTTCAATATTATTTTTGTCGCTTGACCGTTCTAAATCGTTTTGTCACTGGGTTCAAAATTATTTTAATTTGTCAGTTTAATGTCATGCTAGTTGTAGCTTCAAAAATTTTTTTTGCCTCACATTGTGATCAAAATTATTTTGACTCTGTGTATTTTTGTGCTGGATATTTTTGAGCTGGGTTTTGTTGCTGGGTTTGCCCTGGCTTGACAACTATTTTAGCTGCTTTTATTTTAGTTGTTAGTTCCTCCAGCTAAGATTCCGTTTTTGCATGTGCCTAGTTATGAGCCATAGTTAGCATAAATATAATTTTTACTTTTTGTAACCCTTCACACAACTTGCCTTAAATAATAAAATACAGACACGATGGAGCAGTATACATTTAGATTGTACATGGAGAATAAAAGAATTTGCACTACAGTAGAAGCTCTCATAAGCGCTGCTTTCAGTAAAATGAAGGTTGGAAGTCGAAATCTAGCTGTCCATTTAATCAGGTTATTTGGATGAACTGGGAGGCTATGAATACTAAGGCCCAGTTCAGACGCCGTACTTCACATGAGCCAAATCGAATTCGATGAATTAAGTTCATGTGAGGTACGGCGTCGGAACGGCTGAATCAATTCTTATCGGCTCAGCCGTTCTTTCCACCTGGCTCAGCCCAGAGAAAAAACGGCTGTGGACCGGGCTTTGATTCAGACGTCGAACTTCACATGAGCCGAAACAAATTATGCATAAATTATTATAATGTATTTTTCAATATAACAGCAATTTTCCCCTATTAATTTAAGTTTGGCCGAATTAAGTTCGGCATCTGAATCAATTCAGTTGATCTAAATTAATTTGGGTCGGCCTAAATTTGAATTTGATTCGGCTCATGTCAAGTACGGCATCTGAAACTGGGCCTAAGGAATTTCCCATGCACATTGTAGTATTAATAATTTTTTTTCTGGTTCAATTTTTTTCATAGATTGAGGTCATGAAGTGTCTTATATAATAGACTTGATTATAGACAGTGTGGATTTTACAGGTGAGAATGAAGAGCATAAATCGTAGGGAGCTTGCAATTTTTTTATACCTGTATATATAATGTTTTGATTGGCGTGTTACAGTATCATAATGTTAATACATGAAGTATTGGTTAAAATTTGGGCATATGTTAAACCAAGGACACACTAGGAAGCTTAAAGTAACAAGTAATTCCAATCAGTTTTAACAGACCATTGATATATTTTTTCCATATAGTTTTTTTATCCATCCCTATTATATAGCTTACATATGGGAGTACTCCCCCCCCCCCCCCCCCCCTCCCCCCTGGCTCAGCCATATAACATCTTATCTATTTTTATTTGCTCTTTTCAAATTATTATATATTTTAAAATTTGCTTCATTTTGGTTTCACATACAACTACATGTGTCAAAATTCACTTTGAAGTTTTCAGAGCTATATTCATAATTTAGGGGAGTGTCATGTAAGGTTATTTTAATAAGCTGTGGGCTTATATCTGTTTTTTGCCAAAAAGGCGTTTTTGGTGGGCTTCGTTTTGGGGGATGGGGGTGTTTTCCAAAACTTTTTTAGGTGTACATGTACATGTATAAAAGAATGAAAGCATAGTAAATAGATATCTACAGCTGTAGTTGAAAGTTTAAAATCCCTTGAAACATTTATCCTAGATCTAGAGCATATGTTGTCTTCTGGGGTGGGTACATGTACATGTATATTGGGTTCTTTTCAGTTACCGTTGTACCGGTGTACTGGTCTACCACTACAAACTTTGCCGCACGACATTCACTAAAATGGGTTATTGTTTGTCAGATTGTGTCTATTTTCATTCAGCAGTCTCACCCGGTATTTTGACTGGTCATATTAATGGGGTAATTTTATAAAGAAAATAACGACTGGGGACTCGAAAAGGTGGTCGTTGGTCGTAATAATGGGGTGGTCGGATTAACGGGGTTTTCAGATAAGAAAATGAGTGGGCTTTTGTTCGGGCCACAAAAAAGTGGTCCATAATAACGGGGTGGTCGTATGGCAGGGTTGAAAATCCCTTTCATTAATTATCCTTGATCTAGAGCATAACAATTAATTATATGGTTCTCTTCTGAGGGGGGCTAATACTGGGTACCAGTATACTGGTCTATGGTTAATTACATTCTCTGCTTTGTTTTCTCTTCAGATTTGTACTTCAACACCATTGTAATACCAGGCAGCACTTGTGATGTCAGGAGAATAATAAATTGATATTTGGTTTGAATATAATTTATAACCTATATAATATATAAAATTGTTTGTTTTACTAATTCAGAGGGTGACACTTGATTGATGGTGTTGCAGTTAATCATGACACTAAAAAAAATTGTGGCCAGAAAAAAGGACCAAATAAATATTTGAAGAAATATTTTTGGAAATGTGGTGGTTGTCTGCTGTATTTAGATTTCATTGATCCTAACAGTGTGATTTTAATTGAATGTTAAAATGTTAAATGTTAGCACATGCTGTTAAAGTGTAGTGTATTTTGCCCTTATAAATATACATGTACATGCATGTGTAATCGAGCATGGTATGAAAAGTCAAGCCTTTGTTGGAAAATGCATATACTTTTGGTCTGATTCACACCAGTCTGTCACTCTTATGTCAATTCATGGCCTGTTAAAATTCAGACCATTCCAAATTTATGTTTCAAATCATGTACAATTTGGTTTAAATTTATTTTTGTTTGATATTTATTTCCTTTTGTCTTTATTTTGTTTTTAGAGCATGGTACTTAATAGTCTCCTACGCAGCCGTTATTTGTGTCGTCACGCAACGCTTCTCCCCACTAACGGCTGCTCAAACCTGGACCACATGCCTTTGCAGATTTAAGCCAATCACAGTTGCAGTGCCATTTTCGGAAACTCGTTCGCGCCAAAAATTCACCAATCATAGATTGTGTCTTATCATGACCTTAGCGTTTGGAAACGTCAAACGCACGCTAGTATGCCGCCTTTTGAATTTGACGCACACCAGACATAAAAATAAAACACTTTTTTACTGAAGAAAAATGTATGATATGAAAGAATTATGTCGAAAAAACTTCATTATAATTACAACAGACATCCTAGTTCAAGAATTGGATCGATCTAGCAAGTTTTCGGCAAACGGTAACAGTCACGTTTTTGCCGATAGGTGTCAAAGTTACTGCGGTCAAAACAAAAGGAAAAAGGCATGTGGTCCAGGTTTGAGCAGCCGTTAGTGGGGAGAAGCGTTGCGTGACGACACAAATAACGGCTGCGTAGGAGACTAGGTACTTAATGACAGTACTAACTAATGACATTAAATTCAAGAGAAAGGAAAAACAAAAAATTGTAATGTAAAAAATAAATTATAGTCACAACATGATAATTTTTAAAACAGTGTTGGGTTCTGTTCCTTCTAATACTGCTACCCATATTTTCAGAGTTTAACATTTGAGTGACTTTCACTGGTGTTCTTTAGTATATTTTTGTTGCAGGAATTTTTGACATCACCATAATTCATATTCACTGATACTGATAGACACATGTAAGTTGCCGAGTCGCTTTATGTAAACCATTGGTTCATTGATAAACTACATGTAAGCTCTCATTTACCTTCATATGAGGCTTTTGAATCCACTATTCTGAGCTATTTACATATTGCTCTGACTATGAATTTTACAAATTGCATTACTGGGGTTTTGATATACACAATTAAACTCAGGGTTGTTGTCTGAGAGTGCATTTCTTTTTGTTGGTTTGTGCTATACAAAGAACAATGTCAATTGGTTTTGTATCTGATAATACATATGTCTTATTATTAACCAAGCTTGACAGTACAGATCGAGTGCAACGAGGTCCATACAGAAAAAGACTGAGGGCCGACTGAGGGCTGATATTTTACTAACAAATTTGCACGATTTTCGCAATTTCTAAACCCCACTAAAACTAAAATTAAGGGCAGTAGGTGGTATCATATTTACCATTTTTCCATTATGACAATTAAATTATATATTGCTTTTATTCCGGTTCCACTTGTAATAATAATAATAATAATAATAATAATTTAATAATTTATATAGCGCTATTTCTAAAGTTCACAGCGCTTAAGGTGGCTCATCTCTGTTTTGCAACGGCATACCTTCCCCTAATGTGAACGGCTGATACTTCGCTGTCAGAGCACCGTCTGACTAGCTACTTCACCACTTTACTAGAAATAGAATGAACTTTCAAAAAGTAGTTTTGATTGGCATCAATGTTACCATAGCAACGCAGCGATGACGTCATGCATTTTACATATGACCATTTTTCTCGACATCTAGACGTAAACTTTTAAAACCACCTTATGTTCCTTGAAGCCTAGATGTAGTTCTTCACGATTAAGAATTTTAAAAAAATTATATGAGAGCGTTTGGAATAAAATGCGGTTGAATATTTTCATTAAAAAAATTAAATATTCACCTTACGTTTGTTTAATTCGTCGATACCAATGTCTTCTTAACTGATTGAGGTAATGTTTTTTACCACATATTATACCTGTGACATAGGCTGTTTTCTGTCAGAGTTTCTTCGAAATTGCTTCATTCGATTTCATTTCATGTAGACAGAAGTAATCCCTGCCAGATTCGCATTTTACTCAACGTAGTAACATATTTGTTACGGAAGCTGTAATTAAAAAACTAGTCGATAATTTTTTTTTAATTTTTTTGGATGCGAAGTTTAACATCTATTACGCTTTCTCTGGAATTTGCAAGTGGATTGAATCATTTTAAGGGTACGAAATAAAAATACAAACACGTTTACATTCATCCGCACAATCGTTTTTGCTATATTATTTTGTTGACAGCTGATCTCTTTCAGAAATTTCTCTTTTGTCTATATTCAGGCATATTTGTGTGCGCTTACCATGCCTGCTTGCAACGCTTCGCTGCTGCTGACACGTCGCTCGTGAAAATGATTTTCTTCACCGATAATCAACATATATGAGTGGGTCACGCAGCCAGATGTAACGTTATTATAATTGATATATTAGTTACCATGCACTCCTTCACTCTCTTCGTCTCAACAGCGTTTTCGAACAGAAGAGCAGCCTTCCTTTTTCGTTTAGAGCTTGGCTTGACCATAGTCAAGCAAGATCTGGATTCAAAAGCGTTAAAATTGGCTGCGTGGACTACAGATTTATGTTAATTTCCGTTGTACTAACGAAAAACAGAATTTTCACGAGCGGCGTTTTTGGAGCAACGAAACCTTGCAAGCAAGCGTCGTAGGCGCACACAAATATGCCTGAATATAGACAAAAGAGAAATTTCTGAAAGAGATCAGCTGTCAAACAAATAATATAGCAAAAACGATTGTGCGGATGAATGTAAACGTGTTTGTATTTTTATTTTTATTTCGTACCCTTAAAATGATTCAATCCACTTGAAAAATTCCAGAGAAAGCGTAATAGGTGTTAAACTTCGCATCCAAAAAATTTAAAAAATTTATCGACTAGTTTTTTTATTACAGCTTCCGTAACAAATATGTTACTACGTTGAGTAAAATGCGAATCTGGCAGGGATTACTTCTGTCTACATGAAATGAAATCGAATGAAGCAATTTCGAAGAAACTCTGACAGAAAACCAGTCCTATGTCACAGGTATAATATGTGGTAAAAAACATTACCTCAATCAGTTAAGAAGACATTGGTATCGACGAATTAAACAAACGTAAGGTGAATATTTAATTTTTTTTAATGAAAATATTCAAACGCATTTTATTCCAAAACGCTCTCATATAATTTTCTAAAAAATTCTTAATCGTGAAGAACTACATCTAGGCTTCAAGGAACATAAGGTGGTTTTAAAAGTTTACGTCTAGATGTCGAGAAAAATGGGTCATATATAAAATGCATGACGTCATCGCTGCGTTGCTATGGTAACACCGATGCCAATCAAAACTACTTTTTTGGAAAGTTCATTCTATTTCTAGTAAAGTGGTGAAGTAGCTAGTCAGACGGTGCTCTGACAGCGAAGTATCAGCCGTTCACATTAGGGAAGGTATGCCGTTGCAAAAACAGAGATGAGCCACCTTAACAATATGTATAAGTTAAAATTAAATTAAGATGAACAGATAAATGGAACTAATTAATTACATAATAAAAAGCTAAAGTGATTAAAGTGAATAAGCAAGTTTGAATAAAAATGTTTTGAGATTCCTTTTTAAAGGAATCAACGGAGGTGCTGAGCTTAACGTGTAAAGGAAGTGAATTCCAGAGCCTAGGCGCTGAGATTGAAAAAGCACGGCTACCGTAGAGGGCCTGTATCAACTGTAAAAACCTGCGTACAATGGAATAGTGTTTGAAATTTGTTTAATTGTGTTGTATACCCCGGGTGTCTCGGAATAAAACAACTTGAGACTAACTGTTGTTAGTAAAAATGTACTAGTACACTAAATCAAATGAGACAATCTGATTGGCTGAGCTACTCGTATACTATCAGCCATTAGTGTGCAGTGGCTGCAGGAGGTCGTCTGCAATTTCTCGTTTCTCCGAAGTTTTGGTAACGTTTTGGAGGAGGATTTGTAGTTATTAATACTAGACAATTGTTATGATTTTACTAAAACAATTAGATTATTCGCCTCATCAACTATCACATCGTAGAAATCTCGAGCTCATAATCTAATTGTAATTATGGTTCAGTTGAAAATCAGACCCATCTCCAAATTTAAAATGGGCGGCCGCGCAAATTCATATAAACTGAGCGGGAAATTAATACCAGCACCTGAAAGGACCACCTCTTGATTGGTAATCTTACGAAGTTTCGTTAGGTTAGGTTCAACTTGAGTCGAGAAAACGAACGTTTGAAAACTGGAAAATTTAGAGACGTTTGTATTACTTCTCGCGCGAGGATATTTCCACGCGCTTCGCGCGCGCCCTCCAGCTCGATCTGAGAAAAATTAGGGACTACTCGTAGTCTACACTGGTGACCGTGAATGGGATATGAAGGATAGCATAGAGTGGTTGTGAAATAAGGCCAATGCAAAGATCAGTGACCGCCAAAACATCGAAAGAAAGTTTTGTTGGAGGATAAATAGAAGAAACTTTATGAAGAGCAATTAGGATCAGAGCATTGCCCAGAGATGCGGTGATGGAGAGAAAAATGTTCAAAGCTGCGAGAAATGCAGCTATGCCTACTGGTAATAGTTGGGTATTGAATGTCTAGTTGCCATCTCCAGCAGTAATATTCACCATTGTTCTTTGTGTTCAGCACTTAGCTTGTAAGTAAGTGGCGGTAAGCTTTTGGTTGCCGTAATAAACGTGACTACTTTGGGCGGATGATATAAAAAAGAAGAATTAAGCACTCTAAAAATGCTATGTTTAGATGTAAAGGTAGTACAACTTTTTGAAAGTTGACTAATCAGAATAAGCATGCAGTCTCCAAAAACACGTTCTCTGTCATGTACTTTTTAATTTTTTTAACCTGTCCGGTCTCTGTTTAGTCTCCTACGCAGCCGTTATTTTGTGTCGTCACGCAACGCTTCTCCCCACTAAGAAGCGTTGCGTAGGAGACTAGTCTCTGTTCGGTTTGATTATTAATAAAACATACATTTCGGAGTGGTACAAAAAATTGTTTGTTGCTGCGTAGCACTCAATCAGATAGGTATATATAAAAAATTGTAAGTTTGGAGTGCTCATAACTGATCTGATATAGACAGTCAGACGTTTCGGGGATAACCCCTTCTTCAGTGTTAGTACGTTTAACGCTTTGCTCGCGCTAAATACGTCGCGTACATTTCGGAGTGTATTCTAGTTGATTTCGCCAGTTTCTGAAGGATTATTTCGACTTATGCTGATTTGAAATATAAAAACGCTTTCATTATCTGTAATGTGGGTATTCAGTTGAAAAACTCGCATCGTTTAGGCTGGTAAATAAAATATACGAATTAATATTGACAGCTAGTTGCAAATTCTTGTGATCAGTTAATTGCCCATCAGGTGAAAATATAAGATAAATGGCCGTACGTGCATAAAACAAAAAGCTTTCCGGCTTATTTGGGAGTTCAATTCATACGTTGAACAGTGTAACAGCTATGAACAGTCTGTTTATCCAAGCAATAAAGGCTTATTTTTTCTTATCTGTCACATCACAGATAACTTAAAATTTGTTTCGTATAATTGTGAATAGGGTATACACAGTTGAGGAAGTAAATTGTATGTACAGTGCTGAACCCCGCCTTACGACCACCCCGTTAATTCGACCACCTCGTTACATGTAATACAACCACTTTCTTTTGTCCCGAACTGAAGTTCTCTCAGTCATTTTCTTATTTAAGAAGAACCCCTTTAATACGACCACCCTGTTTAATGCGACCAGCTAGATTTTGCTGGCCCGTTGGTGGTCGGATTAAACGGGTTCCACTGTATTGCATTTTTCTTTTAATTCAGCCGACTGAACATGCAATATATCGAAATTTACTTTCTGTATGTTTCACGCTAGTGACAAATAACACGTTAAAGTCAAGTTTCTTTTCTTTATTTTCATTTCAATTTTCTGATTACAAGACTTTCAATTGTCAAAATGTTCTATATAAAGCCCAACAGGACGTGCTAGCAGCGACAAATTGTTGACTGACATCCTCTTCCCACTGACAAGGCTGGTTAATGCATCATTTTTTAAAAAAAATTGCGAAGTTTTAGAAAAATATACGAATTATTCTCAATGGATATGTAGACTAGCGAGAGCTACATCGGTATTATACTAGATCGCGGTACTAAGGTGGCATGAGACACTCATTTGTCTGTTTTCGTAAGGCATTCTTAAAGGGTCCCTCTCAACCAGTGTGCTTTGCGGTCGCGTGGGGCTAATGTATGCCATACTTTCCAAAATTGTACTAACTTGGGTCGTCTAACTGCTTTTTGTGGCCAGAACAAGGCCAGCCAGAAATCCTGCAAGATCATCGTAACCTTTTAGGGTTTGAAATTTCGCATTATAGGGTGTTTGAATCTAAAATGACCACCGCCTAAATTTCAATGAAATTTTAAGAGATTTAAAGAAGGGATAGAAAAGAAAATAATGTTTGGAACACCAACAGACAGTTGATACCCACGCGGGTGCTCTTGCGTGGGTTATCAACTGTCGTCAATTGTCAATCTACTAATTTTTAACTTCAAATTCTAATTTTAAAACTACATCAAATCTTCAACATTTCTCATTTTCCTAAATTTTACAACTCCTTTGAGAAAAAAACTATACCAAAAATCACCAAAAAAATTACAAAAACTCCATAACATAGATTCATGGGATGAGCATAGAGTTTTTGGATTGCTTGAAACGTGAACGAGATATTTCCATTTAACCCATGTTAAGTCGCGGAAACATGGCATTTAGGTTAAGTCCCGCCTTAACCGGTACCTTTAGGGTGTTAATAAACCAGGAAAATATGACAGGAACTATTGCTTTGTTAGAATTGCTACCTCTTTAAAAGAGGTGAAAATGAATTCGCGCCACGCCCACAAAACGAGATTCTGGTACCTTTTAGGACTTCTTTTCAAACTTTTCCGATGATCATTCCCATCACTTTATATGGGAGTCCCCCCCCCCCCGGAAGCCGGGACATCCCGGTTTCTCCTCGCGTCTTCTACACGTGTCTCGCGTATTCTTGTTTGCCGCATGTTTAGATCAGTGGCGGATACAGGGGGAGGGTTTGGGGGGGAGGGGTCCGACCCCCTATCAGACCCTTAGGGTTTTTTTTGCTTTCTCTATTATCCATAGCAAAACCATCTCCAGAATCCACCAAAATGAACTTTTCAGAGACTAAAATCTCAATTTTTTCTGTGGGAGGCCCCCAAACAGCCCCCTAACAGCCCCCCTTCGCGCCTTTACTACTGCCGTCTACTTCCAAACATTATCCTTCGATCTACTTCACATTTTCGGGAAACCCTGGGACCCCCCCTATCAAAAAGTCCTGGATCCGCCTCTGTAGATCACGCTCAGCTGAACTCGAGAAGTGCTTTCTATTAAATTGACGTGGGGGATATTTATTTCCCGGTGCGTTCGTTATTTTTTTAATAACTGGAGGCATACCAAATGTGATAATTTTTGGGTGGTCACTGCTTCCAGGCTCAATCAACCTGGTGTAATGCTGGCTCATCTCGACGAGAGGCTGATTGGTCCAGGAGCATGTTTCATCGTAGATGACGCTAAAACGTTTGTCCGAGTAAGTCGAATAATATAAGATCTTCGTGGCTGTGGTCTCAACCGAGAGCTTATCCAGAATTTGGAGGAATATGTGCGAATATTTCCTAAGGTTACCCGACAACTGCTACTCTCTGAATTTTTCAGCTCAGCGAAGAAATGGCCAATTTTTTTTTCAAGTTTGCCGTTCACAATCCGTCTTGATCTTCTTCATCCTCAATCATCCTTGTTCCTGTTTGGTTTATTATTACCTCTTTAGTATTTTTCGACCTTAGAAAACTATCATTTCGAGGCGGCTTTCTTCAATTTGAAGGTGATTTTGCACTTCGCAAAAATTACTTAAAATATATTTAAAGTACCGGAATGAAATAAACGATTCGCGAGAGGCGAACAAAAAGGGTTCGAGGGGGAGAGGAACATGTTCAAACAATTTTTCTTTGATTCAATACCCAACTTTATTGTCATAAAAAACCCCAACAGAAAATTATCTAAACGACTAACTTACAAGGCTTGGAAATAAAAAGTTTACACACGGGACTGTTCCCACCATTGTTTGATATTCCGAAATTTAGGCTAATAGAAACTCGGTCAACCTATTATTTTAAAAGCGCTATCATCTACAACAGAAAATGGAATACTTAGTTTAAATACTGTTCCCCTGGTATGCGGAATTTTCAGTGTTTCTTACACGAGGTGGTTCTTGAAGATGGCTGTAACTTCGAACTCGTCCCAGAGCCTTGTTGTAAACTCGGTATTCGTCAAGGGTGCCCTTGGTTTTCCAGCCATAAAGAAGACCGAACTCAAGTGGCTTGTTGTTGTGACGCTGCCTTTGACGGCTGAGATATCGAGGGGTGTTTGATTGCTTTTACCATTGATGTAAACGAACACTTCCTGCTGCTGTTCGCGATCAAAAACGACCGCGTAGTGAACCCATTGTCCCAATCAGCTGCGCCGTTTGGTAGCCATTGTCAAACACAATCGCTGTATCGACCCTTTCTGTTCTCCTTGTCACGTATGCACACGCGAAGACCCTTAGCTTGGTAAACCGTGCCCCAGTTCCCAACTCAGGCACCCAATCTTGCGCGACCTGGATAAAAATAGCAGCCAAAACCTTTTCTGACAGCGTAGGTTGTCAGCGGGTGTGTGGACGTCCAAAATCTTCACCCCATCCACCATGCTGAAGCTTGACAGGCCAAAATTCAGGACGGAGAGCCTGGAACCGTGATGATTCCATCGGAACAAAGTAGCGGCCACGAGAGAGAACTTGGACAGCTTTAGGTACCGGGCCACTGGCCGAGCCGTGGTTCTCATTACCCGAGTCATCGGCCACTTCGTTTCCAGTCTGCTCGTCCATGCGCCAATGGCCAATCAAACAGCTACACGGTTGTTATAGCGACTCTTGACAGGCTTCTTGGGGATAATATGGCTGCCATTGCTGTCGGAGCAAACCTCTAAGTACTTTTGGCCGGTGGTGGAGCGAACCATGCCAGTTCTCATGGTGGTGCAAGGTGTTTCTTCAAACTTCAGAAGGTCGCTATCAGTCTAGATATTGTGGAAATTCAAAAGAAAAGCCAAATATGAGTCAATAACTGAACAACAAAAAACGATATTTTAAAAATTTATGTTCGTCCAGTGTGCAGTCTCTGATTGCATGTGCTTCGGCTTATTTTCATTCAGATAACACAATATAGCCGAAAAAAAGCACTGACCAGCTTGCGATAAAAAGAGTATCGTTTTTATAATATTTGGCTTTTTCTTTAAAAGTTCAGAACATAAAAAAACTCGTAGCCTGTGAGCAGTCTCGCAATTCGAGGAACGCGCGAGCAGCGATAGCCAGCTCGTTCTCGCAACCGGAGCCTGCTCACAGGCGATTAAACTCGATTATTTTGTCGAATGCCAATTTTTTTTATAGATATAGTTGCATAATTATAACAATTCAGCTTCAGTGAAAACAAGATACTCTGTTCCAACTTGTGGGAATACGAGCAAAGATTCTTAAATAAGTATACCTCGCACTTGCTATATTTACATCCAGTCTGAGTTTGCTTGTAGTTGCAGGTGGATGAAACAACATCTTTCGTACAGGCATTGCCCGCACTTCTCCAGCGACAAGTAACGAAAGGAAGATCAAAACCAACAGCTCTTCATCTTGGAATGGATTATAGGTATGCTTTGCTCTTCGACAGACGGAGGAACAAGAAGGACTTTAGCTTCGAATTATGGTCGGGTAGACGTGTTGTTTTCAAACACCGCTCTGGCACTTGAATTTGTCTTGATTTAATAATCGGAGCTTACCTTATGTATGGGAGAGTGTGTCGTGTCCATATCGGCCGGAAGTGAGTCATAATAGAATCGATCGTGCATTAACAGGAAAAAAAACAACAAGCTACTCTTGTGAGTTATGATTCTAAAATTAAGGTAACATCAAACCTCAACGCCGACAAATTACGAGAATTTTATATTGATCAGTTTCTGAGTAAGTCGCCATAATAATCTTGTCATGTTACCGGTCCTATAGATCGTAGAAAACTATTTTCAATCGCGAGCTCAAGCAAACAAACAAATGTACTTCAGTACGTGTTAACTCAGACGATGTTTTGTACAGATTTGGAACGCTTTCAAATTACGGTCTGTTTATTTCTCTCAAACAAAACAATTGTTTCTGAATATTATCGCAGAAGCCAATATCATCAGACTTAATCGAACTGTCTGCCACATCAACAATGAGTTCTCAAATTTACAAAATGCTGCACGCGATTTTGTACTCCCGAAATAAAAAGATAGATGTTCATCCACCAACATTTTTCACGATCAAACTTTGTTTTAGTTTCTATAACAGGAACAAAAGGAGAAACTACTCTTGAAAGAGATGTTATTACGAGGACAACTACTCGTAAACATCTTCTGGGCTTCTAGAAACTTCCAGCTGTTAAATGGCTTGTTCAAGGGTTCAGCGATTTTCAAAGAAATATTCGTTGCGGGTCAGAAAATTATTAAAGAGGTTTCGGAGCCAGTCCACGTAGAGATCAAGCAATTATGGTCAGAAACAGCCTTGCCTCAAAAAACTATTTCTAGTGAAATGTTTCGGAGCAAGCAATTTGTTAGCAAAAGTTAGCAAATGCTAACGGAAACTCGATTGAAATTTGTTTGTCAGTCAAGATAAAACGCAAGTATAGAAAATATTTGAAGGATAATAAACAAAATATTAAACCTCCTTTTGGCTTCAAAATATATTCACTGATAATCCACCGTAGGAAAAAAGATGGCGACTGGTATTCTCCCGACGCCAGAATAATATTTCCCCATTATGCGTTCTTTGTACGGAGCGTAAAAATGAGACTTTAAACCATCTTTTTTTCGAGTGCGCAGCAATCCAGCCACTCTTGCAGCAGACACAAGCGCTCATTTCGAGGTTCAAGGGTTCTCCCTTTTCTCTGACCCTCAGGCTTTTGATCTGCAAACACCCATGAAAATAACAATAACACGCATATGTCAATAGTCAATTACTTAATTAATGTTACTCGCTACACTATCTGGTTCGCTTAGGAACCTAAGTAAACATGAGAATAAAACTATTGACCTCCAAACGAATGCCAGGCTCCGAATTAAGGAGCGTCTGAACATTGAACACTTTATTTACTTCCATAAACGCAATGACCCTACCGGTTTCGCCCGATCGTGGGCTTACCGAGAAGTATTGTGCTCGGTGGACAACAAACAACTTAGTCCAACTTTTGTAATTTCTTTAGTTTTTGAAACGTATACAGATAATATTGTGAATGAAATAATTGTCAACTAGGATAATAAACATATTTATACTCTATAACATTGTACAGTACATTACTAGACAAATGTTAATAAATGGGAGGTGCAGCTGCCCTCTCTCTGCAAAAAAAAAAAAAAATGTTGTTAGTACAGGTTGAATTTCGCAAAAAAATATGGCTTTCTATGTGCCTATTGGCTGTGTTAGGCTTGGCAAGGTATTGTGGTAAAATGTACCGCCGCCATCTTTTTCCCACGGTGGATTGTCCTTAGACATTATCTGTTCCTTGAAGCTCAATATATTATCACAGACCATCTATTCCACCATACCTGCGGTTTCGGTATTCTGGTGTTTGTTGTGATTTTCGATTACATCGTAAAAGAACACGATTTATATTTCTTTGTGGAGAAATGTTTCCGTTGGAGCCGACCCTCATCCGGTGTCGTTTAGCCATGGAATCCACGCACAGCGAGTGCAGGGCGTTGAATGGTTGGCAACTGTTTTACACTGATAATCCAGATCTGTTCGAGGCACATCTTTTACGTCAGTTTAAACTTGCCTGCAAACTCATCAAAGGCAAGTTTACAATCTCGGTCTCGCTGCAAGATAACAGAAAGGCGGAATGTGTACGAAGGCTGCTAGGAGATGTCTTGAGGTTAAAAGAGTCCAAGCTTTACGACGCGATGAAACTGTACGAAAGAGATTTCAATTAGTATTCTCATACTCAAACACATACACTTTTTCTGGTCCCAAGGGTGACTGTATTTCGATCGAGCTAGACTACGAGTGGCGGGCGCGCGCGAAGCGCGTGGAAATATTTCGCGCGAGAAGACGCGACGCGAAGAGGCGCGAAACAAATTAGGGACTACTCGTAGTCTACGATCGAGCATGCATTGCTTGGCTATGTCTATAACATGGCTCAGGAGAAAATATATCAGTCGAATTGGGAAATATAGCCAACTGACCGCTAAATAGAGGTGACCGCTTAAATAGAGGGTTACTACGCGATGAAACTGTACGAACGAGATTTCAATTAGTACACTTTTTTTATATAAGAACGTCTAATTTTCGAGCTGAGGCTGAACCAAGACCGAATGTTCTTATTTTTTGGGCGATTTCAGCCTGAAAATGTTCTTACCCCATGTTCTTAGGTTACATGGTATAGAATTTCACAAAAAAGATTCGAACGTGACAATGAAAATTGTATTAACATTTTATGTGATAGAAACTCATGTTGTTACTATAAAAAATGTGCATCAAGTATTTTGAGCTGATATGAACTGCTTATTCACTGAGATATTTGACATGTTACATTTTGTTAATTTTTTGAAAGGATACTGGAATATTGGAATTAGAGCTCGATGCAAGAAATAAGTGAATAAAAATGTTCTTAGCTAAGTCTCAACCTGGCTATGTTCTTAGCATGTTCTTAAAATTTTGGTCAATCTCACCCTCAACGTTCTTATAAAAAAGGTTCTTATAAAAAAAAGAGTGTATTCTCATACTCAAACAACATACACTTTTTCAGGTCCCAAGTGTGACTGTATTTTGATCGAGCATGCATTGCTTGGCTATGCCAGTATAACATGGCTCAGGAGAAAAGATATCAGTCGAATCGGGAAATATAGCCAACTGACCGCTAAAATAGAGGTGACCGCTTAATAGAGGTCAATTTTCCAGTAAATATGGAGAGCGACGTCCTCCGGGAATTTGATAAGTGACCGCTTAAACAGAGGGTGACATAATAGAGCGCATAATAGAGGGCCTGCATGACACAGCGGCAAAATGACTTTTTTAGAAAACTAATTATCTTTTCCACAATAGTGAATTTATCGCTCGAAGTCGAGCGATCGTAAGTGAAACACGAAAACATAGCTCAAAGAGTTCATGTTTCACTTACGATCGCTCGACTTCGAGCGATAAAATTTACTATTGTGGAAAAGATAATTAGTTGCTAAAAAAGATATGTGAAAGAAGAGTATCTCTCGAATTGTTTTCAAGGTAAAAACCTTATCTGTTCCGTGACGGCCTTATCCACGCGAAATGAAAACAAATTCCGGAATTTTGAATTGCCGCCATTATGTTTGTATGGAAATGGGCGAGCAGGTTGGCGCACGCGCAATCATTTTGCCGCTGTGTCGCCTGCATCAACTAAAACCTGCGCATGCGTACAATGGAATAGTGTTTGAAATGTGTTTAATTGTGTTGTATACCCGGGTGTCTCGGAATAAAACAATTTGAGACTAACTGTTGTTAGTAAAAATGTACTAGTACACTGAATCAAATGAGACAATCTGATTGGCTGAGCTACTCGTATACTATCAGCCTTTAGTGTGCAGTGGCTGCAGGAGGTCGTCTGCAATTCTCGTTTCTCCGAAGTTTTGGTAACGTTTTGGAGGAGGATTTGTAGTTAATACTAGACAATTGTTATGATTTTTACTAAAACAATTAGATTATTCGCCTCATCAACTATCACATCGTAGAAATCTCGAGCTCATAATCTAATTCAGTTAATTATGGTTCAGTTGAAAATCAGACCAATCTCCAAATTAAAATGGCGGCCGCGCAAATTCATATAAAACTGAGCGGGAAATTAATACCAGCACCTGAAAGACCATCTCTTGATTGGTAACCTTCGAAGTTTCGTTAGGTTAGGTTTCAACTTGAGTCGAGAAAACGAAAGTTTGAAAAACTGGAAAATTAGAGACGTTTGTATTACTTCTCGCGCGGAGGATATTTCCACGCGCTTCGCGCCCTCCAGCTCGATCTGAGAAAAAATTAGGGACTACTCGTAGTCTACACTGGTGACCGTGAATGAAAGATTTTTGTTAAGTAGGCCATAGGGGATATGAAGGATAGCATAGAGTGGCTGCGTAATAAGGCCAATGCAAAGATCAGTGGACCGCCAAACATCGAAAGAAAGTTTTGTTGGAGGATAAATAGAAGAAACTTTATGAAGAGCAATTAGGATCAGAGCATTGCCCAGAGATGCGGTGATGGAGAGAAAAATGTTCAAAGCTGCGAGAAATGCAGCTATGCCTACTGGTAATATAGTTGCGCATTGAATGTCTAGTTTCCATCTCCGGCAGTAATATTCGCCATTGTTTCTTGTGTTCAGCACTTAGCTTGTAAAGTTAAGTGTTGGTTGCCGTAAAAAGCGTGACTACTTTCCCGGGGGGGGGGGGGGGGTAACTTGGCCCATGTTTGGGTATAGGGGTGCCGCTGAGGGTTTGAAACCCTGACCCTGTTTTAGGGCAAAAAAAAAACTAAAATACCCACCCTGTGTAGGGGCAACCCTCCATTTTAGGACTCTGTTTAGGGCAAACGACAAAATAACACTCACTTGTTCTAAAACAAGTGTAGGATACCGACAACAATAGCATTTATCTTGTCTTGAAAATGATGTGATGTTGAGGATGAGCTGCTAAAGACCGGCAAACGTCTCCGTGCAACAATAGCCCGGAACAATACCTGTTTTAGGACAGACTCGTATGAAATTATATACCCTGTTCAGGGCTGGGAGGCCAAAAACCATACCCTGTCCAGCGGCACGTCCCCGTATAGGCCACATAAGGGAGTACCCCCCCGCCCCCCGGGACTACTTCAGGCGATGATATAAAAAAGAAGAATTAAGCACTCTAAAAATGCTATGTTTAGATGTAAAGGTAGTACAACTTTTTGAAAGTTGACTATAATCAGAATAAGCATGCAGTCTCCAAAAACACGTTCTCTGTCATGTACTTTTTAAATTTTTTTTAACCTGTCCGGTCTCTGTTCGGTTTGATTATTTAATAATAAACATACATTTCGGAGTGGTACAAAAAAATGTTGTTACTGCGTAGCACTCAATCAGATAGGTATATATAAAAAATTGTAAGTTTGGAGTGCTCATAACTGATCTGATATAGACAGTCAGACGTTTCGGGGATAACCCCTTCTTTTTTAACGCTTGCTCGCGCTAAATACGTCGCGTACATTTCGGAGTGTATTCTAGTTGATTTTCGCCAGTTCTGAAGGATTATTTCGACTTATGCTGATTTGAAATATAAAACGCTTTCATTATCTGTAATGTGGGTATTCAGTTGAAAAACTCGCATCGTTTAGGCTGGTAAATTTTATGACCAAGTATGCTAAGTTCTAGAAAAATATACGAATCATATTTGACAGCTAGTTGCAAATTCTTGTGATCAGTTAATTGCCATCAGGTGAAAAATGATAAAGATAAATGGCCTTACGTGCATAAAACAAAAGCTTTCCGCTTTATTTGGGAATTCAATTCATACGTTGAACAGTGTAAAAGCTATGAACAGTCTGTTATCCAAGCAATAAAGGCTTATTTTTCTTATCTGTCACATCACAGATAACTTAAATTTGTTTTCGTATAATTGTGAATAGGGTATATCACAGTTGAGGAAGTAAATTGTAATGTACAGTGCTGAACCCCGCTTACGACCACCCGTTAATTCGACCACCTCGTTACATGTAATACAACCACTTTTTTGTCCCGAACTGAAGTTCTCTCAGTCATTTTCTTATTTAAGAACCCCTTTAATACGACCACCCCGTTAATGCGACCAGCTAGATTTTGCTGGCCCGTTGGTGGTCGGATTTAATTCAGCCGACTGAACATGCAATATATCGAAATTTACTTTCTGTATGTTTCCTGTATTTAGACGCTAGTGACAAATAACACGTTAATTAACGTCAAGTTTCTTTTTCTTTATTTTTTTTTCAATTTTCTGATTACAAGACTTTCAATTGTCAAATGTTCTATATAAAAGCCCAACAGGACGTGCTAGCAGCGACAAATTGTTGACTGACATCCTCTTTCCACTGACAAGGCTGGTTAATGCATATCATTTTGGTAAAAAAATTGCGAAGTTTTAGAAAAATATACGAATTATTCTCAATGGATATGTAGATACCATTTCTAAAAACCCCGCGATTAGCAGTGAGAGCTAGATCGGTGTTACTAGATGGCGGTACCAAGGTGGCATGATGATAGACACTCATTGTCTGTTTTCGTAAGGCATTTATTCTGAACGGTGCTTGTGCATGTAGGGGGGGGGGGGGGGGAGTGGAATTTCATATAGAATAGACAGGGGTGATCGTCGTAACCCTTTAGTGTTTGAAATTTTCGCATTATAGGGTGTTTAAATCTAAAATGACCACCGTTAGGGTAAACCGGTACCTTTTAGGGTGTTAATAAAACCAGGAAAATATGACAGGAACTATGCTTTGTTAGAATTGCTACCTCTTAGAGGTGAAAATGAATTCGCGCCACGCCCACAAAACGAGATTCTGGTACCTTTTAGGACTTCTTTTCAAACTTTCCGATGATCATTCCCATCACTTTTATATGGGAGTCCCCCCCCCCCCCCGGAAACCGGACATCCCGGTTTCTCCTCGCGTCTTCTACACGTGTCTCGCGTATTCTTGTTTGCCGCATGTTTAGATCATGTGGCGGATACAGGGGGAGGGTTGGGGGGGGGGGGGGTCCGGGACCCCCTATCAGACCTTAGGGGTTTTTTGCTTTCTCTATTTATCCATAGCAAAACCATCTCCAGAATCCACCAAAATGAACTTTTCAGAGACTAAAATCTCAATTTTTTTTCTGTGGGAGGCCCCAAATAGCCCCCTAACAGCCCCTTCGCGCCTTTACTACTGCGTGTACTTCCAAACACTTTCCTTCGATCTACTTCACATTTTCGGGAAAACCCTGGGACCCCCCCTATCAAAAAATCCTGGATCCGCCTCTGTAGATCACGCTCAGCTGAACTCGAGAAGTGCTTTCTATTAAATTGACGTGGGGGATATTTATTTTCCGGTGCGTTCGTTATTTTTGGGAATAAACTGGAGGCATACCAAATGTGATAATTTTTGGGTGGTCACTGCTTCCAGGCTCAATCAACCTGGTGTAATGCTGGCTCATCTCGACGAGAGGCTGGTTGGTCTAGGAGCAATGTTTCATCGTAGATGACGCTAAAAACGTTCGTCCGTCGAGTAAGTCGAATAATATAAGATCTTCGTGGCTGTGGTCTCAACCGAGAGCTTATCCGGCAGAATTTTGGAGGAATATGTGCGAATATTTCCTAAGGTTACCCGACAACGGCTACTCTCTGAATTTTCAGCTCAGCGAAGAAATGGCCAATTTTTTTTTTCAAGTTTGCCGTTCAACAATCCGTCTTGATCTTCTTCATCCTCAATCATCCTTGTTCCTGTTTGGTTTATTATTACCTCTTTAGTATTTTTCTACCTTAGTAAACTATTATTTCGAGGCTTTCTTCAATTTGAAGGTGATTTTGCACTTCGCAAAAATTACTTAAAATATATTTAAAGTACCGGAACGAAATAAACGATTCGCGAGAGGCCAACAAAAGGTTCGAGGGGGAGAGGAACATGTTCAAACAATTTTCTTTGATTCAATACCCAACTTTATTGTCATAAAAACCCAACAGAAAATTATCTAAACGACTAACTTACAAGGCTTGGAAATAAAAAGTTTACACACGGGACTGTTCCACCATTGTTTGATATTCCGAAATTAAGGCTAATAGAAACTCGGTCAAACTATTATTTTAAATGCGCTATCATCTACCACAGAAAATGGAATACTTAGTTTAAATACTGTTCCCCTGGTATGCTGAATTTTCAGTGTTTCTTACACGAGGTGGTCTTTGTAGATAGCTGCAACCTCGAACTCGTCCAGAGCCTTGTTGTAAACTCGGTATTCATCAAGGGTGCCCTTGGTTTTCCAGCCATAAAGAGTACCGAACTCAAGTGGCTTGTTGTTGTCGGACGCTGCCTTTGACGGCTGAGATATCGAGGGTGTTGATTGCTTTTTACCATTGATGTAAACGAACACTTCCTGCTGCTGTTCGCGATCAAAAACGACCGCGTAGTGAACCCATTGTCCAATCAGCTGCGCCGGTTGGTAGCCATTGTCAAACACAATCGTTTTAACGACCTTTCTGTTCTCCTTGTCCCGTATGCAAACGTGAAGACCCTTAGCTTGGTAACCGTGCCCCAGTTCCCAACCAGGCAACCATCCTTGGTGACCAAAATAGCAGCCATAACCTTTTCTAACAGCGAAGGTTGTCAGCGGGTATGTGACGTCCAAAATCTTTGCCCATCCGATCATGCTGAAGCTTGAAAGGCCAAAATTCAGGACGGTAGAGCCTGGAACTGTGATGGTTCCACTGGAATCAAAGTAGCGGCCACGAGAGAACTTGGACAGCTTAGGTACCGGGCCACTGGCCGAGCCGTGGTTCTCATTACCCGAGTCATCGGCCACTTCGTTTCCAGTTTGCTCGTCCATGCGCCAATGGCCAATCAAACCAGCTACACCGTGGTCACACTGGGGATAATATGGCTGCCATTGCTTTTTGGAACAAACTTCTAAGTACTTTTGGCCGGGTGGTGGAGCGAACCATACCAGTTCTCATGGTGGTGCAAGGTTTTTCTTCAAACGTAAGAAGGTCGCAATTCTAGATATTGTGGAAAATCAAAACAAATATGAGTCACTAATAACTGAACAATCAAAACGATTTGTGTTCGTCCAGTATGCAGTCTCTCGATTGCATGTGCTTCGGCTTATTTTTATTCAAATACACAACTTATAGCAGAAATGAGCACTGACCAGCGATAAAAAGAATATCGTTTTTATAATATTTTGCTTTTTCTTTAAAAGTGCAAGAACATAAATACAACTCGTAGCCTGTGAAGAGTATCACAATTTGGGGAACGCGCGAGCGGCGACAGCCAGCTCATTCTCGTGGCTATTCACAAAATTAACGCGCGAGCAACCGCGAAGCCTGCTCGCAGGCTATAAAACTCGATTATTTGTCGAATGCCAATTTCTTTGATAGTCAGTCATAATTATAAACAGTTCAGCTTCAGTGAAAACAAAATACTCTGTTCCAACTTGTGGGACGATACGGAACAAACTTAAGTATACCTCGCACTTGCAAGTAGATGAAACAACAGCTTTCGTAGCATTGCCCCACACTTCTCCAGCGACAAGAAACGAAAGGAAGATCAAGACCATCAAGCTCTTCATCTTGTAATGGATTATAGATTTGCTTTGCTCTTCAACTCTGAGTCGAAGAAGTTAGCTTTCTGATAGCTTTGAACTATGGTTGGTAGACGTGTTGTCAAAACCGCTCTTGCAGAATTTGTCTTCTATTAATCTATTGAATCGGAGCTACGTACTGACCTTCATCTTATGTATGCGAGATTGTGTCGTGTCCATATGCCGGAAGTGCATGAGGCATATAAAAATCAAACGTGCATTAACGGGAATTCGAGTAGAATAAAAAACAACAAGCTACTCTTGTGACGAGGAAGTTAGTTATGATTCTAAAATTAAGGTAACAGAAAACCCCAACGACGACAAAATACGAGAATTTTATTTTTGATGTTTCTGAGTAAGTCGCCATAATAATATCGTCATGATAGATCCGCGTAGAAAAACTATTTTCTATCGCGAGAAATTAAATACAAAAGCGATTGTTTTGATTATTCACTTCTATATTATTACAGATGACAGCTTCAGCATTATTTAGACAGTAAGTTCTCTGGTTGTCACATTAATAACAATGGGTGTAACGCGAAACAATTGAGCAATTTGAAGTATCGCGAAATTACAATTTTAACACTTACAATTTTAGGACTTTATTTTCCCCTAAACTAAAGGTTCCCGAAAATTGTCTTATGTATAAAAAAAATATTTATTTACAATGACGCGGCAATACTTTGGGATGCTAGTCCATCGCAGGTTACCCTCCAGCATTGGTCAGCATTTTATTGCCGGTACCCATTTATACTCCAAGTCTCAAGCTCTTGCGTATGGGCTGGAACCGAGTGGCCGAGAAGGCTGTGCATGGTGAAATGGGAAAATGAAAGGAGCTAGGAGTGATTTTTGCGATGTACAAATTAAATAACTTTAAAAACACAAGATACGCCACTGCATCCATGACCGTCATTCTTTAAGGTCACAGCGCAATAACTGAATGGTTATTTATGTATATATGTTCTTTCTGTGAATAATCAAGAACTTGTCATTCAGTCTTCATTCAAGTCAAACATGACCCGTTTACCTTGTAACATCCCTCTCATATAGTTTCATCGTTTTGTTGAAGTACCAATCGCACACTTTCAATTGTAGCTGCTCTTCCATCACTTTCCTTCCCAGTGGAGCCAAGATCTTGTCTTGAAAAGAAACAAAAATAAATCACCGCTGATCACTTCACAGGCTCGCTTGAATTGACACAGAAGATGTGCTTCAAAGAGATCAGGGTCATCGGTGTACACCGTAGTCAGCCATTGTACGAATTTCAATCTCGGAGAAAAAGTTCCAAAGCTGAGCGATCTCGGTAAAGCTGAATTGTCAGTTCCTTTCTCGACAAAAACGTCACTGCACTCTTGTAGCATGTGATCGATATTTGATCGGAGAAGCTCGAAAGGACACCAATTATTATGACGTTATCCGGGAACAGTTGCGCTTTCACGGGGCCAGAGAGAATGATATCGGAGAAATATTCTTTCGAGCATGGCTCTATCTCGACTGAATTTGTCGTGGGTACTAATGCTTGACGTGTAGAGAATTCTTTTTCAACATGATATGACACTGATTCTCTTGCACTGACCCACTCGAGAAGTTTGGTCTGACCTCAGAACGTGCGTCAGCAAAAGTGGTCGTGAACCTTATTTTTTGCAAGCTGGGAAAATGCTCTCTGACATATTTTCTTGTAAATTCTCTTAGCTGTCGCAGAAGACCTTGTCCTCGAAGCTCGGCCAGGATTCGTTCTGCTCGACGGATTAATGTTCGGCCATCATCTACCACGAAGCATGCTTGTAAGCCGACCAGTTTGTCGCCAGAATACGCAAGTACAACAACCAAATTGTCCCTCTGTAGCCTGCGTGCAGACGTAATTTGTCTTTGCTTTTTTCAATGCGATTCCTGTAATAAACTCAATACATGTACGCACTTACACGACACTACAGAAAGCCTGTGGAAGAGAAATTCTCTACTGGCTAATTTTAGACCGAGATGCGATAACATCATGTCAACCGTGTAGAGGGCTAGTGACTATGAAAAAAACCGTCCATTTCTTGAAGCGGCTCGATGCCCATATATGGGCATCGGCCCGCTTAATAATAAGTGAATAATTGAACTTTGATCAAGTTGTTGTTGCCACGCACGCAGGAGAGATTGTGTGCCAGATTGACCCTTTCGCCTCGCTCGCATGTTAAACCGCTGACCGTCTGTAATAACTGCTATTGTAAATTCACATGTTGCCGTGAAAGTGCATAACAGCGCATTAGAGAGTCTAAAATTAATATTTAAATAGCGAATTCAGTTGAAACAACAGGCTAGGCGGACGCATTTCTTATCAGTAGATCTACATCTAACAATAAGATGAATTTCTTCTGTTTTGAGATAAGCTTTCACACTCTTTAAGGGACACTGTCCTGATTTTAGCATGATTTGGGGAAGCTCAGAAACATATCTAGATCATAGGAAGTTGAACAATAATGGTTTTATTCTGTAGAATAGCACTCGACAAATGACAGGAACCATGCCATTAGGAAGTGAGGATGACAGACGACAGCGAGGATGGAAATGGATTGCAATATGGATTTTTGAAAAAAACGTCAGGATGTCAGTTTTTCAAAGTTTCAAATTTGGCTCGGAAATCTTTGAAATTTGCAAAAATTTTGTTGCAGTATGGAATTTCTTGAAGAAATTTCTTTTTATCATTTAGTTAGAGTTTATTAAGTTGTTATTTCATAGATTTAGGGACCATTTGCGCAGCCTGCGTCGCAGACGGCGGTCAAGTCCGTATCTTTAAGCATACATACTGTGATTTTACTACAGTTAGACCAATAAATGTCTGAAATGTGAGTGCATTTCAGGCTAATTTGAAATTTCAAAATTAGGAATTACAACTGATTTCCATTTTTTTTTTTTTTTTCGTAAATGGTTGAGCAAAATACCGTGATTTGTCAGTGGCAAATGATGAAGATGCTCGGATTTTCATGTGATCACAGAGACGGAGGACACACCAACGCTAGTCTAAAACACCAATTGACCAATCAAGTCCCAGAGAGCTGGCGTCGCGCGCGGGCTCTTTGTACGCGATTGGGCCAATGATATGGAATGAGGTTAATAAAAATAACTAAAATAAAATAGTCGCTTCACGGATTGTTATCCCGACGAATAATAGTTATTTGAACTAATGCAGTGCGTCAGGCACGCCAATAATTATTACAATATGGAGGATTTGAGTTTTCGTCTTGCTCGGCCATGCGACTTCGCCGAAGTCGTGAATTTGTCGAAGGGAATCTACAATGGGCATGATTATCTTCCACTTGAATTTCACAAATGGCTTGAGATGGATAACATGGCTGTTATGCTGGCCCTTGCTGGTGACAAACTGGTTGGTTTTAGAGCTGGCCTCATTGTGGACGACGGTAAGACTTGTATCCGTCGAGCAGGACGCGTTCTACCAGAATATCGCGGTCGCGGCATTAACCCAAAACTATCGCAGGCACTGGACGAATATAACCAACACAATTTCCCGACTGTTTCCCGAGTGCGTTTCGTAAGCAGATATAACGGTTTTAGCAAAAATTCGTTCGCTAAATTGAAGAAAATGTTTGAGTTTGAAGTCTTGTCTTACGATATTGAAGAGAAAAACGTCCCGTGGAACAGAACAGATGTGCCGCGAAGAAATTTCAACTGAGATAGTTTCATGCACTGCAGATTATATTTCGGATCTTATGTTTTCTAGCCCTGTAGCACAACAATTGTTTTCAGACAACACCCTTATCTTCGATCGGGTCCCCTTCGAGCCTCGTCGTTCAAATTTGGATTACATGTTACGAGAGTTTGAGAACATCGAGTTTTTTGTCGAGCGGGATGGTGTCGAGAAATGTACCTCCGACTGCAACTCGTTCCCAAAATCATTCAGCCTTTAGTTGCGTTGCCCAGCGAGTTGACTACGTGCATTGGACAACATATATTTACACCAACGATGTGCGTCTCTACGAAGCTCAACTGTTGCATCAATTCAAGCGTGCTTGTACAGCGATCAAAGGCCGTTTTATTTTCGTTTCATCGGTTCAAAGCGGAGGTTTGAGCTCTCACGGAAGAACGTTGATGGAAGAGAAATTGAAGCTTAAAGTATCAGGACAATCTTTCTGAAAGGATATTAAATCTTTATGAGTTGGATTTGTAGAGCAAGATACAAGATAGCTGAAGCCAGTAAATGTAATTTGCAGTAGCGTCCCTAAGATATAAACATCGTACCCGCAACTATGTAGGACATCTCCGAAGAAAACAATGCGAGGACGAACCGCAATGACGTCGAACAATAGCTAATGAATCGGATGATAAAGAAATCTGTTCACGAACGACTGAAATTTCAGCAAATCTAGTCACCATCAGGCAACTAATTTTGCCATTGAGAATTTCAAATTTTTATATTTAGCGAGTAAACTAATTTAGTGTAATTTTAGCGAACGAAAATCAACAGATTTCTGCGTTCAATAAAATATAGTTGAATCTGATTATTTGATCGAATCGTATTGTAAAGAAATATGATGTTACGCCCATTTCCAACTGTGACCATGCATTCACGCTTTACAGTATCCTTTATATGCAACTGATTATAGCTTGAAGTTATTTTAATCAGCGGTTTGCAACTGGTATTTTAAGATAAATAAAGGGTTTATTGTTTGGGTTAAACTTAAGCAACGATTTTTGTGATGGCTGCTTCAAACCCACATTAATTTGATTTCCTAAAACCACACAACCGTTAGTTATAATCGCGCCAGCTGAATGGCGCGTAAATTTTTCATGTGTAATTTTGTTCAGTAATTAATTATGGCATAGCTCCTTTATATATAATTAAGTGAAGAAATATAGACAGTCTAAGTATTTAGTGCATGCCACGCTAACCCTCTCTGTAGTTATACAGCGAAATCAAAAATTCTCATTATCGATCATTCGATGTATTTTTCGCTTTCATTTCATTGGTTGAGAAGCCACTACGTCACACCGCAAATAACTGCTTAGAACACGCGCATTATCGTGTACCACGCCAGCTGCTACTTGACAATTCTTCCACGAAATCACGCGGAATATCGCCTGATACTTGATCATACTTTGCCGACGAGGCCGTACAGGACGAGTTGGCTGAAATCAGACGATATTCCGCAAGAATTAGCAGCCAGCAAATTGTCAACGAGACGCAAAAATAAATTCTGGTTCTCAAACTCAGCAGCGTTTTCAAATATGTCTGACGAGTCTCGCTCTTGAGTGCACTTTCAAATACAGCGAAATCGCACGGAATATCGCCTGATACATAAGCGACGAGGCCGTAGGAAAGGTTGGCTAAAATCAGGCGATATTCTGTAAGATTTAGCAGGATAATTGTTTTATTATTGAACAAATTGTCAACGAGTCGCAAATAAAGTGAAACTCAGCAGCGCTTTCAATATGTCGGACGAGTCTTCTATCTATAAGTCTACGGCTCTCAGAAAGCAAAAGACATTACATGTAACTAGGTGATAAGCTTCTGATGTAACCCCGTGATTAACCCATTAACCAATCAACAAACATCTTTATTGTACAGCTAACTTCGTAGACACTTCAACAGTTTTCACGTTACTTATACATGTATACTGTCCTAGCCAAATACAAAGAGGTTATTCAGCGGAAAGTTGTGTAATACGGCTGGGTATTTTTACGAGTCGCATGCATGTTTGTGTCCTTCAGAGGGACACAAATATGGCCGCCATAAAATTGCACAAGAAATAGAGTAGATTCTACCGTCAATATCATTAGCTTTCACTTCAAATCTGTTTAGACATCACTTCTAAATTATTATCACGTCTGAAAATTTAGAAATGATATAAAATATCCGTTTTTTGTGACATTTCAGAAACACGTTCATCCGGGACATCACAAAATTTCAAATAGCTTTATTTCCAAAAGAAATCACTGGATCGATACCAAACTTTGCATAGAGATTAATGATTTTCATGTCTAGAAGATATAAAAAGAATAGCTTTGTAGGATTGACAGTTTAGATGTTAGAATTTTGATGACGTCAGATGAAAACAAAGAATTGATGTCACAGACGAGTGCCGAGTATAAGCTTATCGTTTCAATTATCCAGTAAATTGGGAGCCGTGCAAGGTCAACAACGGACCCTGCACGGCTCCCAATTGACTGAATTAAGCCACTTTGTTCGCAAGGCGTAAACATGAAAAGCAGTCATTTTTTTGTTCGCGGAATGACTTCTAGATATTTCCCTCCTTATTGGTAAATAAATCCATTATCACTGATTATTAGCAGGAAAAGTCCAGTTCCACCGTAAAAGACAGGAAAAGAAATATGTAGTCACGGTTCAGTTGTACTTTGCCTGGTTACATAGCATGTCCAAAGATAGCCGCTAATCCCGCTATGCACGTAAGACTGAAAGCAGGTGTAAATCTACCCTGGTTATTCAAGCTTATTCAGGTCATTGACACCTGATCGTGAAAGATAGGGCGGCCCGGGCTAAAATTTTTTTTACGCCCACTTCAAGATGGCGGCCATTTACATTTTGTATATTTTTAAGCGACTGTTTCGGGTTTATCAACAGTTTAGAATTTGAATTTAGCCAACGTTTTACTGTTTGGGGTTAAAAAATGGTTTAAATTTTGATGTTAAGTAGCGATTTTATGATTCGTTCGTAGTAAACCGGTTAGTATTGGTCAGATTTGACGTATGTTACGGGAGCACGTTATTGCCTTAAAAATTAGAGTTTCGGGCAGCTAGCGGCTCGATTGTGTTGTGCTAGGGAATAAGGTTATTGTGGGTTAGAATCAACTCAATTCATGAACTGTGTTCCCTTTTTTGTGGAAAAAGTCTTAACGCCGCCATCTTGCCGCCATCTTGAAGTGGGCGTAAAAAAAAAATTACGCGGCCGGTGGAAGGGGGTACTCCATTATATAAGCTATTCAGTTATGCCTCACCAAACGGTAATTGGGCCATTAAAATTGACTGATTTGAAGTAGCGGTAAAGATTTTGACTACGCTGGTCTGGAATTGGATAAGTAATACAGCTGTCGAACCAAGCGGCCCTGTCAGCGGCCACCTTCTATTATTAATAAGCGGCCAGTTTTCATAGTCCCGAATTTTCGCCCATACAAACTTTGTATTTGCTACCTGTATTAAACGTCCACCCTTTAGCAGTCCTTTGTTTGTCTGTCTTTGTTATATTTACCTGTATTAAGCGGAATGGAAACCTAAACCGGCACATGTCATAAATTTTACGATTTTATTTCGCTTAATATTAAAGGAGCCATCAACACTGCGCTACAGAGTTGTTTATTACTGCATGTAGTTCACAGATTTCATATTAAATCAGTGCTTTCTAGATGACACTGAATGTATTGTAGTATAACATGACAAGGCTGAAGAATATTTTCCTTTCGAATTATTGCTTGGCTTGAAATCCTTCCTAAACTAGCTTTCCGAGAACGACATTCGACCACACAACTGTTTCATCGCATTTCCAGTGAACACCGAGAAAAGAGTTGAAAATACGACGCGCAGTGGATTTTTTTTGACGATAGTTTAATTGTTTAACATATTGTTTAACATATGTGGAATATTTTTGATGCACGCAAAGCCGCGATATTGTAATTTAATTTTGTCAATGCATGATTCTTGTTTCAAATCCAGTGAAGCAAAACAAATAACTTCCGTTCTTCAATTCATAACCTTTCATTTTCCCTCATCGAGTATCGAGACTAAAGTGCGAGGACGAGATTACTGCTGCCAACTGATCTAAAACCGCGCCAAAATTTGTTTTGCCAGCTTCGAGCCAGCTGATGAGAAATGGCTTAAAATTTTCACTAGATGATAGTCCACTAGCCTGCGGGGCAAGCTATTTTATAATCCACGCGACTGCTCATTGTGACCATAGTTAATAGAGGGAAATGGTTATGAAGCCCGGCAAACTTCAAAGGAGCAAACAAAGAGGCCAATATTTATGTTGGAAGGTCCATGACCGTGCACACATCTTTTGTTTTGCGCTCATACACTATGCATGAATTACGTAATCGCAACGTTTCTATTGGTTAGTTGCTTGAACACACGTAACCACCTATTGTATTTTGTCAGTTTTTTTGCACGGTCAACCCCCAAAATAGCGAACAAAAACATATAACAAAGAACTTTGCCGGGCTTCATAACCATTTCCCTCTATTAACTATGTTGTGACATGACGTCGGTCCCGCTAACATTTCGCCTCGCTCAGTCTGGTAATTTCGATGAAATCGTCAAACTATCAGAAGGAATCTACTAAGGACACGATTATCTTCGCTGAAATTTCACCAATGGCTGCAGAGGGACAATTTGGTTGTTGTACTTGCGTATTCTGGCGACAAACTGGTCGGCTTACAAGCATGCTTCGTGGTATACCCTAGTACCAGGGTATACCAAAAGGCATTTTTTGTCTGGAACAGGGTATCAGTTTCCCAGAAGTTGGCACGAAGATCGGTAATTGATACTCTGGAATAGGGTGGACGGACTCTACGTCTAGTCAGACGAAACGAAACGCGTAGGAGTATCAAAGAAGCTTTACAACTACACGTCCGCAGTGCTGCTTAGTAGTTTAGCCTTTTGGGTTAGAAAAAAAAATGTTAAAAATCCTCTGGAACAGGGTATCTTTTTTCAACATTTAGTCTGGAACAGGGTCGCAAAATTAGCGTTTTGCGGTCTGGTACAGGGGTAAGGGTTTTTATAGCCCAGCGGCACACCCCCACCCAATTTTTTGGGAGTACCCCCTCGGGGTGACAACAATCCAACATCGTCGTCAAAATCAAGATATTCTAATGTCTGTGAAACCTGATACCTTGTCGTCCTCCTTGCATCATTTCCTAGCCTCTTAAGCCAGTCTAGCCTGTTCCAGGCGTTCGGATAGTGGAGAAGCCACTAGCTATCCGAACGCCTGGAACAGGCTAAAGCCAGTCCAAGCCAAGGAAGAATGGCAGGGGAGAGAGTATACACCTTTGTTTTACTCCCGGGGGGAGTACTACCTATAATGGACTATACGAGGAGGCTCCGCCAGAAAGGGGTCCTTTTTTAGGCTCGAGGCCAGAAAGGGTAGGATTTCACGAGTTAAAGTATAGAAAGGTAGGGGAAAACTGTCATTTAGGTGTTTAAAAGGGGCTTTCAAAATATCTCGAACAGACGCACCTAACGGCTGATTCATCCAATGTTTTAATTAAGGGGCTATCGAAGCGAAAAGTTTAGTAAATTGTCGTAAAAGGGATGCAGTGTTTCAACTGTAGGCATTTGAAAGGGGTACCATTTTCTATTGAAGGTATATTAACGGGTTATCTTTTCAGTCAAAAATGGTATATGAAAGGGTAAGGGTTTGGACCTCGGGGCGGAGCCTCCCCGTATAAAACTTTGTTCAGTACCCCCCTCCGGAGTTTACTCCTGTCTTGATTTCAAATTCTTCTGACAAGCAATTTCCCTCCGCAGATGACCTTGGACTGTACAACAGCTGAATGATGCTCACAATCTTTGTTGTGATGTCTTTGTATAGAGCTAGGATTAGTTCTTATTCCACATTCCTCTCATCCATTCCTGGTTTATTTGTAATCTGAAACATAAATGATAACCTCGTCCTCGTGCTCGCAACGGGTGATTTTCGCTGCAAAAGTAATTCTAAAAAATAGCTCAAGGTGTAACTACGCCGTGTGATAGCCCCTGACTGTTTTCCTTCCCCTAGTTTTTCCCTGTGATCGTCACAACCCGGCGTACGACGCTATTTTAAAAACTTCAACTAGGCAGCCATCTTGGTTTCTTGGTAGGTCTGAAACAAAGATGGGCGCCGTTTCGGAATTAACCGGAAGTGACGACAAAAAAAAAGGGGGACTGTCACGCGATCTCTTCAAAGTTCAATTTATTCCCTTGTTATTCTTGTTTCAAAATCAGTGAAGCAAAACAAAATAACTTCCGTTCTTCAATTCATAGCCTTTCTTTTTCCCTCATCGAGTATCGATACTACAGTGCGAGGACGAGATTACTGCTGCCAACTGAGAGCTAAACTGATCTGAAACCGCGCCAAAATTTGTTTTGCCAGCTTCGAGCCAGCTGATGAGAAATGGCTTAAAATTTGTACTAGTCCACTAGCGTGCGTGGCAGGCTATCATCTTATAATCCACGTGATCATTGTGACATGTCGACGTCGGTCCCGCTAACATTTCGCCTCGCTCAGCCTGGCGATTTCGATGAAATCGTCAAACTATCAGAAGGAATCTACGAAGGACACGATTATCTTCCGCTCACATTTCACCAATGGCTGCAGAGGGACAATTTGGTTGTTATACTTGCTTATTCTGGGGACAAACTGGTCGGTTTACAAGCATGCTTCGTGGTAGATGATGGCCGAACATTAATCCGCCGAGCAGAACGAATCCTGGCCGAGCTTCAAGGTCAAGGTCTTGTGCGACAGCTAAGAGAATTTACAGGAAAGTATGTCAGAGAGCATTTTCCCAACCTGCAACGAGAACGGTTCATTACTGCGTTTGATAACGCCAGTACTCAGAATCAAAACAAAACTTGAGCGCGAAGTATTATCATATCAAGTAAAAAAGGATTTCGTTGGTCGAGCCGAAATATCAGAGGTAAATTCAATAGAGATAGAGCCATGCTCGAGAGAATATTTCTCTAATATTATTCTCTCTCAGCCCGTAAGAGGACGGATATTCGCCGATAACATCATCATTGTCAATGGCTGCCCTTTTGAGCCTTTGCAGTCAAATATCGATCACATGCTACAAGAGTGCAACGAACTTTTTGTTGAGAAATTTGCTGACGGTGCTTTACCGAGATCGTTCAGCTTTGGAACTCTCTCACCAAGAGTAAATTTCATACAATGGAGAGTTTTTGTTTATACCGATGACCCGGATCTGTTTGAAGCACATTTACTGCAACAATTCAAGCGTGCCCGCGAAGTGATCAGCGGTGATTTTATTTTCCAGTCTATTCACGACAAAGGCTTGACTCAATTGACAAGGAAAGTGATGGTGGAACAGCTACAGTTAAAAGAATGCGACTCGGGTTACGTGCGTCCGAAGACGACGAAACTGTATGAAAGAGATTGTAGCTTGTAAACATGCAGATGGAGACTGAGTGCATCGCACCATCGATTCAACGCTGTCCCAAGAAAGATTTTTGCGTTTGAGATTTGGGAAGGGCTTATTTTTGGGGGGAGGGGGGGGGGGGGGGGGGGGGGGGGAGGGCTGTTTAACTGATAGGAAATCGAAAATTTAAGAGGAGGTACTAAAATCGTCGAAAACTGCTCGAAGTTGCATCCCTTGCATGCTGTTCAGGAAGTGACTCGCAAACTTTGATTTAACTGTCGTACGCTTCAAATCGCCGGGGAAAAAACACATAAAAGCAGAGATAAACAATGTATAGGTATTTTAGACTTTATTTTATTAATATACACAGCCCTAGCTAGCTCCCTAAATACCGCTTTAGGACGCTTAAGGTGATTCCTTAGTATTGCATTGCGCATTCTTACTGCGCATGATTTTACACGTAATTAGCGCGCGCACATTAGAAAATGGCGGCTTTTCCTTTACGGCTAAGCTCGCCAGAGAGATGAATCGTCGTTTTCTCGTAAACGAGTACGGTGACCTATCATTTTTTCTCTTATTTTGAGTCTAGCATTCACCTTCTTTCTATAAAATAAATATAGACTAATTTCTATTGCAGAAGAATAAATAATTACCGGAAACGTGAACTTAGCTAATAAAAACGTTTCTGGAAGCTGATATTGTAAGGAATTAAGGGATATATACAAGGTCCTCCTGTTCCTAAACGAATACCGGCACCACCCCTTTTTTATTTCAAAATTTAAGTTCCCTTAAGATAAACAACCAATAGGCAAAGTTTGAATGAAAATCTATTGTAAGTTCTATTTCGATGGAATGACCTTAATGTTTATAATAGCAAAAGATACAAAGAAATTAATTTGTTTGTCATAGCTACCTGTGACCACACAGAGGATGACAAGCCCGTGCGCTTCGTAGCTGACGGTCAGTCTCTCCAATTTGGTGATAATCTTCTGCCTGATGTCTTTGGTTTATAACTCATAAATATTTCAGAAATCGAATTGTACGGGAATGGTTTGACGTCGCATTCCCTGATATGAAGACTGCTGTTTTCCCGACATGTTGGTTCTGGTTTCCTGCGATCTGTTTGCACGGTCGCCCATGCGTATGTTAACTTATTACAATTTGTATTCCTTGATTCTTAGAATGGTTTTCAGTTGAGTGTCGTGAAACCAAAACCAAAGCAATAACAATGGTCAATAGCAACAAACGAAAAACACACACTGAGCCAATGAAAACTCAAAGCAAATAAATAGATGTAACCGGCGCCAAGCGCGGGAAAAAGCTTGTAGCCAAGTCGCGATTGGTTTTGGTTTTGCAGCTGATTGGTTGAGAAGGTGGCGCGAGTTTTTTTTTAAACCAATCACAGAGCGTAGAAAAGCAAAACCCAAAGCAATTCAGCGATTACTTTCGACAATCAATTAAAACTGCTCTAGCTCTAATATTTTAACGTAAGTAATTAAAGCCATGTATATTAACAATTACGTAATGAAAAGCTTTAATGCAAATGTTGTAATGTAAGCTTATTTATTTTTTTGTAAGTAAAAAGTGAATTAATTAATAATAGCCTGCGTTGCAGCCGGACATGTCAAAATCGTCGTATATACCGGCGGTGTAGTCTGTCTGCGACGCAGGCTAATTAATAAATTTTTTGTGTCCCCAAATTAGTAAGGGATTTTCCCAGGCTATACGGCATTGACACGTTAATAAAGTTTTCTATCTTCTATCTATCTACAAAAGAAAGAAGAAAAAAAAACCCAACAACAACAAAACCGCTCTAGCTAAAATAATTCATTTTCTGCCCTTCGGAGGTTCTTATTTTATTCATTATATCGTTGTCATTACTATAATTATTTTATTTTTTGCACACTGCCAAGGATAGTCTTTCAAGCTGTTTACACACATACATACATATCGTTGTAGTTGCCTGATGAGTGTGGTCATTTTTTGGCCGTACATACATACATACATACATAATACTTTATTTACTATACTCGAACAAATGAGGCTTATTAGGTCTCTAGCTAATCGCTAATGAGTCCAGTACCTGTTATACGTGGCTAAGACCACTGGGCCGCGGTGAACAGATTTAGACCTGATTTAATTTACGTCCATGCAAGAAGCTCGAAAGGAGTGGCATATATTTTTTGTCGCTCATGAACGGATTATGAACAGTGGCGTGGATTTAACATTCCGTCTCGCTCAGCCTGGCGATTTCGATGAAATAGTAAAGCTATCAGAAGGAATCTACAATGGACACGATTATCTTCCGCTGAAATTTCACCAATGGCTGCAGAGGGACAATTTGGTTGTTATACTTGCTTATTCTGGCGACAAACTGGTTGGTTTGCAAGCATGCTTCGTGGTAGATGATGGCAGAACTCTTATCCGTCGAGCAGAAAGAATCCTGGCCGAGCTTCGTGGTAAAGGTCTTGTGCGACAGCTAAGAGAATTTGCAAGGAAATATGTCAGAGTGCTTTTTCCCAACCTGCAACGAGAACGGTTCATGAGTGATATTGATAACGTAGGTTCTAAAGATACAGCAAAGCTTCTGGAGTGCGATGTATTATCGTATCAAGTAAAAAAAGAATCTTTTAGTCGAGCCGAAATATCAGAAGCAATTAATAATAATAATATTCCAATGGAGATAGAGCCATGCTCGAGAGAATATTTCTCTAATATTATTCTCTCTCGTCCCGTGAGAGGACAGCTATTCCCGGACAACATCATCATCGTTAATACTTGCGCTTTCGAGCCTCTCCGATCAAATATCGATGACATGCTCCAAGAGTGCAGCGAACGTTTGTTGAAAAATGTACTGACGCGGATACTTTACCGAGATCGCTCAGCTTTGGAACTGTCTCACCAAGAGTGAAATTCATACACTGGAAGGTTGCTATTTACACCAGCGACCCTGTTTTGTTGGAAGCACATTTACTGCATCAATTCAAGCGAGCTTGTGAAGTCATCTGCGATGATTTTATTTTTGTTTCTTGTCAAGACAGAAGCTTGACTCAATTGACAAAGAAAGTGATGGAAGAACAGCTACAATTACAAGAATGTGACTCGGATTATTTAAGTAAGACGATGACACTGTATGCGATAGAGATAGTATAGGTGGTTTGCATCAATGTTACAAAAACTGTTTGTTTACATCAACAACATCAGAAATTTAACAGGTTATAGAGCAGGAAGAAAGAAACTCTTGTTCCAAATTATAGCCTTGTAGCGTTTTTCATAACCGAGTTATTACGAAAATAATTTTCAGAAAATTTCAGTATTTAGTTGCCGCCATGTTAACGTCGGTGCCCTTCTTTGGGACACCAATATGGCGGCCATAAAATTGTACAAGAAGTAGAATAGATTCTACCATCAATGTCATTAGCTTTCACTTCAAAACTCTTTAGATATCACTTCTAAATTATTATCACGTATGAAAATTTAAAATGAAATAAAAATACCCGTTTTCGGGTCGTTTTTGTGGTTCAAGAACACGTTCATCCGGGACATCGCAAATTTCAAAATGCTTTATTTTCGAAACGAAGCACTGAATCGATACCAAATTTTGCATAGACGTTAATGTCTTGTATGTCTAGAATATGTGAAAAGAATAGCTTTGTAGAATTTAAAATTAATAAGCGTGGTGCAAATTACCAACTTTCAGCGCTTAAAAAGCCACTGTTTTTAATACAAGAATCAACATTTATTATCCGGTCTTAAAATTCATGCAGAGAGAGTGGTCCATTTTTCGAAAAGCAATCAGAGATTTTTGTAGATATTTTCTTTCTAACAGCCAGAAGTATTCGTTAATTATGCTCATTTTACCATGTGCGCTTCTCTGTTGGTTATCACGCAGGACTCCCGTGTCCCGCGATGTCCAGAGCTGTGTATAATTTTCAGTTTAAAATATCTATGGCGATAAAATGCTGTCATAAAAACGTTTCTCTATAAAATGCAAGATACAACTGCTCAATAGCATATTCTCCGTTTTCACACTCGCTCCAGACCTTTCGTTCAAAGACCGCGCGCATTCGTTTGACAGACCAACCCAAAAAATACGACTGTTTTGCAGTCTAAATAGTGTGACGGGAGGTTTTTCAGGTGTACGGCGATTTGGAACTTTAACTGAAACGTATTGAACTTGGGGGGAACTTAACTCAAATGGAGCACCACTTGGCCTGCGGGAATAGAAACCGTCACTATTTCTCGGTACCCGGAAAATCTACTTCGCTGAAACTTCCACGGACGTCAAGGAGGAGACAGAACTTGGTTCCAACAGCAGTTTATTCTTGACTATATATTCATCGGCAATCTCATCAGGATGTAATCGAAGAAAGCTTTACAAGTTACTTCCTTATATCATGTATATATGATTGTACACGCGTCTTTTTGTTAACAGAGTACAATAAGTGTGCTAACATAAAGATGTGAAAAACAGTTACAACGGAAGATATGGTCCTTGGAGGATAGCGCAACTTAATTAAAATTCTAGTTTAACTCGAAAGCTTATTGTTATAAGTGTTCGTTACCAAGGGAAGAAAGTATCTTTAAAAGTATGTTACTTTATAACTACCGAAGCAATTTAAAAGTAGTGAAAAGCTAACAAATTGTGAGGCGCTTTTTCGCATAAGCCGATTTTTATATGGTAATGAGTACCATTAAATGCTTAATGTAGAGGAACAATTATAGGACATTACGTGCACTAAAAAATAATTTGTGTACATACCAGCGTGCAACAACGTATTTTCCACACACCAAACGTATATTAAGGCCCAATCAAACGTTTGATCGGGCTTTTACATGCTGGTATGACCACATATTAGAATTTTAAATTTACAATAGTTTATTTTAGCGCACGTAATCTAGAATCTATTGTTCCTCTACATTAGAATTTAATGGTACTCATTAGCATATAAAAATCGGCTTATGCGAAATCGTTTTAATAAGCGAGATCGTTTAGCAAATTCTCGCCCTAAAAAGCAATTAACTACGCGAACATTCATTAGTGAAACTGGATGTGTTAGTAATGTATCCTCACTGCACACCTATTGCCCCGTCGCGGGAAGCTAAGTATATGGGAGGATACCGCGACTGTAGGGCAATAGGCGTGCCGAGTGTAAGGGTGCGGAGTGAACCGCCACCAGGGGAAGTGGGTGGGGCGAAACGTAAACGACACCTCCACTGAACTCCGTAGAACTGGTCAAGAGACGATTGAAACTGTGCTATTTGAAGCAAGGGCCGCAATGCATCATACAACTAACGCGCAGGCCCGACACGACGGAATTTAAAGAAGTTTATCTTTCCCGCGTTACGGGCTAATTATGTATGCTGTGAGAATAGTAAATGTATTACAACGCGGCAAGTCAATACTAACAGGTTGATAATTAGCCGCTCGTGTGGCAGGATAACTAGGAAACGTAACTTAAGAGTAAATATGCTATTTACTAAAGATAACACTTATTTCTTGAAAAGCAAAAGTATTACTAGGAAACGTGACTTAAAACCAAACATGCTATTTACTAAAGATAACGCTTTCTAGGACTAAAGTTGTTTACACAGAATAACTAATGTCGGCTTTTAAAAGGGTTTTAAAACACTGAACACGGATAAACATAAAAATGATTGAAAACCGGTAAATCTTCTCATGACAATAGCATAAAGTCAGTGAACTCAAAGTGATCTTAACTCTTGATATTTCAGGTTCAGTTGTAATCGCGTCTACTTTGCTAATGGTCATTGCAACTTTTGTCCGTTGCGATTTACTGCAGATTAAACAGAAAATTTTATCACCAACTTCTGAAAAACTTCTGGAAATTTTTATTATTATTATTATTTAGAAAAGTGCCCTCCCCCTGCGCGGTCCCTGACTGGGCCCGCACTGAACAGATTTAGACATTTAATTTACGTCCATGCAAGATGCTCGAAAGGAGCGGCATATATTTTTTGTCGCTCATGAACGGATTATGAACAGTGGCGTGGATTTAACATTCCGTCTCGCTCAGCCTGGCGATTTCGATGAAATAGTAAAGCTATCAGAAGGAATCTACAATGGACACGATTATCTTCCGCTCGCATTTCACCAATGGCTGCAGAGGGACAATTTGGTTGTTGTACTTGCTTATTATGACGACAAACTGGTCGGTTTACAAGCATGCTTTGTGGTAGATGATGGCAAAACTTTTATCCGTCGAGCAGAACGAATCCTGGCGAAGCTTCGTGGTAAAGGTCTTGTGCGACAGTTAAGAGAATTTGCAAGGAAATATGTCAGAGTGCTTTTTCCCAACCTGCAACGAGAACGGTTCATGAGTGATATTGATAACGTAGGTTCTCAAGATACAACAAAGCTTCTGGAGTGCGATGTATTATCGTATCAAGTAAAAAAAGAATCTTTTAGTCGAGCCGAAATATCAGAAGCAATTAATAATAATAATATTCCAATGGAGATAGAGCCATGCTCGAGAGAATATTTCTCTAATATTATTCTCTCTCGTCCCGTGAGAGGCCAGCTATTCCCGGACAACGTCATCATCGTTAATACTTGCGCTTTCGAGCCTCTCCGATCAAATATCGATTACATGCTCGAAGAGTGCAGCGAACTTTTTGTTGAAAAATGTACTGACGCGGATACTTTACCGAGATCGCTCAGCTTTGGAACTGTCTCACCAAGAGTGAAATTCATACACTGGAAGGTTGCTATTTACACCAGCGACCCTGTTTTGTTGGAAGCACATTTACTGCATCAATTCAAGCGAGCTTGTGAAGTCATCTGCGATGATTTTATTTTGTTTCTTGTCAAGACAGAAGCTTGACTCAATTGACAAAGAAAGTGATGGAAGAAACAGCTACAATTACAAGAATGTGACTCGGATTATTTAAGTAAGACGATGACACTGTATGCGATAGAGATAGTATAGGTGGTTTGCATCAATGTTACAAAAACTGTTTGTTACATCAACAACAGAAATTTAACAGGTTATAGAGCAAGAAGAAAGAAACTCTTGTTCCAAATTATAGCCTTGTAGCGTTTTTCATAATCGAGTTATTACGAAAATAATTGTCAGAAAATTACAGTATTTAGTTGCCGCCATGTTAACGTCAGTGCCCTTCTTTGGGACACCAATATGGCGGCCATAAAATTGTACAAGAAGTAGAGTAGATTCTACCATCAATGTCATTAGCTTTCACTTCAAAACTCTTTAGATATCACTTCTAAATTATTATCACGTATGAAAATTTAAAAATGAAATAAAAATACCCGTTTTCGGGTCGTTTTTGTGACAGTTCAAAAACACGTTCATCCGGGACATCGCAAATTTTAAAATGCTTTATTTTCGAAACGAAGCACTGAATCGATACCAAATTTTGCATAGACGTTAATGTCTTGTACGTCTAGAATATGTGAAAAGAATAGCTTTGTAGAATTAACAGTTTAGATTTTAGAATTCTGATGACGTCAGATGCAAACCAAGAATAGGTGGCTTGCAGTGACGCAACCGATTTTTTTAATCGCAATAGGAGATTTGCATGATGGCGTCATTTGACTACAACTACCAGAATCCTCCAGTTTTTCTTTTTCTCATGCTCATTAGAGCCATTGTTATTTAAACCCCAATGGGATTAAAAATTTAAATAATAAAGGAAAAACGAAATGAATTCTGGTAGTTGCAGTCAAATGACGACATCGTGCAAGTGTGCTATTATCACAGATTTATAGTTTACGGTCGCCTTGACAAAACCCTGTTTGAACACTAGAGCATTCAAACCGTCTGTATTTACTACATTCCCGCAAGCGGCCAGCTCCAGCTGCAGACACTTTTTCTGCTTCCCGAGGGTGTCCACTTACGGGAGCTTTGACTGTAGTTCATCTTGTTAATATGTAAAATCAATCCGAAAACCAATCGGGGGACGTCATTCGAGGACGACAGGCTCTGTCAATTCCAAGCCCGATCAGCCTGATCAGCCTGAACATGCGCCGAACAGTGTGGGTCAGTCAAGGGAAGAGTTTGTCGTGGAACGTGTTTCTCCCTCTACGTGCATATAAAATTACTGCCTATGCCTTCCCTATTCAATCTTCTTTATACAAAATGTACACAATTGTCCCAGCTGGTGATACAGATCATGGTAAGAAAGTTACAAAAGCTTTCGATATAGTTCAAACTGGATTTTTGAAAGAAAAATTTAAGGGGAGGTACTAAAGGTCACTAAAATCGTCGGTCCAAAACTGCTCTAAGGCCCTGATTACATGAGACCGGTACGATCTCAGACCGGTATACGACTTCAGATCGGTCTCCATACAAATGCTTGTTTCTGTTTACATGAAGCCGGTCTGAAAAATCATCTCATTCTCAGTCATGTAATAGACACGTGTACTTATTTTATAGGTCTGAAATAGGGTATCAATTTTTGGGTCAGGTCTCAATTAGGGTATGGAAAATCACATATTTTGGTCTGAAATAGGGTAAGGGTTTCAAGAAGCGCGCCGCACACCCCCACTAAAAAATTCAGGGAGTACCCCCCGGGCTTTGACCTCTATTTTAGATTTCCCACCCACTGTCACTTTAGTTCCAAGCATCTAGATCATCCTCTCTTGTTCCAAGATAGGTCAACTCAGCTACTTCCTCAATGTCCATTCCGTTTAAGGCGGGGATACACCCGAATGCCCTTTTTCCGCCACATAACATGGGTTTAATGGAAATAACTCGTTCGCGTTTAAGGTGGCGCAGGACCCTTGTTCATGAATAAATTCATAAGCTTAATTTCTGGGGTGGGTGTTGTCTTCTAAACCTTCAAATCTCCGAATTTTGAAGGTCGATTCCGCTGAAACTTAATAGGGATATTGGCGGATGATGGAACTATATCATGATTGTGGTTTTTCTGGCAGATCGCGCTGTACGGTGATACGTTAACCTTTAAAAGTTAGAATTGCGGACATGCAATTTTTGTGTCCAAGCTTTCAACTTGAGAAGCGTTTCTAAACTAAATGTTTGTATTACCTAGTGGTAGATAATAACCTCTTTTGTGATGTGACAGAAGCAGATTTTGCAATTCAAGACTCGTTGAAAGTTATTGCCTTCCAAAGAGTAAAATTTTGAAAATTAGAATTTGAAACGTTCTATCTTCTTTTTGAAAGGCTTTTTTGCAATTCCGCTTCTGTCACATCACAATACAGTACACTAAGTTTACCTTCCTCGTGTATCAATTCCTGAAATTATATATCCGCGACGAAAGCTTGGACACAAAATTGCCGGTTTTGCCCCGTTCCGAAGACTGACCGAGTCAACAAAGTGTATGACAACAAAAGTTGTGAATCTAATTATGATAATTCGGGACATTGAATTGCACGTGTCGCAAAACTAAGAACAATAACTTTCTAATTATCAATACTCCGAAAACAAATTTTTTTGAATCGATTAGAACGATTTCGCATAAGCCGATTTTTATATGCTAATGAGTACCATTACATGCTAATATAGAGGAACAATAGAAAACTCCGTGCGCTGAAATAAACTATTTGTAAAATTCGAATTTCTGTAGATACCAGCGTGCAATATACGTTTGGTGCGTGTGGTATGTACACAAATTCGAATTTTAAACAATAGTTTATTTCCGCACACCTAATTCTCTATTGTTCCTCTACATTAGAATTTAATGGTACTCATTAGCATATAAAAATCGGCTTATGCGAAATCGTTCTAATATAGTAACGTTATAAAAACACCTTCTCATGAATATTTCGCGTACGGTCGGCATCAGTCGTCACGGTTCGTGCATACTCTTTAAATAAATACATACATAATGAGAGCAAGGGTCCTGCGTCACCTTAAAGCAATCCAAAACCTCTATGCTCATCTCATTAATCTATGTTATGGGGTGTTTTGAAAATTTTTGGGTGATTTGGGGGTATATTTAGGAGGAAATAGTTTTTCTCAAAGGAGTTGTAAAATTTAGGGAAATAAGAAATATTGAGATTTGATGCAGTTTTAAAATTAGAATTTGAAGTTAAAAATTAGTAGATTGACATTGACAACAGTTGATAACCACGCAAGAGCACCCGCGTGGGTATCAACTGTCTGTTGGTGTTCCAAAAATCTTTTTTTCCCCTTCTATCCCTTCTTTAAACCTCTTAAAATTTCATTGAAATTCATGTGTACCCCCGCCTTAATGTAATTGGGTGGATTGTTGTTCTGTTTGTTCGTAGCTAGTCTCTTCTCACTCTTCGTTTTGGTAGAATTGACTTTAAGCCCGATTTTCTCGAAATTTCTAGCAAGTTCATCGCTATTTCTTTGGATGTCGCTATAACGGTGTGACAACCCCGGGGGGGGGGGGGGGCACTTCCTTATATACGCTATATAGGTACGTGCCGCTGGACAGGGTATGATTTTTGAACATTTTGCTCTGGAACAGGGTATACCAAAAGGCATTTTTTGGTCTGGAACAGGGTATCAGTTTCCCAGAAGTTGGCACGAAGATCTGTAATTGATACTCTGGAATAGGGTGGACGGACTCTACGTCTAGTCAGACGAAACGAAACGCGTAGGAGTATCAAAGAAGCTTACAACTACACGTTCGCAGTGCTGCTTAGTAGTTTAGCCTTTTGGGTTAGAAAAAACAATTGTTAAAAATCCTCTGGAACAGGGTATCTTTTTCAACATTTAGTCTGGACAGGGTCGCAAAATTAGCGTTTTGTGGTCTGGTACAGGGTAAGGGTTTTTATAGCCCAGCGGCACACCCCCACCCAATTTTTTGGGAGTACCCTCCCGGGGTGACAACAATCCAACATCGTCGTCAAAATCAAGATATTCTAATGTCTGTGAAACCTGATACCTTGTCGTCCTCCTTGCATCATTTCCTAGCCTCATAAGCCAGTCTAGCCTGTTCCGGGCGTTCGGATAGTGGAGAAGCCACTAGCTATCCGAACGCCTGGAACAAGCTAAAGCCAGTCCAAGCCAAGGAATAATGGCAGGGGAGAAAGTATACACCCTTGTTTTACTCCCGGGGGGAGTACTCCCTATAATGGACTATACGAGGAGGCTCCACCAGAAAGGGGTCCTTTTTTAGGCTCGAGGCCAGAAAGGGTAGGGATTTCACGAGTTGAAGTATAGAAAAGGGTAGGGAAAACTGTCATTTAGGTGTTTAAAAGGGGCTTTCAAAATATCTCGAACAGACGCACCTAACGGCTGATTCATCCAATGTTTTAATTAAGGGGCTATCGAAGCGAAAAGTTTAGTAAATTGTCGTAAAAGGGATGCAGTGTTTCAACTGTAGGCATTTGAAAGGGGTACCATTTTCTATTGAAGGTATATTAACGGGTTATCTTTTCAGTCAAAAATGGTATATGAAAGGGTAAGGGTTTGGACCTCGGGGCGGAGCCTCCCCGTATAAAACTTTGTTCAGTACCCCCCTCCCGGAGTTTACTCCTGTCTTGATTTCAAATTCTTCTGACAAGCAATTTCCCTCCGCAGATGACCTTGGACTGTACAACAGCTGAATGATGCTCACAATCTTTGTTGTGATGTCTTTGTATAGAGCTAGGATTAGTTTTTATTCCACATTCCTCTCATCCATTCCTGGTTTATTTTTAATCTGAAACATAAATGATAGCCTCGTCCTCGTGCTCGCAACGGGTGATTTTCGCGGCAAAAGTAATTCTAACAATAGCTCAAGGTGTAACTACGCCGTGTGATAGCCCCCTGACTGTTTTCCTTCCCCTAGTTTTTCCCTGTGATCGTCACAACCCGGCGTACGACGCTATTTTAAAAACTTCAACTAAGTCACCTCTCCGGCCAGCTCCAGGTCTGAAACAAAGATGGCCGCCGTTTCGGAATTAACCGGAAGTGACGACACAAAATAAAAAGAGGGGACTGTCACGCGATCTCTTCAAAGTTCAATTTATTCCCTTGTTATTCTTGTTTCAAAATCAGTGAAGCAAAACAAATAACTTCCGTTCTTCAATTCATAGCCTTTCTTTTTCCCTCATCGAGTATCGAGACTACAGTGCGAGGACGAGATTACTGCTGCCAACTGACAGCTAAACTGATCTGAAACCGCGCCAAAATTTGTTTTGCCAGCTTCGAGCCAGCTGATGAGAAATGGCTTAAAATTTGTACTAGTCCACTAGCGTGCGTGGCAGGCTATCATCTTATAATCCACGCGATCATTGTGACATGTCGACGTCGGTCCCGCTAACATTTCGCCTCGCTCAGCCTGGCGATTTCGATGAAATCGTCAAACTATCAGAAGGAATCTACGAAGGACACGATTATCTTCCGCTCACATTTCACCAATGGCTGCAGAGGGACAATTTGTTGTTATACTTGCTTATTCTGGCGACAAACTGGTCGGTTTACAAGCATGCTTCGTGGTAGATGATGGCCGAACATTAATCCGCCGAGCAGAACGAATCCTGGCCGAGCTTCAAGGTCAAGGTCTTGTGCGACAGCTAAGAGAATTTACAGGAAAGTATGTCAGAGAGCATTTTCCCAACCTACAACGAGAACGGTTCATTACTGCGTTTGATAACGCCAGTACTCAGAATCAAACAAAACTTGAGCGCGAAGTATTATCATATCAAGTAAAAAAGGATTTCGTTGGTCGAGCCGAAATATCAGAGGTAAATTCAATAGAGATAGAGCCATGCTCGAGAGAATATTTCTCTAATATTATTCTCTCTCAGCCCGTAAGAGGACGGATATTCGCCGATAACATCATCATTGTCAATGGCTGCCCTTTTGAGCCTTTGCAGTCAAATATCGATCACATGCTACAAGAGTGCAACGAACTTTTTGTTGAGAAATTTGCTGACGATGCTTTACCGAGATCGTTCAGCTTTGGAACTCTCTCACCAAGAGTAAATTTCGTACAATGGAGAGTTTTTGTTTATACCGATGACCCGGATCTGTTTGAAGCACATTTACTGCAACAATTCAAGCGTGCCCGCGAAGTGATCAGCGGTGATTTTATTTTCCAGTCTATTCACGACAAAGGCTTGACTCAATTGACAAGGAAAGTGATGGTGGAACAACTACAGTTAAAAGAATGCGACTCGGGTTACGTGCGTCCGAAGACGACGAAACTGAATGAAAGAGATTGTAGCCTGTAAACATGCAGATGGAGACTGAGTGCATCGTACCATCGATTCAACGCTGTCCCAAGAAAAGCTAAGAAAGAAAAAAAAAATTGCGTTTGAGTTTTGGGAAGGGCTTATTTTCCGGGGGAGGGGGGAGGGGGGGTGGATAGGCTTCTTATAGTTGGGTTGGGGTGATACAGATTGTCGGCGAAATAGGAAGACAGTGGGCTACTAAAACTGCATGTCACACCTGTCGAACTAGGCTCGATTACCAGCCGCTGTTCGGGAAAATGAGCCCGCGCTCCTCTCCCCGAACTCACTCGGGGAGGAACGAAGACCAGACTCGAGAGAGCGGCGGAAATCGAGCCTACTGTCGAACCTATACGGCAGCAAGTTCGTGTGATAGTTTATAAAGTAACGTGATCGTAAATGGCTAGTTGTCAAGCCATATGTTAACCGTAACTGAATTTTAAAATGTAGAACTGAGTCAAAATTATGTCTCTCTCAAAATTACTCTGGTTTAATTATATTGTTTGCGTAAAGTATAAAATATGCAGGGACTCAGCTAACCAAAAAACAAACAAAAAAACATTTTCATTAATATGTATTCATTAAGTTTTAATTTGCATAAAATATTGGATTTCTCGTCACAATCCACTTTGGAGTTTAGAACCCCCGGTCTTGTTAATTAAATGTTGTTAAAAACGTCTTGGTGAAAAAGCTAGACATTATGGAGATATGTAAATGCAGAGATAGACTCTTAACAAGCCATTATGCATTGATATTTAGAATGTGTTTGACTGCAAATGGAGCATTTAATTCAGCGAGCCTATATAGCACATAGCCTCCGTTGCGTTAAATTGAACTGATTTTTACTAAAAAAGAAATATTATAGTTGCCCCCGCAAACTAATTACGCAGGGTAACGTTAAAAGACACACACACACCGCTGTTATTCAACTTTTAACGATCGATTGAAAAAAGTACAAAGAAATAAGTCATTACGATCCAAAATTAATGTTTTTATTTGGTATACATAAAACAAGGAAGGCCGGAAAAAGGAACAATATGCAAGTACATATGCTATAGCCGCTTGGCGCCCCGTGCAGTTTTTTGAAATTCTTGCCGATGTTCACCCCCTCAGACCAACTAAACGCTAAATTTTGAACAAAAACTCATAATCTTGTCATAAAACTAGTATTTAATATCAAGCCATATTGATAAAGCAGGTGGTCTAAACCACAAAATGACTCAGCATAAAAAAACAAAAACAAAAGGTCACTCGGAGGGCAGAACGCAACAAATTTCGAAACGGAACGGACTTTTTTTAATCGTTCTAACGTTTACAAACGTAGTTTCTGCATCATACAATTGGCAAGTCCTGCGAGAACAAGCGAAAAATAAAATTAATCACGATCATATCCTATCTTTTTCATAATGGTTCCACGATTATTTCGCTAATTTCCCTCAAGGTGGAAGATTTCGCGTTGCATTTACAAAACGACTAACTAACGTATTTGCATTTTACATGAGATTGGCAACGGTGTTGAAGACTGCGGTACAATTTTCTGAAATCTCTTCGAAAGGAAATTATATCCCGCAACTCAATAGTCAACTTTGAATGTTTTCGAATTAAAATTCTCAATTTCACCACTGTGTTGACTAACATTTACAAATAACACGACATTTAGCCGTCTTTTTTCTACTCCGACTGATTAGAAACGCGCCAATTTCGCGACATGCGACAGCTGCCAAATGCCACAGAATCTATCATCACATTGTAAATTTGACAGAAGTAAAAATTACTGCACTATCTTTATTAATACTGTTGTGTACCGGATCAAAAATGTTTGTTTTGTAAGTCCGAAAACGACTTACAATCACCACTGAATCGGAAAAGGTTTTCACGGAGCGAATAAAATTTAATTGAATACACGGATAGCGAGCGAGACGAGTCAGCCCAGTTGCGTGTCGCACATTGTAACATTCAGTCGATCAGTGTTCGAATTTCTTGCTTTGCGATTTTCAATGGGTTCTTTGTTATTAATTTTACCGTAAATGTCGATGAATTTTATAGAATACGTTGTACGCTATAGTGACGAAAAAAACAACCTATCGGTAATGTTAAGTAAGATTTGACACAGCGCTCTACAAATGATTATTTCCACACAAAAGAAGGGGCTGAACACAGGTTGACTGTCCAGAAGTTTATATATCCATCACACAAAGCGATCCGCCAAGCTCTTTCAGTGGGCAAATCACCTGTTTACGGCCGAAGTTCTTCAGATTCGTCCATTTCACACACATAACTTTTTCTTGACGTTTCTAGACGATCTTCAGTCAAGACTTTGAAGTAAGATAGTCCTCCATTTTAACTTCTCGTAAAACTGTTTAGCAGCAAAGTCTTCTTTCATCTTGCGATCGCCTTTAGTTTTCATGTTTAGTTGAAGAAGCACGTTTTTCCATTCAGTAAAACTCGCAGTTGTTTACATAAGGAGGCCTTGTCTCGCTGTAATTTCTTTCAAAGAACGAGCTACACAGGATTATTAGTCAGAGTTCGTTTCTAAAATTATAGATCATTCAATTTCTCTACGTTCAATCTTCAAAATTAGTCTTACTCATAAGAAAAGTGTTCACCAAGGAACGCGGTGTCACCTCTTGTTCAATTATGCACCTGTAAAAACCGCCAGAGTTGTCTGTTTTTATGCTCGCGGAGCGGACGGAAAGCCACGATTTTTACGACGTTCTTCGCCTCTCCTCTATCGCACTGAATCTTCGACGTTCACAACTGCGAGACGAAGTAGCTCAAAAGAAAACAGAAGGCAGAAACGTGGTACCAAAGAGCTATGGCTCCCACAAATAACCCGAACGCCATCTTGAGTGGAGCGACAACAATAAAGATATTGATCAAATAGACGATTTTTATTAAAACTTCGGATGACCGAGCAGGAGCCTGGGAATACATTGTGTTACGCATACCCACACGTGTAGGACCGCTGAGCAATAATTGTCACATAAAAAGCTTCGATCTTTTTCAATTTAGGAAACTTTATTATAGACAGATTATACCATTTAATCCTGATGAGAGCAATTATTCAGCGTGTTACACAGGCAAGTGTTTCCGGTAAGGCTTTCGTTTATCAGATAATTTACAGCGGAAGCAGGAAGTTTCCCTCATTTTAGCGCCCTGTTCCCTCCCATTCGAGTTTGCACCGTCCGCGCGCGCGATGGGCACACTTTTCGAGTCCGCACCGATATAATTTATTCTTCGTTCTATAAGCGTGAGGCACAAACTCGAATGGGAGATCAATGGCAAGCTATACATAAATTAACATTAATGATTTTATGTGACCCCCCCCCCCCCCCCCCCCCCCCCCCCCCCCCCCTCCCACACTCCCACCCTCCGGCCTTGGATATCCATGGGAAGGGGGTGTTCAGTTAAGTGTGTTGGATATCCAGGGGATAGTTGATTGATGGGGATGTGTGCACAAAATTATTCCAAGAGGGGTGGGGGAGGGTTATTCTCTCAAAAGTTTCTTCTGAAGGTGTCTTACAGGTACGTAGTGTCAGCTCTCTCTCTCTCTCTCGATCTTTCTCTCTCTCTCTCTTTACATTTTTCACTGCCATCAATCGTAACTACAACGACAACCAACGGACCCTGAAAAATGAAAACAAAATGGATAGAAAATATTCACCAATCACAATCCACAGACTCGTTGAAGTGAACTTCTGTTTCCTGAGATGTCTGCTAAGATGAATTGACGGCAGCGAAAAATACAACCATTGATTGAACAGAGTTCACATCTTATTAAAAGGCACCTTCATATCTGCTTGTAAATCAATTAAAATATTTTGCAGTTGATGGTGAAGTTATCAGCTCCATCGGGAAAGGACTTTGTGTTTTACTGGGAATATCAAAACATGACACTTCTAAAGAAATTGAATATATGTGAGTAATTATTCATACCAGTAATAATACATGTACAAACTTTATTTCCTCAATTTCTCACTGACTGATCAAATACATGGAAGACTTGCATGAACAAAAAAAATTGTTATCTGTACATGGCTTCCACCTATTAAATTAAAGGGTCCCTCTCAACCAGTGTGCTTTGCGGTCGCGTGTTATTGTTTTCATCCAGGGAACTCGATCTCTTGTGGGGCTAATGTATGCCATACTTTCCAAATTGTACTAACTTGGGTCGTCTAACTGCTTTTTGTGGCCAGAACAAGGCCAGAATCCTGCAAAAAGTAGTTTTTAACTTCAAGCCGCTATTTTCGCGGCACCCGAAAATGGCCGCCGTAAGAGTATTGGCGCGCAAAGCACACTGGTTGAGAGGGACCCTTTAAGGCAGATATCATATAGAAGAATGTATGGAGTCAGAGAAAGAAGGTGATGCTACTCCTGACTAAATTTTTGCCGGCTGGTTCAATCAGAAAGGATGTCAAAGGAAAACATGAAATTTGAAATTTGAAATAGCTCTAGAGAGATCCATGTAAGTGAGTGTCTCTGATATTACTAACTAAAGTTGTTGTTCAGTTGCTCTACAGGGATCTCTGTAGAGCAACTTTATCAGTATGGAATTTTTCAGGTCGATTCAGCCTCAGATGAGTCTGATCTCAAGTGAGGAAATAATTGAGTGCACAAAGAGAGACATCTGTTTATTCAGGCTATCTTTTGGGCTTGTCATGGAATCTTTCCAACATTGTCTTTTCGAACATTCCACAGTTAAGATCTAAAGAGTGTAATCCAAGAAAGAAAAATAGATCTACATGTAATCTACATGTCTGTAAATCTTGTTCAGTTAGGGGGAACAAGTCCCGGGGGGGAGGGGTACTCGGATATGTTACCTATACGGGTATGTGCCGCCCAACGGGGTCGTGATTTTGGGACTCCTGATCTAGAACGGGGTATCCATATTCGAACGCACAAAAGCTTCAAAGTATCAGCAGCCATTTTAAATTATTCATACGTTGCTGATTTGTGTAGAAGCAGAATTGTTGTATTTGGATGTATAAGTTGAACAAACAAAGAAATAACTTTTCAAAAACGGGCTATTGAAATTTACTAAATCTCTAGAACGGGATATTAAAAATCGGACTATTTCTAGAACGGGGTATCATTTTGAATGCAAATTCTTTCTAAAACAGGGTCCAAATTTGGAGACCTGGGTGGCAGTCATACCCACCCAAAACATACCTGAGTACCCCCCCTCCCCACCTCCCCTGGGGAACAAGTGCAAACTTTGGTAAATCTTCATTGAATGGGGACTGGGACAGGGAGGTGGGAGGTGGGAACCCAGGAGTAAAGGGGGCAGTCCTGCGAGAAGTGGGTTTCCCAAGGTAGCGGGAAGGTTTCTTGTTCCGGGAGAAATAGGAAAACGTTTTTGCAATATTTTGCAATTTAGAAAAAAGAACCTTTGTTAACAGAAGAGGCAGGAACCAGGAGAACTAGGTAGGGGAAGTGAGAAGTTTAGACCACCACTCCAAAGGGAAATGTTCTCATCTCTAATCAAATTCTATTAATACATTAATACATTAATAATAGTAGTTTTAAACAACAAGAAAAACCCTTTTAGTGTATCTGATGTGACGGTTTTCTTCTGAAAGGGTAAGAAAAATTCTAAACTTGAGAGTCTTTGATGAAAATGGACAGCGATGGAAGAAGTCTGTTGTGGATAAAAATCTCGAAGTACTGTGTGTGAGTCAGGTGAGAGTTTAACTCATTTACCGTGAATCCTTGAATAAGCGCCCCCCCCCCCCCCCCCCCTCGAATAAGCGCCCTCCTTCGAATAAGCGCCCCCATAGAATCTTGAAATTTCTAAATATAACCCACCCCCTCCTTAAAAACAGTCAAAACGAATGTATGAAGTAAGAGAAGGCAGAGTTACTCCAGATTTCTTGCCAAAAATAAAATTTTATAAAAATACAAACTGGTTCAATTATGGACAGAAAAGGGAAAAAACTGAGGGAAAACTGAAATTTGAAATAAGCGCCCCGGGCGCTTATTCGAGGATTTTTTTAATGAGAGGGCTGACAATAAATTATTCCTGACCAATGACAATTGCTGAGTATCACAACCTTTTTTTTCTTTTCATACATTCTAATTATTTCAGTCAGGTCATTCCTCACAACTGAAATAGATGGGAAACTGCTATATTACAGTGACGAGCTCCCTACAGTTGCTACTAGCAAATCAAATTGCAAGAATTGTGGAGGCAGAGGTGTCAATTGTCAGAATGCGAACGTGGAGCTTGACATCTCCGCCTCTCATAGTTCTTGCATTTTGATTGACCAGTTGAAACGAAAGCCATCAGAAAGTTGTCAAAAGGATGTTAAAAGTTAATCAAATACTTTTTCAAGTGGCAATGGTAGGGTGCTCTTGACACTGAAATAATCAATAAAATTATTATTGTACAGCGGAACCCCATTAATCCGACCACCAACAGGCCAGAAAAATCTGGTCGCATTAATGGTGTGGTCGTATTAAAGGGGTTCTTAAATCAAGAAAATGACTGAAAGAACTTCAGTTCGGGATAAAAGAAAGTGGTCGTATTAACGAGGTGGTCGTAAGGTGGGGTTCCACTGTAATTTTATAATAATTTGCTACATGCATGCTTGTAGGCCGGGAACTTGTGCTCAATGAGTTGATCAACCGATGATTAAATGAGCTATCATTCTGTGTTTTTTATTCCTCATGTAGTTTACACTACAAGCGGTTCTTAAGGGCAATAAACCAGATTACCACCTGGCCATGGGTGGTGAACAGAGCGAGACTTTCTATCAAGATTTTCTTCAGCAAATGAGATCAGTGTACAGACCTGATGCCATCAAAGGTAATGAGTTATGGCTGTTATTTTCATTTTTCGAACCCCTATTAAGCGGCCACCCTCGGGGAAATGGCGAGTTGCTGCTTAATAGGGGTTGGGGTTTTATTTACAGTATTATACATACTGATATTGGGACTTTGATAGCTGCCCGTTTAATAGGGGCTGGCCGCTTAATAGGAGTTCGACTGGCATTTGTTGTGGTTGGCTAGATTTCATTACAGTGACTTTGAATTTACACGAACAGTCATGAGAAAATCGTCAGTGAATGCAAAACGAGTCTTATCAGAGGTCGATAACAAGTTTATAACTAGCTAGAGGTTTCCATCTCTGGTATTGGGTCTTGTCCCATCAGATTCGCGTGTAGGCTATTTTTAGATCGTTTTTTCTGCGAACCAGTGGCCAATCACGTTGAACCATTTTTAATGCGCGCGCTACGTCCGCGCTACGCAAAGCCAGCTACTTTGGCCAAAAAAAGCGAAAAGCGTCACAGCAGCTTGGTATTTGTTGATATTTCATCGATCATTGAAGACATTCAACTGTTGTTAAAAATAAGTTACGAATGAATGTTTTCTTTGAAATGCTTGACTAATAAGCTGTAAAAATTCGTGCTGTGTTGTTAATTGTTCTTGCGTGAGCTCGCGTCAGTTCACGCGCGCTTATTCCAAAAGCTCATACAACTCTATGAGCCACCGTTTTGAAAACGCTCCTCTTTGGACAGCGTTTTCAAAAGTACACGGTTACACATCGTCGCTATGTAAACGGAAGGCGTAACCGTATATAAAACGATGCGGTTACAAATGAAACCGCGTTCGTGTAAACGGGCCTAAAGCATACGCCAGTACACCTCAGCGAGTCAGCGGACCTACGGACATAATTCCACTGAAGAAGGGAAAAGCCCGAAAACGTGTGAAAACAATTTCAGTTATTACGCATACGCCATTATTTCTCAATCCTACGCAACATTCTTTCTGCGTCATTTTGTTTCCCGCGAAATTTAGATCTAAAATTATCGTACACGCGAATCTGATGTCCCGCGCGCAATGCTAGATGGAAAACCTTATAGACCTCTGGTCTTATACGAAATGTTAGCCAATGAATGCACAACCTCTCACTGAATATCCAATCACAGCGAGACTAGTCGACGCGCGTCACGTAGTGGCGGGAAAGTTCCAGACGTCCAGTGAATGCAAAATACATAATGGTAATAGGACTGAGTGGAGTCCAATTCGGTCTGTAATCATACGAGTGATTAACAAAATCGGACGACCGCGCTTCGCGACTCGGGCAATTTTGTACAAACTTTGAAAATACTCGTGAAATTAATCCCTAATTGCACGAGGGAAACAATGCGATTACTTGTTTATCACATAAAGGGCAAAATTTTCGGAAAACCTTTAGCGTGCGGCTAATAATTCAGCCTGCGGAACGAAAATATTATTTTCTAAAATCACACAGAATCACAGCAAGATCAAGCAAAACCTTTATACGTTCAGAACAGGATAACTTTGACTGTTATGTAAATCTTAAGAGAAAAACGTAAGTCAATCCAAGACAAGCCTGAAACGTAAGCTTTATAGTCACCTGTTTGAATGTTTTGAAGCTTTCCGCTGCATGCGAGCTGCTTGACAGGTACAATCCTACATCGATAAAACAGCAAATACGACGAGTCCAAACAAACTTGTAGAGGTAACTTCTCCTATTTAATTTGACCTTCTTCTTTCTTTGAACAAACTCTGTGCTATTTACTCTGTCGGGTTGCATGTGATAAAGACGTATTTAACAGAAGTGAAGCGAAAAGTCAGTTGGCCGCCATGAATGAATTTCCCGACGTCGCAAACTCGCCAAGTCCTCGCTGATGTTTTCTAGTTTTCAACTGAAATAATCTTTGTTCTGATTTCGAGGAAACCCTGAGATTCAGCTTTCGGAATTTCGTTTCAAGCTATCACCCGGTTTCCATTCCTTTTTCGTCAAATAACTCAGGAAACTGAAGTCAAAATCCGAAGCGACGTACAAGCGAGCGCTGTATTTGAAAATTCTGCTCAAAATCCCGCCGTCAAGAAGCCAACTAAGTGCAGCGCGCTCAGCCAATTAGGAGCGAGGGATTTTGCCGTTCGACCAATCAGGATCAAGTAATCATGCCCTTGATTACCAAAAAGTGCCCTTGATTAAGAAAAAATGCCCTCTGTCTTAGCCAATCAGAATTCAGTAATTATGCCCGCTATGTGATAAGTGCTCAAATCGCGCCTGCTGATAACCAATCAGATTCGATAATTTTGTTATAGTTTTAATTAAAAATGTTAGCCAATCAACGCATAACCTCTCACTGAATCATCCAGTCACGTCAACGCGTCGACCAGCGACGCGCCTCGCATATTGGCGGGAAAGTTTCAAATGTCCAGAGCGACGTCCAGTGAATGCAAAATAACTGCGACAGAACTTCTTTCTAAGAGCTTTCTATGCTGTCTAATCACAGTGTACCTGGCGAGAAAGCTCATTATGTCTAGATGGAACATACTTTAGTCCTTTACTTACACTTTTACTGAATAAACATGTATTCAATAAATGCTTTTCATTTCTTCAGATGGAAAATTTGGAGCATATATGCAGGTTCACATTCAAAATGATGGTCCTGTAACAATATCGCTTGAAACACCATCACCAAAACCGCCTCAACAAAAACAGGTTAGTCCAACAATCTTTGAATATAAACATGTTTTGCCGCTTCTTTTTTACTTGCTCTGTCAATGAAGTACGAAACCTGAGTCTATAACCAATCGCGAAGTACCTTATACCACTTTCCCGCGCTTTCTACAAGTATGTGGCTAGGTGTCCGGCGTTATAAATTTTCCCGCTCTTTTCACCGGTGACATGTTTTCCCGCGCTTGTCAGCAGTTACACGTTCAGTCGGGGAAACAAGTGCCGTTTTGGCAAATCTTCGTTGAAGCACTCGAAGAGTTTCCGATTCCTATTATCCAATCAAGAAACAGCGCGAGCACTCACGAGCACTCCGAAATCAATCGCGCAAGAGGATACGTCATGTTGCTTAGCAAGTTCGGGGGCGAAAATTTCGGGCCCAGTCCCGTCTCGGAGGCGGGAGTTCGCCATCAATTGGTACTTGTTCCTCCGACTGCGTTACTTCGGGCTCTGATTGGTTTAGTACGCGAGGTGAGGTGATTGTCTCTTTGATTATTCTGTACATTGTCATTGGCTGGTGCTTTTATGGATCCATACTACCACCCTATAATAATATCAGTTGATGTTTAAATAATCCTATCAAAACGAATCAGTGGTGAACAGGTTATGATCATCTTCTTGAAACAAGTACTGCGAAACGTTACCAGCCACCTTACAGTGAAAAGCGCCCTACCGTTGCCACTCGACAAAGTTTTTGATTAATTTTTGTCATATTTTTGAAAACTTTCTGATGGCTTCCATTTTAACTAGCAAATCAAATTGCAAGAATTGTAGGAGGCGGAGATGTCAATTGTAAGAACGTGAACGTGGAGCTTGATACATCCGCCTCTCATAGTTCCTGCATTTTGATTGGCCAGTTGAAACGAAGGATATCAGAAAGTTGTCGAAGAGATGCCAAAAAAGTTGTCAAAAATTGATCGAAAAACTTTGTCGAGTGGCAACGGTAGGGCGTTCATCACTGCAATAATCGGCCCTGAAAGTTTTCCGGCTAATGACGTTACTGTGTTCCTTTTTATTTATTTCAATTTTAGGGAAAAGGAACTTCAGGCGCCGAAACTGTGACAAGAGAAGGGGACAAAGGTGCTTCTCACAGTGCAGCCGATCATGAAAAACAGAATTGCCTTAGCGACGCAGCGCAGCAAACTGATAATTTAGATGAATTGACTTTAGAAGAAAAGCAGGGAAGTTCTTGAAGCTGTAGATCAATTCCAAGCAGTAATCCACCGTACGGAAAAAGATGGCGACTGGTACATTTACCCATAATTCTTAGCGCACGAAAACCCTAAAAACGCTCATAAAAGCGCACAGAAAAGTTCTAAAAACTTCAAACCTACCATACACAATTTTGTTAGTACAGGGACGAATTTCACACACAAAAAACATGGTTTTCTATGTGCCTATTGGTCGTGTTAGGTTCGCAAGGTATTGTGGTAAAATGTACAACCGCCATATTTTCCCGTGCGGTGGATTGCTATCTTATATTTAATATGCGGCTAATACCTTATTCTTACTTATTTCGCGCGTACTTTATTTCGCGAAAATGACCGAGCCATATTTCGCGAGTATTAATTTTCGTGAATTTACGCGGTAAAAATCAGATCCAAAGAGTATTAAATTTCGCGAAAATGTCACAAATTTTAATCACCATTATTTTAACGTTCAATAGACCTTTCTCCAAAATGGCCGCCGCAAATTCATATTAAATTGAGCGGAAAATCAATACCAGTACCTGAAAGACCACCTCTTGTTTGGTAATCGTGCAAAGTCGAGAAAAGATTTAGAGACGTTTGTATGACTGGGGGTATACGCCATACCCCCATGCCCAGTCATCAGCAAACGTCTCTAAATTTTCCAGTTTTCAACTTCCGTTTTCTCGACTCAGGTAGAACCTAACCTAACGAAACTTCGTACGATTACCAAACAAGAGGTGGTCTTTCAAGTGCTGGTATTGATTTTCCGCTGAGTGTAATTTTAATCATTTTGAATTTGCGGCGGCCATTTTGGAGAAAGGTCAAGTATCGTACAAGTAACAAAAACACTTGATAAGTACTGACGTTATCAACGTTGGCTATAGTCACTTCGCACCAGCAATGCTCAGTTCCAACCTCGTCCCCAGGGCCATCTCCGCTTTCAAGATGGCTGGCGGGTGGGCGCGAAGAAGACCCTGGCGAAGAGCAGGTCACGTGACCACAAAATTAGCCAATCGCGAGCCCGCCGCCATTTTGAAACAATCAAAATCTCCAATATTTTTGGAGACACGTGACCTGCTCTTCGCCAGGGTCTTCTTCGCGCCCACCCGCCATCTTGAAAGCGGAGATGGCCCTGGGGACGAGGTTGGCTCAGTTCAGAACTTGTTTTTCAACATATGACTGCTTGCTTGTTTAGGAAAACTGTTCCAAAAGGGTATTTACAAAGGACCTCTGCGAATATGATAGTTTCAATTGGGTATTAAAATACCGGTACCCAATTTTGCGAACTTTTTTCAATCGCGAAAATCGCAAAAATTGGTACTCGCGAAAATGAATGAGAATATATAGATTATATATTTGTACCGTGGATGCATTTGAACTTTGAAAAGGTACAGTCATCTACTGTAGAATTGTGAATATTTATATACTTGAGTATAAATAAAAAGATGTAGTTTTTTTTTCTTGGTTGTAGTTTGTTTCTCAATGTTTCTAGCTTCCTTTCCCCCCATTTCAGGCCATTCGTGTGAACTACCCATAAAAAATTCGTGTGGTTTGACCGTAGCTGCAACTGAAGCTGCAACCCACATGTGTCAGCGCGCGGCCTTCTCGCGTGGCTCCGCGCTTGTCACGAGTAAGAAACGATCCCTCTCGCGCGCGAACTTGATCGAGTAGGACCGGAGGGCATTTTCCGGACCGGAACAGCCCAGCCCCGCACAGCTACGCATATCATTCCCCAAGGTATAATTCAACATGCATGGGTCAAGTTCTACAATTTCGCTGCCACATCAAGTTCAGAAAGGGTTAAAATAACAAAACACAGACACTTATATAGGCTTCTTTCGTATTCCCTCCATTTCTTTCATCCCATTTCCCATCATTTCACTTCTTGTGTCATAAAGTTGAAGTTGAAGCTTATAATGATTTTCTGACCGGATACAGGAGTGGTCCTGTCCTTCCAGATGCTCGCTATTAATCGCTACAATTAAGTTCAAATTCGCTCTGCGTTCGTTTCCGTATCAAAAACCTGCCAGCCTGGCCTCATCGAAAAGATCACCAAGCCAGCGACATCCTCCAATCAGCGCTTTCACATGCAAATCCAACACGTGATTTTCTTCACGCTTGACTGGTTTTGAATACCACGACAAATTAACATACATACAGACATGTGGATGGCAAAATATATGACTTTATAAATACAATTCGAGAGCGTTTGGATACCCGTAAGGCTAGACTCTACGGCGAAGTTTGGAAACTCGAAAAGAAGCCATCGGTGCACCGAGGCAGAGATTCCTCGCTCCACGGCGACACAGCTGTGGGATTTATAGCTGAATTTTGGAGGGAAGCAAAGATGAAAGGCGGTGAGCGAGTAAATAACCCATCTAAGTAGTCCAATCCCATGCCATTTTACTCATCTATTATTCTCCCCAGACTCATAATGCAGCGCCCAGTTCACATTAATTTCTTCGTCCTCGCCGTTCACCCTCAAATACCGTATCAGCCAGTTTGCCGTTGATTGTAAACTTCGTCAGGCAAAGTGGTTGTAAATTTTCGTGACTCGTCAATAAACTTCACAAAGTCTGTCGCGCACAGCACGACAAATTCTTGAATTTCGGATATTGAAACAAAGAACTTCTACTTCATCGTCTGGCATTTGATCCACCAGGCTTTCAATCGTCCTCTCACGACAAATTGCACCACGGAATAATATTATTTGGCGTTGGATAATATTTTTCCCGTTCATTTCCGGTCAGGTTCATCGTGAACAGAAGGGACAAAGTTCTTCAAATGTGACATAACTCGCATTTTGTTGGGTTCCTTATTTCAAAATTTCTATTTTTTTAATTCCATCTGTCTAGAATCGTTTTTATTGTTTTATTCGTCAAGGAAGATATCCACAAGCCATGAATTATTCACTACCGTATATATTCTTGGTATTTCCCAAGTTTTTCCAACACAGAACAACATATACCATTTTAAAAGAATTCACCTTGTGCTGAAAATTTCCGCTAAGTGTCTGAATGGGAAAAATCGGTTGAAATTAGCCCCGCAATATATCATGTCTGACAGACATGCGAATTAAAAGCCATGTGGTTTATTAAAGTTTAGGCGCTAGGCAACTGGTAATAAAGGGTTTAAACATGAACTAATGCTTTGGTTTAGAATATTATATTTATAGGGCCCCATATTAGCCTCGTAATCGATAAAAGCTCTGTTAATTAAACTTTTATTGTTGTTATCGCACTTTTCGACACTGCGTATCAGATGATTTTATTTTGTTTTCTTTCGGACAGATAAAAAAGAAAATGGAAATGGCTATCACTTCAAAGGTAACGCATTCCTGTATAATTTATACCGCACTGTAACGAATACATTATCATATGTTAGTGTGACATCTGGTCACGTGATCTTGTCCTGTCGCGTCGGCTTCGCTTCGCCGTTCATCTCGGAAAAGTGGGAAAATCGCTCAATTTTTTCTTTTTATTTTCCATGCGCTTCGTGTTTTGGGACGGCAAGCGTCTTTTAAAACTTCGCTTGGGATATTTACGGGATTAGAATCGTATTAGTGATTGCAATGGCTTCGGAAACGAGAACTTCGATCATGGCACATCACTCCAGAGTGGATGGGAAGAAAGAATCGGGGAGAGAAGATATGGAGATTGACAACATTCAACACGTGTCGAAGATCGACAGTGATAGCGACGTAGAATACCATGGTTAGAGCTTGTATACCACAATTCTCTCCTAGGGGAAGTGAATTTTAATACAGGAAGTGCTGTACTTAAAGAATTGATCTTAAATCGTTTTCATCCGCAGAACCCGGTATGCGAGTGGGTCACGATTACCAAGCGGCCATTCCGCATCTTCTTTCAGACAGTAAGTACACGTCTTGTTTATGTTTTGGTAATTCCGTATTCTTTCTTCAAAGCGAGGATAAGTGATTAAATTAAGCCCTTCTCAAGCTGGGGTCGCTGTTTGTACACTTGTCACGGATATATTTAAGCTTGAGTTACCGATAGTTCGCCGGCCGGTCGAAATCGACTTGCGTTTATTTTGAAACTCAATTTCTTAATCGTTGACAACTTTTAAACGTTTTCCCAACGTTTTGAAGGAACATATTTTTGTACAAACTCTGCAAGGATCTGCTTTCTTAGCAGCTTGTTAATTAAACAGGCAAATTATAGCTTTTTATAATTTTAAGAACCAGAAACTTTTGTTGTCACTTTAAACTGGTTTACTAGCGTTTCATATCAGAAAGCCCTGATCTTTCCCCCTATTTTACCTTTTTTTAATATTAGCCATGCAGTTAAAACCTGCAGTTACCATTGTATTTGTCTGCTTGCTAGAAAATTGTGATTTTAAAGTGAAAAGTCATGGTAAAGGTTATCAAATTATTTTTGATGTTCTGGCGCAATAAATGAATGGGTGGGAATTGAAGTTTTGGGAAAAGCTTGCCGGCTTGACTTGATATTTAGGTTATTGATTTTGTTTTATAGAAACACATATTTTTACCATTCTGAAGCTACCTGTGCATGTAGTTCAACTTTTCTTTGGCTTTTAGATTTTTTTTGTAACTTTGGCTTTTCTTGATAATTATTAGCATTCAAATGTAGTTTCTTTAGGCAGTGAATTATTTATGCCTGGTATAAGCCAGTTTGTCTTTTATGACACAGCTGGTTTTGAAAGGGTTCTTTATGTGATATAATTAATTTTTGAGATTACAGTAGGAGTAGTTTTAATCTTGTGAGATCTGTAGCTGGAGGATCAATGTTATTAAATGCAAATTTGAATTAAAATAATATATTATTTGGGCCAAATTTCTGTCACAAGCTGTACATGTACATGTATATCTTGTGACAACGCAGGGTTGCATTGAATTTTAAAAGGGGGGGGGGGGGGGGGGTATTCCGTATTCCTACAGGCTAACATGATTTTAATTTCCATAGTTTTGACAATTTTTATCAACTTTAGGTTTCCATGCTTGCAAGAATTTTGTTTGCAAAATTTATATTCAAGAGAATCAATATTGAAGTACATATGTATACACATACACTAACAGTCGAACCTCCCGCAAGTGGACCTCTTGGTCGTTGGGGCCAGAAAAAGTATTGGATTCTTATGGGAGGTTAATGTTGTGTTTGACATAGCTGGGTACATGACTAAGTGTCAGCTTATGAGAGGTGTCCACCTATGGGAGGTGTCCGTTAGCGGAGGTTTGACTGTATAAAATTATAATAATATAATGAGAATTAATTGAGGTAATGTCAGTAACAGCTGTTGCAAAGATCACTACCCATGAGAGGTCCTCTGGGGAATGTTGCATCATTTACATAAAATAACAAGTTCATGTTTTCTTTTTTCTCCTATTTTCATTCAGACAAAGAGGAGGCTAAACATGACCCAAATCTTCGACACAATGCACTTCTTGTATGGGCTCCTGTAGAAGAGATCCCAAATACAAAATGTATGTACATGACTACAGGTACAATATAATACTCATGTAATATGGTGACATGCAGTATCAAGGTTACTCCATGGGAAATCCACACACTGTACTTACTACAACTAACTGTACTCCTGGGTGGGATGCGCAATGGCCTAATGGTTAATCCATTGGACACCAGATCGAGTGGTCCAGGTTCGAGCCCTGGCTGGGGTCATTGTATTGTGTTCTTGGGCGAGATTCTTACTGTACTGTAACTCTCGCATTGCCTCTCATCAGCCAGGAGTAAATGTGTACCGACGAATTGTGAGGGTATTACCTGACATACAGTACATGTAAATGCTGGGGGTAACCTGTGATGGACTGGCATCCCATCCAGGGGGAGTAGCGTTACTCCTAGTCGCTTCATGCCACGGTCGGCCACCTAGGCTTGAATACCTAATACATGTATGTACTGTGTACTCCTTGGTATAGAGAGCATACATGTACAGAAACATACAATAAAATTATGCTCTACATTTGGAAGTGGTAAAATGGAAGTACAACGTGTTGTTAAATGTTTTGACTGTTTTTATTTTTCTGGCTTATTTTTAGTGGATGATTATGTGTTGGTTGCAAAGGACAAACATGGATACAATGTTGAACAGGTACGTACATGTATGTACATGTATGTACATGTATGTGGCATTTTGAACAGCTGTTTACCGTATTGCCTCAATAAGCACCCAGGATGCTTGGTTTTTTTCAAATGTCATGTTTCCCCAATCTCAATGCATGTCTTGATTACACTGAAAATTAAAACTAAGAACGTTATTTTTACAATAATTATTTTATTTTTGGCAATGTCAAACTAAGCATTTAAATTGCTTTCATATACAGTGTAAATAAAACTTTTATTCCGAGATAAGTGTTAATCAGCTTTTGAATAACTGGGCACTCTGCCTGGTAACTTTATAATTAAAGCTGATGAAAATGAAGGTTATAAAATCTTGATATATACAATATTTTATTTTTAAATTATAACCTTTTTTTCTCTTTATTTTTGCTTTCAGGCACTTGGAATGTTGTTCTGGCACAAACATAATCTGGATAAATCTTTAACTGATTTGGCTAACTTCACACCATTTCCAGGTAATACATGTACATGCACAAATTGTACTTGATATGTGATTTTCATATTCTTCATTTGCTGGGTTGTTCTACATTAATTGTACGTATAACTGTACATGTACAGTACATGACTGCATGCATCTCAGCTTTGTGCATACATGTTATACAATAATAGAATAAAGCAACTCAGCTTATAATAATATTAATATTATATTTTTTTTAACTATTGTACTTCAGATGAGTGGAGCATGGAAGATAAAATCCTGTTTGAACAAGCTTACAGTTCTCATGGGAAAAGTTTCAAACGGATCCAACAAATAGTGAGTAAATGTGCAACATACATGTACTGTTAATTCAGGGTTGTTGTCTCGGCAGCTTGCACGTCTCCCAGCTGTTGTTCGATACAGGGTTCCAGATACATTTTAGGGAAGGTGTCAACACGGAATAATTATTGCAACAGGTCAATAGATATGGGCCTACAAAATTGTCAGAGGGACATTTATTTATTAATTTGTCGGGACAGGTTGTAGAGTTTTTGACCGAGATCCCTCTCTTATCTACATGTAAAACACTGGGATATACATCATTGTACTGTACAATGTGTCTACTTGGTACATTAAGATTTTCTAACAACGTCAAACGATCATCCTCGGAGACCCAGGGACAGTTAGTTAGTGGGGCCGAGGGAAAAAAATTGGCAAAGAAAAGTAGAAAAGACTCACTTTTCTTTCCGATTTTTTTCCCTCACCCCTACTAACTGCCCCTGCGTCCGAGGATGTAAAACGATGTTAGTACAGCTGTACATAACATTATTAATACAAAATTATCTGAACGTAATTTATTGTTGTTTTTATCTGATAGTTGCCAGACAAGTCAGTGGCTACGCTGGTCAAGTATTACTACTCGTGGAAGAAAACAAGAAGCCGAACCAGTTTGATTGATCGGCAAGCAAAGAAAATGTCTGTTCAAAAGGAGCCCATCAAGTGAGTCATTCTGATCAGGGTGTTATTTCTCCTTCAAATATCATTACAGAATCAAAGAGACAACTCCTGAGAATTGAGGAAATGATCACTTAAGGGAAGGTGTCTTGCTACAAATTCTCCAACCTCGTTCCAGGGTCTCTCATCCACCGCCCCCAAAGAGCGAGGAGGAGAGACCCTGGTCGGGGCTGGTCACGTGGCTCCCAGATTCTGGGAGATTACAAATATACGACAGAAGGGAGGGGCAGCTAAGTGTGCAATTTGTCTATACGGAGCCTAGGGGAGAACGGAAAGTGTTGTAAATCAAAATAGCCGCATGTGGATGTACTTTCCAGTGGTAAACATTTTAATTTCGCCGTTCCGAGACGCCAAAAAGACGATTAACGGACGATTAAATAATTTTGTAGCCTTCAAGACCGCGATCAAGGAAAGCCAGGGTTCTTAGATGTATCGAAATATCGCCATCTGTACAATGCACATTTGATCAAGATCTGCAAAGACAAAGGAGTCGAAAGCGGGTTAATGTTTCGAATCCAGGACAGGAAAGGGATAAAGAAAATCTTTATAGCTTTTATTTATTCGGCGACGATGTTTTGCTTGACTCTTTATTCTAGTTATTTCACGGTCTCGTGTATTTCGTCGCTACCGGCGGCGTTGCGAAAATGATAAAAGGTGACGATCACCAACAAGTCTCTGCGATTGGTATGAATCTTCAAGAAAATTCAACCCAACTCCAGGTAAATTACGTACTATTGCTTGTTTCTGTTTGTTTTTATTGCACTCGCCTTACCTTCACCTTTTAGGATATATCTTTTAAAGGAAAACTCGACATGTAACGTGCATTCACTTTGTTTTACATACCGGTATGCGATGTGTACGTGATGTGTTAGATTTTACAGCAAAATATAAGCTTGGTTTATTAAACTGGAATTAAGCCCAGGGTGTCTTAATATTTTTTATTTCCTCTTTGTGGAAATGTTCAGATGTCAGTGTAATTTATATAATAATGACGCTTCAACATTGACCTTTCGAGACCTTTCCTGTCGTGGAGCAGCGCTAACGCGCTGGGAATTCATCGATTTTCCGTAGCCCGTCAGTAATACAGCAACAACATCTCGGCCACAGTAAATTGCCTCTAAACATTGGAGTAACTGCTGCAAACAGCGAACTGAAAGACTGCTGTAAAAACATCGCTTGCCTGTGAACAGTGGCCGTTAGCTTCTGGCCTCGCTTTGTCAATGTTGTCGACAAAAGAAAGCGCGACAAAGATTCGTAATTGTAGGAGTAGTCCAAGCATTTTAGCGAATAAAAAGGGTCAACCTATCACTAATTGCAACAGAAGGTATCTTAACAGTTTTATAACCAAAAATATGTCCTCTACAACATATCAAAAGTCTAGAGAAATCTAAGAAAAAAAAGATGCCAAAAATCTATTATTTATATGGATACCCTGATGCAGAACATGAAAACGAGGCTAAATAAACAATTATCATTTACAGGCTGTTTACATAAATGAGAACGTTAGAAAAACCATGTCATTGTATTTATTGTTTGAAGAAATGTTGTCTTAACATTTGAGACTGTTTTAAAAAAGAACTGCTGACCAGTAATCACCGCAGGCTCAATTTAAAAAGTTATGCAATTTTCAATAATGGCCACCTCCACAGGGAATTTGCTGTGTACAGGTCAGTCATTTCTTAATTGATTTCACTTACTTTACCTTATGGGCATCTTCTCCACACTGGTATCTGAATATGCACAGTTATTATTCAACAAATTGTAACACTGTCCAAATATGGTCATGATGCACTCAATATCTGTCGGCCGTACTCAACAGATATCCTGCGCTATACGTAATTTCGTATGCGCGCGGTAAAATATTCAAGTCAGGTCTTGAAATAAAAGTGGAAGAGTATTTTTTTCAGATGTGTTATCAATTGTTGAATAATAAATCCTGCTCAATCTTGCGGAATATCGCCTGATTTTATATCTGTGCGATTTCCGGCAGGATAATTGTTAAATGTAATGCGTCAGTCAGTGCTCATTCAAACCCGGGGCAATACCCGGATATTAGCATTTTTAAGTGGCCAATTCTCCACGGTGGAGACAAGCAAGCCATTCGAATTCCCCATGGTCAGGCCAAAAAGGCTCATAATGCTCAAAGTTAAAATCAATACAAAGAATCAAGACACAGAGTTTTTTACAGCTGTGAACAGACATTAAACTCATCACCAATAGATGAGCTTGGGGAAAGTGCCTTGGTAGAGCCACACCTGAATCGGCCAAAGCGTGGAGGTATCCATGGCAACCCTGCGAGCAGCAACCCCCAATCTCAGCCCAACAAAAGATGCTTGGAAGGGCGAGGGGGTCCGCGAACAGGGTGGTCGTGGGACCTCAGAACCTACCCCAAAAATCCCAAGCACCCTCCCCAATGCCTTACCGATTAAAAGTACATAAAAAGACAAAATAATCACCTACACAACTATCCACTGTAACGCGTCCAACACGATCAGACAATTGCGAGAGCCGATGGCAATATCAGCCAGCCTAACCGATAGGCGAAGCAGCAAGAAAACCAGCCTGCCTAACTGATAGGCAAATCTGCACGCTCCAAGGTAATGGAGTCCACTACGTCAAGTGGCACGAGAGGCTAGCCAAACGCCTCTGAAGGCGTGCGAATGTACAGCTGGTAAGCATTATTAGACCAGCGGCCCAACGCTTGAATGAGGTGGTCCGGAACCCCATTGCGTGCAGCTACCGTGGCCGCACCGATACGGAAACTGTGGCTGGAGAAGTTGCCTGGAACTCCAGCCAGAGCCAGACTAATCCAACTGGAGAGAATAGCACGTGACAAGGGCCGTCCATCCTGCAACAGAAGCGAGGGGCCTCTGGAGTTACCACTGATGGCCAGGTACGCCAAGAGAGCTTGAATGGCACAAAGAGGGTAATTTCTTCTGCCAATGTGAATAAAACAGCCCTTTGCTTGCGAAATGGATCCGTCTTGGAAGCTTTGATACCAACACGTAAGCACGAAGGATTGGAATCAGAATCAACTGCAATGTCTGCGACGCCCAGTGGATGGAAGCAGAAAACTGGTGAGCATGGAGACAGTGAACTCGACAGACCGAAGGAAACCAAAGTAGGCGTCAATGCAAGGTGCCCAACACATACAGTACAATGATCCGGGCAAGATAAATCCAATGATTTAAAAATCACCATCAGTACGCCGTCGGTAATAGGCAGGCGCAGAGCTGAAGAAGAGCCTTGAGAATATTAATCCCCCGGACCACCCTCTTTAATCTGGGGCAATTTGATAAGGGGGCAGGAAACCTTGTTCGATATGCAAAGAGCGCACAGCAGATAAGTACACCTTTATGGATGAATGCTGGACCGACATTGCCAAGAAAGTTACAAATAAACACAAAGTCCATTCAAAGCGATTGCACGATGCCCTTTACAAGTGGATGAGAAAAAGCAGCCTACCCAAGGCCTCCCTGATGTGAGAATATACAGCTGGTTATACATTGCTGGACATGGCCGGGAGAATCCGAAGGTCAGCCATACCCCAAAAGCCTGAACAAAGTGATTGCCAAATGTATGTTACACAAGCAGTGCTAAAATCTAGCCAAGGCCAATGCCAGACCTGGACCTGAAAGCCGTCACAAACCGATTGCAACTTAGCGACTACGAGGTGCATGTTGTGTGAGCAGGTGCGAAAGCCTAGCCAAAGCCATTGCCACTGATGTACCAGTCCACATGCTAGAGGCCACCACAAGCAACACGCTAGCATGATCCTACCACCACCGAGTGGCCAGAACAAGAAGCAGGACACAGAACCCCAACAAACGAAAGGCCGCGTTGCGCTAGGGGCCAATCATTAAGCAAATAATAAAGGCATGTAAATTTCAGGCACAACCAATGGCCAGGTAAAAGACTGTCGGTAGTTAGCAACGAGGGCTGCTGCGAGAGCCCGCAAAAAACCTGCCATAGCTAATGGCCAGGTTACTGACTGTGAGCATTTCGTATTTTGTAAAATTATAAATTAAGAACTAGTCAAGCGGATTATAATTCATAATTCACCAATAGTTGTATTTCCCAGTTGAATTGAGCTTGCGAGGATGTCTGGATTATTTATCTCTTTTTTGAGTGACATTGGTGAATTTGTGATCAAAGAAATACACGTAAGAGTAGGTTGTTGTACGTAGCCTCGTTTTCATGCTGTACCAAAAGAACTACATTGAAAAAGTAAGAATTTAAGTCGCTTCCCTTTTGTAGATTTTTCTAGACTTTTGATATGTTGATTGGTGCACTTTTCTGAGAAGAATAGCGAAGAAATATATTCTGTTGCAATTTGTGATGGGTCCCATCAATATATTGACTGGACTAGAGCCCTCCTGGGGTTTGAAAATGTCAATTAGACACGTGACCAGCCCCAAACCAGGGTCTCTCTTCCCTCGCGCCTCTGGGGTGGGGAGATGAGAGACCCTGGGAACGAGGTTGCAAATTTCTCCCAACTGGTGCGAAATTAAATCTAGATGTAATTCACCAGTAAGGGAATTTCCATGCGTATAGTGTCATCAGATGCACTTTAATTTGTAACAAGTCCCTTACTTAAACTCACTCTGTTAGCAATGTTCACTTCCAGAGTAACTGTACAGTTTCTTCTTGGAGTTGCCAGTGGCTAAAAAAAAATCCATAAGTCATTCACTACGGTATAACTAGTCGACACCATAATTTTAGATTTTGAAAGACAAGCTTGAAAAGTTCCCTTCACTATTAAACACTGATGCCTGAGAGCCAGATGTGTATGTGAATCCTCAATCAATATCATGCAGGCAATACACATAACTACATGATTGTATACTACAGTACCGCCTAAGTTACCACCTACGCGCGAGACGCGTCTCGTTTCTCGCGAGACGCGTCTCGTTTCCTGCGAGGCGAGTCTCGTTTCCTGCGAGGCGAGTCTCGTTTCCTGCGAGGCGAGTCTCGTTTCTCGCGAGAGGCCGTCAAGAAACTGTAAGTACACGGTAATGCGTTGTGTCAATGACTGAAGATAAGCGTTCGCATCGAAGACCATCGAAGGTTGATGTGCGTATGACATCGAAGGGCTTGATCATATCGTATTGATCGAAGGCTTGATTTATTGCGTACATGTATTTTATCGAACGTTTGATTTATTGCGTATCTTAACGAAGGCTTGATTTTTTGCGTATCTTATCGAACGCTTGATTCTTTGTGTATCTTATCGAACGCTTGATTCTTTGCGTATCTTATCGAACGCTTGATTCTTTGGCGTATCTTATCGAAGACTTGATTCTTTGCGTATCTTATCGAACGCTTGATTCTTTGTGTATCTTATCGAACGCTTGATTCTTTGCGTATCTTATCGAACGCTTGATTCTTTGCGTATCTTATCGAAGACTTGATTCTTTGCGTATCTTATCGAACGCTTGATTCTTTGCGTATCTTATCGAAGACTTGATTCTTTGCGTATCTTATCGAACGCTCGAACGCTTGATTCTTTGCGTATCGATCGAAGGTTTGATTTATTGCGTATCTTATCGAACGCTTGATTCTTTGCGTATCGATCGAAGGTTTGATTTTCATTTATATCGAGGTTTTATTTGTGTATCTTATCGATGGCGGCGGAAAGCCGACGTTTCGGCGTTTTGTTTGTTTTGGTCGATTGATTTCTGATTCCTGTTTTTACATAGTGACAGCAAATTCGTTTTATTGTGTATCGCATTTACATTGTGTATCTTATCGAAGGCTTGATTTATTGTGTATCTCATCGAAGGCTAGAGTTATGATCAGTTATGGTGTATCGTATTCATTTACCGTCGTCGTATTCATGTACCGTCTTATTCTGTCACGTTTTGTCGTCTACTCGTCTGGCCGCAATGTAAATAAATACTTTCGCTTGAGAAATCGCAAGTAAACTAGAACTCGTTACGCATTTGAGCTGAAGTTTTCGATTATTCTGTGAATGAAAACGATACTATTCCATTCCAATCTCGTTGTAAAGCGACGGCCGGGTCGCCGAATCAAGCGGCGGCTTTTTCAGGCTTTTGAGATGACGCCACTCGACTGTGAGTTGTCTTCTCTTAGAGTATCTTATCAGTAAACTTTCCCCTGTACTGGCAACATATTAAACTTTATAAATTGCACAAGAACTTGTCGATACATTTGGTTTGATTTCGGCAACCGATAGCAGATCAGAGCGTACCGTTTTGCGGGAGTTTTATTTTACGCGGTCAGAGCGACTTCGATTTCTTGCGCGTAATATATTCCATACTAGCCGGTTCAGTGATTTTCGCGAGAAACGAGACTCGTCTCGCAGGAAACGAGACTCGTCTCGCGAGTAACGAGACGCGTCTCCCGAGTAACGAGGCGAGGGGTGGTAACTTACTTTTGAGCGGTACTGTACTGTACATGTACAAAACAATATTACAGTCAAAGCTCTCGTTGCAACCGCTCTCATAAGCGACCAAGCTCTAGTTACAACCACCATTGTGAAACCTTGTTTGGCTGAATTGTCACTCAAACTCTGTAATTAAAAGCTCTCGTAAGCGACCAGCTCTACATGAAGTTACGACCACTTTTTTGAATTTCCCGAGGTGGTCGCTTACGAGAGCTTTGACTGTATTTCGAGATTCTCAAAAAATTCCTTGAACTTGAACCTTGAAACTCGATTCTTGATTCCCGAAAACATTGAGGAGTGAGTTCCGAGTTTAGACTGTCAAGTTCAACTTACATTTTGACCAGTACTGTACATGCTGGAGGTACCTGTATACATGTACATGTATTACAGTAGGTAGATTGAAAGGTTCAGAGGAGCCTGTTAATTGAATGCCTCTTCTTTTTGACACAGTGATCCTGAGAGTGACAATAGTGATTCCAGTGACAGCGACTTTGAGCCAGAAAAAGAGGTAATAGAACTTAAGGTTGATAGGTACATGTAGATCTATACATTGTAGGCTCTATCAATACTGTTCATTCCAACCAAGTAATTGCAGTATTAAAATATTCAGTTAATCTATATCAAACATAATTAATTTTATATGTACATTTTCTTCTTCTTCAGACAAGACAAACAAATGGCCAGAGCAAACCAAAGCTGATCACCAAGCAGCCTTTAACTGTATGTAATAATAATGCTATATATATTGAGAAAGATGTTTAATTCAGTCTGTCACAAGCATGGGACAAAAAAAATCTGAGTCCCCGATGGGAGTCAAACCCATGACCTTCTGCACGCTGGTCAGATGATCTAACCACTGAGCTACATGTATTGTATTACTACCTCCAGACCTGTAGCTCAGTGATTAGAGCATCTGACCGGTGCGCGCGGAAGGTCATGGGTTCCATTACTCTCGTTAGGGACTCAGAATTTGTCTGTCCCGCGCTTGTGGCAAACTGAATTAACATCTTTCTCATTTCATTTACTGAGCTTAAAATAATTATTTACCATGATATTTCTTTCTTCATTATCAATGATACATGTATGTAATCTATGAAGGTTCAAACATATGAGAACATTAATTTTGATCTCCTAGGTACCCAGTGGATTACCTGCTAATACAAATCAGCTTAAAATATATCTGGGATTTGAAATTTGTACCCAACCATGGTTTAATTTCAGCTTTTATCATGATATTAATTTTCTTCTCATTTCCCTTAATGTTGTCACTGGATACAAAGTAACATAAATGTCTAAAGTATACTGTATACTATATAATAGGCTATTTTCGATATAATTTTATATAAAAATTCAGCTTGATAGCTAGACTGAGAGGACAAAAACAAAATAAAATGAATAAACATGTTTGTTCCACTTCCATTGTTTGTGTCCTCTCGGCCTCGCTACCAAACTGAATTTTAATAATATTGAAAGTAACGTATTCATTAAAGTATAGAGTGGCATTTAATGAGATTTTTAAAACACACTTTTTCTGAACCTCAAAACCCAATTATGGGAATGACAGAGATAGAAATTGCTTTAAATTTACATGCTACCATGTTAGGCATTTTATTGTAATATGCGACTATTATTTTATTACCTTGTATAATAATCTAATTAAATTTATTGTTGCTCTACTGCACTTGTACAGGGAACAACAATTCCAACAGCAACAACAACTATTTCTGGTTCTTGTGTAAACTGTCGCTCACACTCTTCTCAACTTCATGCGACTCAGAAAGGAAACATGTGCAGTGCTTGTTATCAATTCTTAAGGTAGGAATATTAGAACATGATACATGTATTTGCTTAGAACTCAGAGAGAAGGCCCCAGTTGTTCAAAGGGTGGATAACGCTCTTGCTACCAGAATAACTCTAATGGTAGTCATTAAAAATTTTAACACCCCTAAGTGGTACCAAACCATGAATTTTAACACCTAAAAGGTATGACGGTCACCCCCGTCACTTTTATTGAAGCCCCCCCATACTATTGAAGTGTCTTGCCCAAGAACACAACACAGTGTCCCAGTCAGGTATCCAGTCAGGGCTGCGAGTTATATCATAGTACATGTTGTAGCCGAATGCTGATAATAGAGCATTTCCACCTGATGTCACAGCAGCCATATTGGTGTTCCTAAACAATATTTAAAATTTATTTCCTTTGGGAAATGAGTTCTATTCTTATGCAAACATTTCCTCTTGTTTGGAACACCATTGTGACCGCCGTGAAAATGCTAGAATATACATCAGGGCTAAAAAATTAACTCCAGTGCTTGGTGGCCAGTGGCCAGTTTTCCTTGAATCTTAGTGGCCCAGGCCAAATTAAAGTGGCCCTTATTTTCCTCAAGTTGATCAAAAAAACATATTTACTTAAATAAACGGTTTAATACTGCCGCCTCTTTACAAAGGGAGCAAAACGCGTTATCTTGGACAACAAACCACGGCCTCCCCTGAGTCCAGCTTTTCTGAAATTCCTGTTTCCTTTTCGTCTTTTCGTAGTTTTTGCTACTTTCTACGGCATCTTCCTTGGTTTTAGGTTTTTTTTGGACGGCAGCGGTTCACATCCTTGGAGAAATCTCCACATTCTGTGGTTTTACATCAGAATTTCTATGCCAAAACCTGGCGAGAAGTATGTTGACGATAAACATGCGAGACTCGAAAACGTGCCGCATAGAACTCTGGGTAAGACTGGAGTCACGTGGCCAATAACAATCAAAATGGCGTCCAGATATATTTGGGATCGATCTAAATACTCGTGAAACTGTTAAATCGGCTCGTTAAGAACTAAAAAATCACTAAAGTCAATGAACTTAGAGTTGAGGAAAAGAAAGGAAAGGTAGTCCAATTTAACTACCGGTACATATTTTATTTTTATTTTAACTTCGTACTTTGCAACTTTTCTAAGCTTATATCGTAGTCGCCCTTCGGGCGATCAAACCTCAACTTTTAGTCGCCCTGGTCAGTTTTAAATCGCACTGGCGACCTGGCGACCGTTAATTTTAGCCCTGATACATTGCAATTATTACATGAAAATATCCATACCCCACAGAAGTTTATTTGGTTTGAAACCAAGGCAGGAAATTCCAGTTTAGCTTCATAGTTTTCTTTAAAAATGTTGGCTTTTGAGACCTCCCCCCTCCACCTCGGAAAATGTTTTCCAATGACCTTCCTTGGGGTGGATATGGATATTTTCTGGAAGCACACATTGCAACTTTCTGTGGGCTAAGAAGTTTGGAAAACCGACAGAAAGGTGTCAAAAGTTGCATGTGTGGTTGTTTGCTCTTTGATTGGCTGAAAACCAACAGAAAGTTGTCAGAATGTTTTCCAAAATAAATCTTAGCAGTGACAAGTTACATGTACATTTTTAAATTTTTGTGTTTTAACATACTAACTGTACTAACCCAAACTGACAGTGTGCAATTAATCTTTTGCTCTATATCAGTCAAAAGTACACCACAATTTGGCAGTACCAACTTTGAGTCTGGCCTCATTTTACAGGAGAACTGGAACCCTGCGACCAAGGCACGAGGGACGAGAGTCTACCAGAACTGGACATCGCGGCAATAAAGTCAAGAGAAAGGCACCAAAGGTTTGTCATTTTCCAGACTGACAAGAAGAATATTAAGACCGATTTAGAAAGTACGATTTTGTTGCATGCGACGTGCTTATGACAAGCCTATGTCGTGTAAATCAAACCTACAACTCACTACGATTATCGTGTACGACACAAAAAATGTCGGGATCGGATTCGTTACCTTCGCCATTTCACCCTACATTTGTAACTGTATTATATGCAAATTTTAGTATGTTTAACATAATTATGTTTTGTAACAGTATACATTGTATACAATTGGTCATATCCTTTTTGTCTGTCTAGGGAATGGTGTTGTCGCAAGAGTATCTTGTCTCTGTGTCTGGTACCCATGGAGACAGCCATGTGCGACCGCTGGAGATGGAAATAGTGAACCTCAAGAGACAGATCCAGGCAAATAAGCAGTCAATAAGTCAGCACAAGTATCAGCTTGAAAATGGAATTGAAGTCATGAGACCAGGCGATGTAAGTGCAATAAAGACTTCATTTATTTATTATACATGTACCTGTTGGATATATTAGACCCCACATCTGTAGCTGCAGTGCAAATGAGTACAATTCACTTGTGGGAGACGCAGCGACCTCATTCACCACTTTAGAAATACGAGAAGCAGTCTGGGGCGAGTTGCATCTCACAGTCACTTGTGGGACCGTTACTGGGGACGTGTCATCTGGCCGCCATTTTGTCCTCAGTAATGGTCCCATAAACGGCTGCGAGATGCGACTTGCTCCAGATTGCTTCTTGTTTTTAAAATGGCGAATGGTTAGCATGTTGGACTCCGGATTGAGCATCTGGGTTTGAGCCCTGGCTGGGATCACTGTGTTATGTTCTTAGGCAAGACACTTCAACTCTCACAGTGCCTCTCTCCACCCAGGAGTTTAAAATGGGTACCGGCAAACTGTTAGGGCAACCTAACAAAATGCTGAGGGGTAACTTGGCCTGGCGTTGGACTAGCATCCCACCCAGGGGGAGTAGCAATACTCCTAGTCGGCTTCATGCTAGGGAAACCAGGAAAAGCTCCGGCAGTGTGGGCCAGTTTGACCCTGAATGACTTTACCTTTATTAAATTCTGTTTGTTTTGCTATTTCAGCAAAATAACAAGAACAATGCCAGGTGGTCAAATGAAGAGTTGCTGTTAGCAGTTCCAATGTAAGTAGCGTGTGTTCCACTAACAAATCCTTTACCCCTTGAAGGGTGAAATTCACCAAATTAAAAAGAAATCCGATCGTAACTAGAAAGAGCATGTGAAATTTAGTTATCATGCCAAGTTTGAAAGGAAACGGCTTGAAATATGCTTCAAACGATGTATTCAAACGTTGCAACATGTACAGACGTTTGCATCATTCAAGCTGTGTGGCAAGATTTGCCAAATGACTGTTGTCGGTTTCCAAAAGGACATACAGTACATGTACATGTACTTGTCTGTCGTTCAATTTTTTAACGTATTCCTCTCATAAAATATTATTTGGCTACAGTTACAGCTATTTGCTACAGGAAACATTATTGCGGAAACATTGGAGACGTGTACAGCTCCGCGACCGCAAATGATCCCCAAATTGGACCGCAAATGATCCCGCTCTGGGGTTCATTTGCGGTCCACTCTGGGGATCATTTGAGGTTCGGGATCATTTGCGGTCCAATTTGGAGATCATTTGCGGTCGGGGATCATTTGCGGTCCCGGGATCATTTGCGGAGCTGTACAGACGTCTGCACGCAGGCTACACGTACCTTGGTGCGCAAACCAAGAAACATTTCAGAAACATTTTTCGTGTCTCGGACGCAAATTTTGCATCCGCAACAAAATAAAATGAATGTTGCTTGCGCAGGCAAACAGGGAAACATTTTGGGAAACATTGAAATTCAAAAATCTTTCCGCAACAATGTTTCCTTGTTTGCCATGGTCTTAAAGGAGATATGTCACGATAATTATTTTAAGTCGTTTTTACCTTGTGCAAAATCACCTTCAAATTGACGAAAGCCTCAAAATAACAGTTTACTAAGATAGAAAAACACCAAAGAGGTAATAATAAACCGAACAGGAACAATGATGGATGAGGATGGAGAAGATTAAGACGGATTGTAAATGGCGAACTGGCCAATTTTTTCAAGATGCGCCGACCGTGACGTAGCTCCTTTAACTTGAATTCACAACTGATTCACTTAACAGCTGTAAGACGCTATGGCAAAGACTTCCAAGCCATGGCCGAAGTGCTCGGCAACAAGAGCGTGAGTCAGTGTCGCAACTTCTTTGTGAACTACAGAAGGCGTTTCAATCTACAGCAAGTACTAGAAGAGTATGAAGCTGAGCAGGGGATCACCAGCAGTGATAGAAAAGACGATGACTTACAGGTCCTACATATGTCGGGCTCACCAGGGAGTAGTGGGAACTCGTCGCCCAGTCAAGACAGATCTTCCCCGTCCATCCCCTCCCAGGGTAAGCTTTTGTACTGTCTTTCTCTGTTGCTCGGGAGTTGTGTCTTTTGAAGGTTTTTTATGTCGTTAAAACCCTTTCGCTCCCAAGAGCGCTAAGTTGAAAACTGAGGGAAAAACCTTGAAGTTCATTTTGCAAAACTAATTGTCAGAAACAAACAGCAGCACATGAAAGTATGCTCAATAGCTTTAATTTGAATGGTCAGTCACACACTAGGGTTTCATCCACAGACTCAAAAGTCAGAACCACCTTGTACAGCACAATAAACAGTGCAACATGAAAGTACTGCTCAATAGCTTTCATTTGAATGGTCACACACTAGGGTTTCATCCACAGACTCAAAAGTTAGAACCACCTTGTACAGCATAATAAACAGTGCAACATGAAAGTACTACTCAATAGCTTTCATTTGAATGGTCACACACTAGGGTTTCATCCACAGACTCAAAAGTTAGAACCACCTTGTACAGCATAATAAACAGTGCAACATGAAAGTACTACTCAATAGCTTTCATTTGAATGGTCACACACTAGGGTTTCATCCACAGACTTAAAAGTTAGAACCACCTTGTACAGCATAATAACAGCACCACATGAAAGTACTTCTCAGTAGCTTTCATTTGAATGGTCACACACTAGGGATTTATCCACAGACTTAAAAGTTAGAACCACATTTATTGACTCAAGATTTGACTCTGGGAGTGAAAGGGTTAACATACTGTGAAATGATGTATTGGTTTGGTGGAGGCGTCACTCGATTCGTCTATGATGTTTACGAATGGAAATTTTAAAGAAACGTATGGAAAATTGAATTACGAGAGTTCGCTTCTCGCAACCTTTCAAGTGCTCCCCTAACAGCGAAACATGTATATTTTGTTTCACTTGAGTCGCGGTTTCAATTGGCATTTTGGCAGAGCTAGAATTGTACAGTACCGCTCAGACATAAGCGAACCAAAATTCGCGTTAAAATTAGCTATGTCACGATATTTTAAATCATTTTTGCGAAGTGCAAAATAACTTTCAAATTGAAGAAATCCTCAAAATAATAGTTTACTAAGGTAGAAAAACACCAAAGAGGTAAAAAAACCAAACAGGAACAAGGATGGTTGAGGATGGAGAAGATTAAGACGGATTGCAAACGGCGAACTTGAAAAAATTGGCCAATTTTTTCAAAGATGCGCCATCCGTGACATAGCTCCTTTAAGAACGTGCAAACGTGAGTTTATGTGCGTGTAATTGCGTGTTCATCTCGTATGCTTCTAAGTTTTTTACCGTAGTTCATTCATCAAGTGTCTCTTTGATGTTCTTTGCTTGCTTTACTTTTAGGCATGCCCAGTCAACCACCTCCGCTTCTAAAACCATCCGGATCGCAGGCTCAGCGCCATCCACCTCCCTTACAACAGCAGGTTGGAGTGCCGCGATCCAGCCAGGGAGGTCTTCAAGGACCGCCGCCACTGATTAAACCGATGGTTCCACCTATTCGACCACAGGTGAGCCCGGCTAGAAATAAACGTAGGCAGGAATCACTAAAGCCTGGTTTTCACTAGCAACGCAAGCACAAGCACGAAATATTCACCAGCAAATATTTGATCATTGTTTAAACCAGGCTTTTGTGCATTTGACTGACGGAAAACATGAATGGCCACTAGAGACGCCACGGAAAACTCGTCTTGACGGAAAACTCATCTGACGGGTTTCTCGTCCTAGTGTGAATTCGAGACGAGTCTAACTACTTGTCAATTTCACTTTGAAGCTGAGACGCGGTTACCTTTCCTTATTTCTAAGACGAGTTATCCGTCAAAGACGGGAAACTCGTCTTAGAAATCCGTCTAAAGCGATGGAAAAGTAAACCTAAAACGGGTAAAATCAGACGAGTTACCCGTCTAAAATTATAACCGTCCCGTTTTCATGCTAGGACGGGAAACTCGTCTGAGACAGTTAACCCGTCTCAGTGAAACGAACAATATTCACGGTAGCGACGTTTTTAACCTGCAAAATTCGGAGAATCAAGGCAAGCAAAATAAGCACAATAACTCGCAACTTGCGTTGTGTTCTGTTTTCGCGTGCGACGCAAGCATAAGCGCAAGCACAAGGATCAAAATATTTTGATCCTTGTGCTTGTGCTTATGCTTACGTCAAGCCCGTTTTCACGGCGAAATAAAGGATCTTGTGACACTTATCCAATCAGAGAAAAAGCAACTAACTGCATAATGCATGCAATTTATGGGTATGTGGATCGTACTTTCTTCGGTGGAGCTTGGCAGGCCTGCAAAGGTTAGAAAAGCTGTCGAAAATTTATTGATCAAAGTTTTATTAAGTGGCGTTGGTATGAGGCATTACACTTCTCAGAGGATAAAAAGTGAGACTTCTGACTCTAATTGTTTTCTTTTCTTTTTCATTTCAGCCTCTTCATCCTCAAGCAAACCCGATGATGCGACAATCCCCACCCGCACCCCCTCATTTAATTCAACAAATGATGGAGCAAAAACCCCTCGGAGGTCCTGTAGGGAGATCTGAGTCACCGCATAGTGCCTCTGGTACCCCTCCCTTGAGGCAGACGCGCTCTGGCATGTGAAGATGTTGGTGCTGCTTGGCTCTCAGGAGATTGAATCAACTCTCACAGAATAACAAAACATTCATGTTAAAATATATATTTTTCAGTCGAATGTCAAGTGCGTTTTCAGTTGATCATTGAAATCCCGTCTTCAACATTGACCGAATCTATGGTTTTTGTCGAGTTGTTGCCTAGTAACATGGTATCTGAAGGTGCACCCTTATTAGGCCAAGCTAACGCGACAAATCTCGGATTGCTCTTTAATAGCGTTCATACATTTTTTTTTGATTGAATGATGACAATCAGAAACTGTTTAGCATTTCCACTTGCGAAAAACGAACAGCGTCACAATAATACTGCTCAATAGCTTTCATTTGAATGGCCACACATTAGGGTTTCATCCACAGGCTTAAAAGTTAGAACCACCTTGTACAGTCAGCATAATAAACAGTACCACATGAAAGTACTGCTCAGTAGCTTTCATTTGAATGGTCACACACTAGGGTTTCATCCACAGGCTTAAACGTTAGAACCATCTTGTACAGCATAATAAACAGTACCAAATGGAAGTACTGCTCAATAGCTTTCATTTGAATGGTCACACACTAGGGTTTCATCCACAGGCTTAATAGTTAGAACCACCTTGTACAGTCAGCATAATAAACAGTACCACATGAAACAGTCAGGAACAAGTGCCGTTTTTGACAAATCTTCGTTGAAGCAGTCGAAGAGTTTCCGATTGTTATTATCCAATCAAAAAACAGCGCGAGCACACACGAGTACTCCGAAAATTGTCACGTCAGCATAGCTTAGCAACTTCCGATCGGGACGAAAATCGCGGGCTCAGTCCCATCTCGAAGGCGGGATTTCGCCATTAACTGGTACTTATTCCCCCGACTGGGGTAGAGCGGGGAGCTAGAGATCGTGCTGCGTCAGTGTTTAGTTGTTCATAGCCTTGATGCCAAGGAGAATAATTTAGCTATTGAGCGTTTGTACAGGTGATAAAATTCGTTTTCTTCTCGCGCTTTGATCTTTTCTTTTCCGTCTTCCATTTGTTGCATGGAACCCATCACCAGTTCACTGAGACAACCAAAAAATCGAGCTACAGTCGAACCTGTTTAGAAACTAATCGCTTCTCCACGAACAGCTACCTCTCTACAAGGGCCAGGCTTTTTCATCCGGTCCCGGCCGTGGGACAAAAACTAAGCTTGCGCCCAAAGCGGCTGGTAACAATGAGAGGCGCCGCGCGGCTGTATTCGCAGGCTATGCTATTTTAGGAGGTTCCGTGTCACACTAACTAGGGCTCACCTGCCTCCTCTTCAGGCTTCGTCGCGGAAAAGCGCGAAGCTGGGATCGAGTGCGAGGGTCGTGCCAACCTCGTTCCCAGGGTCTCTCATCTCCCGCCCCCTGGAGGGGGGCGGGAAGATGAGAGACCCTGGGAACGAGGTTGGGGTCGTGCGAGGAAGCTGGGACGAGCGACCGGGGGATAAGCGACTGGGTACGAGGCAAAGGGCTCGCATGTAGTTAATTCTCTCTCTATTAGTTTGTACAGCTTAAAATAGTTCATGTCAATTCCTGTTTAAGACAGACGGCAAAATTACGCATATCAATATAGAGAACATGTAAGGTTGGTTCAGCCTCCATTGAAACGGACCTCGTCTTTAATCCATCCGCAAATTCCTTCATAGTAAATATTCATGCTTTATCTTTATCCAGAGTATTGAATAAATCCAAGTCTCGTTTGATTGTCCTCTTTATGGTTCTTTAATATTTTCATGGGCGTTGGCCGAGTCATTTGGGAAACACAAGGCTCCAAACAGTTCCTGCATTTGTGCTTTGTTTTGTTGTTTCTGGAAATCAGCGGAATTGTTCGCTGACTGGGGAGATTTTGATGATAACGTTTTTCAAGTTTACTCGATCACCAAATAGTGGGGGGGGGGGGGGGGGGGGGGCGGGACAAGGGGCGGAAACCCGGGAATAAAGAGGGCGGGAAGTTCCATGATAATCATGACCATGCAACTCGCTGCACAAATTGTAATTTAAGCAGCATTTTGTGCAGCGAATTGACTTGTATGATCATGATTGTCATGAAGCTTGCAAATACAAAACTTTAGAGCAGTCGGAGGCATATTTGGTGAAGTAAGGAAAATAATCTGTCGTCGGATTTCAAAATTATGGTCATTTTTTTTTTGGAAAATGAGGTTTAAAAAATATGCTGATATCTCAAACGTTTTTACTCCCACAAAAAATAATAACAATTTCTTAAAATTTAAACATTTTTCATTACATAACTCGTTCCAAAAATCAAAAATGTAACCAACACACCAATAAAACCTTAAAGTGCCTATAACCCTTCGCTAGCTATATATTTTTCTTAAACTAGGAAGGTTGAAGATATTATATTGAAAAGAAAAAATCCAATTCGCTTTTTCCTTCATTATTTTAGAAGCATTTAAACCCGCGCCTCAGCGCTGAAAATCTGCGCGCACGGTGAGCCTGGGCCGAGCTGTTCTGTGACGTAGCCTACGGAAGACGATCACTTGTTGAAGAGATATTCCCTTTCCTATGCTATTTGTGTTTGAACACCCGTATACCGTGCATCGATCTGGCATTTTTTGATGATTTAGAGAGTAGAAAAGCAGTGAAGTTGTGAAGACCGTCAGGAGCGTGTTCCGGAGGCTACGTCATAAAT
>MU827825.1:233854-335134 GCA_029204205.1 Desmophyllum pertusum
TACCCCCCGCCACGCCTTTTAGGTTTAGGGGCAAGGAGTACCACCAAGTGAGGTTGATCTAAGAGAAGCATTATTACCTCTCTTGGATCATCATCTATATATTGCCCCCACTCGGTTTTGGGAGACCAAAATATAATAGAGACCAACCGCAGTTTCTCTCAGTTCATCTGTAGCTATGGGATTTCTTTTTGCTTTAAAGTTAAGGGCTGCTTATGACTAGTACTAGCTGTTTCAGTTTCAAAGAATTGTAATTTTCGTTTATATTTGTAAATGCTTAGGTAACATTTCTCAGTAGTGTTCATTTAAACAGTGTTGTTGTTCAATGTTAATTGCGGAAAGGATGCGATTGATAAAATAAATGTCTCACCAGGTAACCAATCATATGTCGTGCTTTAGGAATTTCCTTATCCATGACGGCTTTTTTAACAGACTTCATCAGAGAGTTGATTTTCCTCGACCTTGATCCTCTTGATGTCACGTTAGCGTCAGCCATGCCTGGTGAAACAGGAGAACAAGGAAACGAATAATGTCAAGTTTGATATATTAATTCTCCTTACGGAATGCAATACATTACTCTTAATGTTAATATTGAGAATTTGTTAGTACATCACGGACATGCCAATTTTTGTAGCCCCATTCACGACACTCAGCAATAAAGTACAGTTGAACCTAGTTGAGCTAGGTTATCTCGAACACCCCGCTATCTCGAAATGAATGAAACCCATTCCTTGCCCTTGTTTTTCAGTCATTTACTATCGGCTATCTTGAATTCCCCTATATCTCGAACTGTTTTTCGCTTGCATTGAGAGTTTGAGATAGCGGGATTCGGCTGTATACTCGGTAAAACGGGAACTTCGTAGCGGTATACAAAGACTCCTCTCCTGGGGGGCTCCTATTTAAAAGTAACGGGGTGATCGACGGGAATTTTGAAAGAAACCCCTAAAAGGTATTGTGGGTGTGGCTCGAATTGATTTTCATCCCAGAAAGGCACCAATTCTAAAACTAAACTGGTTCCTATCCTAATTTTTACCGGCTTATACTCTCAAAGGTACCGGCCAACGGTGAACCGACCCAGGTTATTTTTTAAGTCGTATTTAACCCAAATAGATTTACTCACAACCCACATTTGCATGCTAAAATCACACTAGAAATATAGCACGCGCAAATTGAAGTCTTACAAAGGTAAATTCCAAGTGCAATACCATTTCTGCAAGTAAATATTTTGTATTAGATTTTGTTGCCTTCTGTATTTCTATTGTCCCCAGCTTCCGTGCTCAGTTCTGCACTCGATTAATCTCTACAGATTTTTCCGCATTAACTCAAGTTGCGTAGCAAATTATCTCAGTTTTCTACTCTTCAGTGAACATACAATCGAAACAGAACATGTCGACTGCTCACCTCTAATGATCTGCATCGACGCTTCTAAGTATTTGTTATTTCTCGGCGCCGAAATCGCAGCACCGCTACTCGATCGATGAAGCTTGTTGCTGTCGCCCGCCAGGTACTCTGCAGTCGTTTGGTCCAAGACTTCAAAGAAATCACCAGCGCCTTCGGATAGATCAAGCAAAAGCACTGCAGCAGCAAGCGCCACGAAGCCCAGAAGCGTAACTTTCCTCATGGCTGAAAAAGAATTACTGCACTCTTGTCCGCGTTGTCGCGCTTTTTATTGCGATCTAACCGGAAGGGGAAAGTCTTACAAAGAATCTCTAAATCGTGCAGTCGTGCAGGGACAGGAAGCGCGGCATCTTCAGATTTTAACCCTTTCACTCCCAAGCCGCTAAGTTCAAAACTGAGGAAAAAATCTTAAATTTCCTTTTGCAAAATTGTCAAAAACAAACAGTACCACATGAAAGTACTGCTCAGTAGCTTTCATTTGAATGGTCACACAGGGTTTCATCCACACACTCAAAAGTTACAACCACTTTTATTGACTCAAGGTGACTCAGTGGGAGTGAAAGGGTTAATTAAGTATCAGATTATGAAATACAGTACTTCAAAAGATCACGACAGTTGTTATCGCCCACGTATAGACATGATAAGTAAAATAATAACCGCAAAATTCCAGCACCAATTTGTTGTCATTTTGATTAGCAAAAACAGCATGTATTTATTGTACAATACACACCCCTGATTTCATATGATGGAGTTTAGCAGCGGGAATTCAGCGAGTTCAGCGGGAATTCATCGAAAAAGCGGAAGTCTAGCTGCATTTCCTGTTGTTTTAAAATACTGGATTTCGATTTTAACTTTTAATTAGCATTTTTTTTATATAACTTATTTACAAATCTAGTGCCACGCAGGCCAAGGTACCTTTTTCAAATTATATATAGCCTGCGTGGAGACGTCAGCTCTCCTTATTCCTTGCTTCACGGGGACAACTACAATCGTGGTCAAAACTAGTTGAGACAAATGAATATCACACACTTTTCACAAGTCACTTAACCAACGAGCGGGTAGAAATATTTTTATCCCCCTCTCCCCTGCTCAATGTTGTTTCATGGGGCTGCCAATTCATCCTGCTTCGATTTAACATCGTTTTCACAAAGCGACAACATTGAAATGGGGGAGGGGGGTTGAACAAATATGCTGTAGTGCTCAAACTAATTGAAATTTGGTAAAGTGTCTCAACATTTTTGACCACGATTGTAGCACTTCTGCCGCGTGAAGAAGCAAAGAAAAAGGGGACGTCTGCACACAGACTAATTATATAATCAAGGTCAATCATCTAGCCACAACGTTCCCCTTCAGCAAAGAATATGGGGACCATTAGATTAGGAGGTCAATTATTTTTCCTTGTTGCTGTTGCTGTTCCTGTTTACGTTTATCCCGGGCGTTTATCGCCTTTATTAAACTGGTATATCCTTCATCCGATCCCATGCCGTAATATACTGGGGAGAAAAGCATATATCCCGGCTACGTCTTCGTCAGTTTGTCTTCTTGCTTTGTGCAATCGATCCCAAAACCTTAATTCTGATACCAAGAGTGGGTACGAACTTTGAACACTGCATGCTGAGTGGAGTCATTCAGTTTGAAGTTTCCGCTGAAGGATCGAAATAGGGCGTGGTAGATCATATTATACCAGACCGTTGTGAAATAAATTATGTGAACACGAAAAAAAAAAAAAAAATTATACCAGACCGTAAAAAAATTGAACTATGTCCCGGAATTAGGAAGCGAATTAGTTGTCTCAGATTCCGAGAAATGGCGCAACTAATTCCCTTTTCACCGTATTTCCTGTTTTTCTATTTAGCCAGTTGCTGATACTAGCCTGGTCGACACATAAAAATAAAAAAACGTGAACAATAAATATGGTGGTACTAGTGCTCGAATTCGAAAAAAAAAGAACAGACTTCGCTATGCCTCCCTCTCCACCTCTCCTCCCTCTCCTATATATATGTCCTCTTTACCTCCCCCTGACTCCGACTAAGCCTCCCTTCCCCCTAATTCTTATGTTTCTTTTACCTCCCCCTGAGTTGCCTCCCTTCCCCCAAATTCCTATGCATGTTCTCTTTACCTCCCCCTGACTCCGAATATATCTCCCTTTCCCCCTAATTCCTATGTTCTCTTTATCTCCCCTGACTCCGACTATACCTCACTCTCCCACTAATTCCAATTTCCTCTTTACCTCCCCCTGACTCCGACTATATCTCCCTCTCCCACTAATTGTTATGTCCTCTTCACCGCCCCCTGACTCCGACTATGCTCCCCCCCTCCCCCAATTCCTATGTCCTCTTTGAAAACACTCAACACTTTTTTTCGTATTATAATTTATTGGTCCCAGGCCCATCTCGGTCAAAATGAATGTCAGAGCAGTTCTACAAGCAAGCCAAAGCCGGTGCGTGTTGCTCTAAAACAACAACAAAATTATTCATTATTATGGCGATAGTGCTCTCAGCATTATTGCTGGTGATTAAACTGTCCCTGGTCGGGTCCCAACAAGCCACCTTAGGGCCGATTCTTTGTCCGCGCATGCGACTTTTGTAGCTCGCATGCAAAAATCGCATACAACTCCCATACATTGTCTGTGGCTAGCCTTTAGGGTGGTTAGGTTAGGGCTAGCTAGTACTTTATGGCTGAGACTAGCCTGCGAGCAAGCTCTCTTGGCGTTTTTTTTTTTGGGGGGGGGGGGGGGGGGGGTGGGTCGGTGTGGGGAAGAGCGAGAGGAAAGAGAGCTCTCTTTTCATCTCTCCTACCCAGCTGAGACCCGCCGATACGATTTCTCGTAGGATTATTGAAACATGTTTTAAAACCCTGTCTGTTTGTCCAGCGAAAGACCAGAAAATAAACAAATGCAATAAAAGTAAAGAAATGCAACTTCGTTCTCAGGGTCCCCGCCATCTTGTAAAACGAGAAGACCCTGGAAACGAGGTTGAAAGGAGCCAGAAAAGCCAGAAGAGGCCTGGGTACTAGAGTGTCACTCGGCCGACACGTTGCGCCAAAACATTGAGTGTTGTAGCGGAAAATGTGGCATTTAGACCCAAAAATATTCCATTTGCTTTCTCTGTTTATCTGTGCTAGATGTTTTAATCCATTTGACGACGGTCAGTATGATATCAACTGGGGTGGACCCGTAACTTTACGGGAAGGACAAGTAACGCCGGTAAGTTTGAAATCGATGCTCAACTAAAAGTTTGTTCAATCTGTATAAAAATTGAGCAAGCTTTTATAGTATGCAGAAAATCTAACTTACCTTACATTTAAGAGCTGCAAATCAATAGCGATGTCTATAAAATGGACACTTTACTCCGAGATATTTAACATTTCAAACAGCTATTCTATTGGGCATTAAAATACCGTAAGTCTTTAGTTAAACAAAATGAAAATATGCATTCATTTGTAGCTCAGCTGAATTTTATACCGTGTAAAAAAACTTAAGCTTACTGTCCTTTTAAAATTGTGTGCGATCGTCAAGTGTTTATAACTCCAAGGTATTCAGGAGTTAGCTTGAAAAGAAAAGACTGCTGCAAATTAGTAGAACGCCCACAGATAAGTTTACGTACCTTTCATACAATACAAAGTATAAACAGTCATCAATGGAAACTTCCCAATTTTACTGACATTTTTACCCTGTGCTTTAATTTTTTTAAATTTCCACAAAAAGCTTCTATCTTCAGTATTTAGTATGAGACATGAAGGGTATACATGTACGTAACTGGTTGTTTTGAATAAAAATGAATACATGACATATAGGAAGCAGTAGTGAAATATTTATAATATTGTGTAAATACAAGAAACTGAATGAGGGAATTACTTGCAATTTTGGATGAAGCCCATTAATTACCCTGTTTTAATAGTTTTTGTTGAGAAAATAAAATCATAAGTGAGCTTACTAGGAAGAAGAGGAAAAAAATGCAAAGAAAGAAAAGCTCAGATTACTTGCCAAGGTTTATCAGGCCAATGTCACAATATAATATCAGTATACATTTAATTATGAATTAATTAGACATTTTGTGCTCTCAGCTGTTAAACGCTTGCATTGACTTTGAATTCAGATCAGGTGTTTAAACTGACTTCATTAGCTGAACTTGAACAAGGATTTAGTAATAGCTGTTATACATTTAGATTAAAATTTTATTGTTGCTGTGTATATGTAAAGGCAAATTGAAAGGGAATCTGCAAAGAAATATATATATATATATATTTTGTTGAGAAAATACTACGTCAGCATTTTTTCCAGATTGAAGCTTGATTTTATCTCTGGAACATGCCTGGTTACCCCCAATATTTTCTTTTTGGATTCCAATAGCCCTTGCTAAGATCTGCTTTTCCCACATAGTCATAAATACCTTGGTATTACTGGCGACACCATCCTTAAAGGATGAAAATGGGCCTTTATTATTTTTTATTATATGGCAAACTGGTCCACGACGAAAAGGAACATTCTGATTGGTTCCCTGAGCGGTCCGTATTTTGCAATACGGACCGATATTTTGGTCATACGGACCGTATTTTGCAAAATTGTTTTCTATTAAGTAGAAACATGTTTCCTCGTGTCTGGCGGACAATTTCGGTTAAACTTTTCGCAAAGTGGCCTGAAAAATGCAAGACTATGCTTAGCTTTGGCGCGCGCGCGCGTTAGCCGAGAATGGTTGCATTAATTTATCAGCAAGTTTTTAAAAAAGCCATTATAATAAAAACTTTATTGAACTAGCTTGTTCGGTCCGTATTGGGAAATATTGGCCTCGTTCTTTTTTTGCAAGTTTATGGACCTCGCCTTCGGCTCGGTACATAAACTTGCAAAAAAAGAACTCGACCAATATTTTCCCAATACGGACCTCACGCTAGTTCAATAACATCTATATAACACCTGAGTAATTGTTTCAGATTTATGCCACTCATATACATGCTATCAAAACCTTCTATAAAGCCAGCAAATGTTTTACTTTTCTTTTAGAATGGAGAAGATTTCTTGAGCAGTAGAGAATCAGTAGTAATGATCACCAAAGATAATGAAAGATACAAGTGTATATTGCCGCAGGATGATCTACCAAGAGAGGTACTGTACGTACCTTATAATACCGTAAAAGCTCTATTAAGCCCCCGGGGGGCTTATTTAATTTCAGGTCTCAAGAGGGGGGGGGGGGGGGTATTAGAGAGGGGGGCTTACAAAAATGGGTCATGTATCACCAACTTACAAATGCAATGTCATTTATACCCTAACTCAAATGATAGTTCTGGAAATTAAAGACCACGTTTCAATACAAAGTGGCTGAAACACCAGAAAATATTGCTGAAAAGTCATTTACATCAGCCTGACGGAGAAGAGGGAGGGGGGAGGCTTAATAGAGAGGGGGCTTATTATAGAGGGGCGCTTAATAGAGAGGGGGGCTAAATAGAGCTTTTACGGTAATTATTAAAAACATATAACCCTTTCACAGCTACATGTAGAAGGGCTAGACTGTGAACCGTCTCTCTATTTTTTGCGCTGAAATCGTTGCACTGTCACGTTCGATTGTGGAGCCACCATCTTCGATCAGTTGTCCTCTCCCCAGATTTCACTCGCCAAATAATCCAAGATGATGGCTCCACAATCAAACGATTTCAGTGCAAAAAATAAGGGAGCTGTTCACAGTCTGTATTATACTATAAGGACATACTGAGTACGTCCTGTTTTATATTGACCATATTGGAACTATACATTGTATCACACCTGGGAAGAAATTTCTTGATAGAAAAAACAAAATATCTATTACAGCAGATTTCAGTGCTGTGTGTAGACCCCGGTTTTTTCGAACATGATTCGCCCGCTATGATTCGCCCGTCATGATTCGACCGAGAGGTTACCAAGCAGTAAGACGAATGATGAAAGTTTTGCACGAAGACCCACGCTGGCGGGTGATTTATCATCAATATTTGTACGGAAGTTCTATAAAGGAAACAGCTAGATGTCTTTTTACAAGTACCAGCTTTGTATCAAATATTCGCAGGTTGTATGGGGAGCGTAGCGAGATAAACCGGCAAAGAAGAAGAGGAAGGCAAAGAATCTTGTCTAGTAAGCGGAAGTTTGAACATGTTGAATGTTTATTGTATTTTATATCGAGTGACATGTACAAGTTGTTGAAAGTCAAACATTTCTTTATCTGATACTTGAATAGATAGGGAACACAAAACTCTGGAGGAAATGATAAGGAATAAGCCGGAACTGTTTATAGACGAGTATCAAGACTGGTTTCACACAGCTACACGGGTTAGCAACTGTTGCAACTATTGTATTGTGCAGGTCGATACTACGCCTTGGATTTACGTATGAAAAGGTAGGTCTTATCTCAATGAATTTTCCGTGTTTTGCATGTAGGAAAGTTTGCAGCCAGTACATAGAACTCCTATGGTCTGGAGGAAAGCATTCTTGACTTCTGTGCGTAACAGCGGCAGCAGCGGTTTCGGTAGTTCGCTATTGTTATTGTTTATAATTTAGGTCAATTTACAATCGCATCGATCGGATTTGCAAGCCGCAAGGACCAAGATATCCTTCTGAACGGCCTCGCAAAATATGTAATGTGTCAGAATTTTTTTAAATATTCTTTGTGACTGGATATCAAACGTTAATTTCTGAAGGAACTTACAATAACAATAGCGAACTACCGAAACCGCTGCTGCCGCTGTTACGCACAGCCGTCAAGAAGTCAAGAATGCTTTTCTCCAGACCATAGGAGTTTTATGTACTGGCTGCAAACTTTCCTACATGCAAAACACGGAAAATTCATTGAGATAAGACCTACCTTTTCATACGTAAATCCAAGGCGTAGTATCGACCTGCACAATACAATAGTTGCAATCAGTTGCTAACCCGTGTAACTGTGTGAAACCAGTCTTGATACTCGTCTATAAACAGTTCCGGCTTATTCCTTATCATGCATTGCCTCCAGAGTTTTGTTTTCTCTATCTATTCAAGTATCAGATAAAGAAATGTTTGACTTTCAACAACTTGTACATGTCACTCGATATAAAATACAATAAACATTCAACATGTTCAAACTTCCGCTTACTAGACAAGATTCTTTGCCTTCCTCTTCTTCTTTGCCGGTTTATCTCGCTACGCTCCCCATACAACCTGTGAATATTTGATACAAAGCTGGTACTTGTAAAAAGACATCTAGCTGTTTCCTTTATAGAACTTCCGTACAAATATTGAATGATAAATCACCCGCCAGCGTGGTTCTTCGTGCAAAACTTTCATCATTCGTCTTACTGCTTGGTAACCTCTCGGTCGAATCATGACGGGCGAATCATAGCGGGCGAATCATGTTCGAAAAAACCGGGGTCTACACACAGCACTGAAATCTGCTGTAATACTTCATATGAGCCACCATTTTGAATGCGTTGAACACACTGGGGAAAAAGGTTCCACAGCGAAGGGGTTAAAGAATAGTACATTGAGTGCATTGTCGAGACTTTCTTCAATCTATAAATTTATGTGTTTATTTGTAGAAGCGTTTTTTATTTGATGGCCCAGACCCAGAGGTACTTTTAAAGTCTCTAGTAGCAAGAGGTGAATGCTCTTACAGGGTAAGCGCAGCATAACTAGTTCAATTTGTTTTGCAAATAATATATTATATTAATAGTACTTACTACTGGGAATGTTATCCACACCATTAATCAACTGTCCAGCTAACCTAGTAATAATATTACATTAACACTAATATAATAACTTCACAAGCATGCCGCCAATGCTAGAAAGCAATGCCAGTGTCTTGCAAGGATATCTGTAGGCTCGATTACCAGCACTGTTTGAGAAAATGAGCCCATGCTTGGAGAGGAACGAAGACCAGACTCAAGAGAGGGGCAGAATTTGAGCCTAGAATATGAGTGGACCAGGCTTTTAGCCAGATGACGCCTGGAGCCCACTTTTTGGAGAAAATTAGTATTTTTTCACATCTTGACCTTTGAATTGCTGGCTTGAGAGTTTATATTTTGGACGCCCACTTTTCAAATCCTGGCTAAAAGCCTGGAGTGGACTACAGTACTTATTAAACTGACTACTTAGTACTAAAATTGTAAATAATATATTTACGTTATTAACCAAGCATGAGGGAAGTATTGGGAGAATGTCAGCCCTAGGTCTTGACAGTATGGATCGAGCGTAGTGAGGTGACTACACAGAAAAAAATTCAGGGCTGATATTCTCTCAGTATGGTCTCAAGCAAGCTTGGTTAGTAAGATATTTATTATACAACTTTGTGCTTAAAAAATAACAGTGGAAATTAAACCATGATAACAATGTATAAGAAACTTTACCCGGTTCATTATACTTAGAAAATATCTGACCGGCAATAAAGCATTCTGATTTTCTGATTTTAGTTGTAATATTGGCCCTCTCAACTGTTTTAGTGGCGTGATAAACATACATTGTACTATTAGTGACATTTAAGGAAGGATGGGCTTTACCGGTTATGTAATATTAATTTGATATCTTGTTGCTTTATTATCCTGCAGCTTGATACATATTGGACATATGAACTCTGTCATGGTCGACACATTAAACAGTTCCATGAGCTAAAAGCTGGTGTTGTGGTTTGTATCGTAAATCCTTCCTTAAACTAAATTTTAACTGATCTGAAATAAATTTAGAGAGCAATCTCGTTCCCAGAGTCCTCGTTACCCTTGTCCAGCGGTGGAGCGGCCAACAAGGACCTCTGGGATAAAGTGATCCGCCATGACCGGATTCTAGGACTTCCGACTCTACTGCCCATGTGTTCGACCCCATGTTTCAACTAACGGATGCCAGGATTCTTGGACTTCCGGTCTTACTGCGCAAGTTAGGTGGATCACTCTATCCCAGAGGTCCTTGTTGGCTGCTCCACCGCTGGACAAGGGTAACGAGGACTCTGGGAATGAGATTGTTTAGAGAGCTGCCCTTTGGTTTGAGCCCAGTAGCTGGGGTCATTGTATTGTGTCCTTGGGAAAGATCTACATGTACGTAACTCTTACACAGTGTTCCCACTAGTTTTGGAAAACAGGAGTCCCAAGGACCCCCAGTTCCAGTAATTGGGGGTCCTTTCTATTTTTTAAGGGTCCCCTAAGGAGAAAGGCATTTTAAGTGATATACACATCATGTAATATTACATGAAGTATGACCGCTGACCATCAATGAGCCGAGAGTTGTTCGCTCGTTCGCGTGATTATCATTGTGATTCTTGCTTCGTTTTCGAGTTTGCAGCCAAATTTTCATAGTTTCCAGCTTGGAGAGGTAATGAAAAGGTAAAGGAAACTAGTGAAACTTTAACATTGTTTCTTATGTGTGTTTTGTATCTTGAAAAATCTTATTTATCTCAAGAGTAGACCAAACTATGAAAACACTCGAAATTTTGAGCGCTGATTTATGTGCGTCCCTGGGACGTACTGTGGCTAAAAACTGTGCGTCCTTTTTATTTTTTGTGCGTCAGATACGCACAGTTGTGCGTTAATGGGAACACTGTTACAGTGTCTCTCTCCACCCAGGAGTATATTTTGTATTTAAATAAGTACTGGCGAACTACATGTATTTGGACAACCTGATATAATTTACAGTATGTAGTCTACATGTAAATGTGTTACACCTCTGTTGGTATGACAGTTAAATTATCAGTAACATTTTTTGGGGGGAAGAAAAATCTCAATAGCAGTTATTACAGTTGAGCCTGCAGTAAAATATTATTTTGTTTTAAATAGTATGCAAACGAGTTAGGCTCGATTTGCGCCGCTCTCTCGAGTCCGGTCTTCGTTCTGGCTCATTTTCCTGAACAGCGGCTGGTAATCGAGCCTACAAATGATGCTAATGGGCCAATACAATGCCAGATTGACCCTTTCACCTCGTTTGCATGTCAAATGGCTGACAATACCAGATTGACCCTTTCGCCTCGTTTGCATGTCAAACCGCTGCATCTGTAATAACTGCTTTTTTATTGACACTGAGTTACATGTAAAGCAGCTACATGTATAAAATTAACATTATAACACTCACATATTTTGATCATTGTATTTTTGTTTTTCATTTAGGATGCCAAGGCACAGGAATATCACCTTGGAAAACTTGAACCAAAACCGTTAGATGAGAAGCCACCAGGTACACTGTACAATGTAGATATTTGATATTAGAGAGCTTAAGCACAGACGTTTTTGAGCCACGGACAGCAACCGGAAGGCGAATGTTCTTGTTTTTGGCGCGCTTTCACCCCCACCAATGAGTTGGAAAGCCCTCGTTTTAGTATTTGCAACTTGATGTTACGGACTAAAAGTCGATAATACGTGCCAAAGAAGAGAACATTCGACTTCTGGTTGCCGTCCGTGGCCCGTCTGTGCTTAAGCTCTCTATTGACAGAATTGTTTCAACCTGACCCAATTATTTACAGTACAGCATAATCCCAGCATTGTTAGTAGTAAATGGAGGAAGTTTGTAGTCATATACATACATGTACAATAACATGTACTTGGATGGAGGATATAAGATGTACATAATTATGTTCATGTATCTCTTAGGCTAGCCTGAATCAATAGCCACCTTGTAAATTTACTAGGCATGCATACACTTACTAATAAGGAACATGTAGGAGATGTGATGGTCTAATGGTTTGGACTTCAGATCAAGGAGTCTGTGTTCAAGCACTGGCTTACTTTACTCACACACTGCCTCTCTACACCAAGGAGTATAAATGGGTAAGTCGGTGAGCTGTTAGGGTAACCTGACAAAAATTAATGCTGGAGGGAATCTGCAATAGACTACATGTAACATCCTAGCCAGGACCATATCCAGTATCCATTGCAGCTGATTACCCCCCAGCATTTTGTCAGGTTTCCCTAACAGTTTTGCCGGTACCCATTTATACTGCTGGGTGGAGAGAGGCACTGTGAGAGTTCAGTGTCTTGCCCAAGAACACAACACAATGACCCTAGCCAGTGCTTGAACCCGGAACGCTCAATCCGGAGTCCACATGCTGCTGATACATGTATGCAGCAATGGGAGGAAAATTACATGACTTGTACAGCCGTAGCTTAAAATATTGAATAATCTCTCTCACATCTCTAGCTGAACCCCAACCACTTGATGCCCCGCCTTCAGACGAAACAGACTCCAATAAGAAAGTAAGGCTGAACACTTTGTGCAAGATTGTTTATTAAATCAAATATTTTTCCTATGTTACATGTATGTATTGTAATTCAGTTTCAATTTAGTACCCTCTCTATCTAATTTAACAGTGGATTTATTTATCATTTTTTCTCTACCGTTGCACAGGTTCCCACTCGCAAGATCAATGGGCATATATTTCCTTACTACAAAGTGACGATGGGGAATGGAACTCCTTGTGATCTGCTTGGAAATAAACCTCGAACAACAAGCATTCTGTACATGTGTGCACCAAGATCAAGTAACGAGGTTAGACAATACATGTAGCACCAAAATAACAGAAAACTTATTGCCAGTGTTTTCCTCCTCAAATGCGTCTAATACAATTTGTTTACAACTTCTTTTGATAGATTGTTTCTGTAAAGGAGGTACAGACCTGCCAGTATGAAGTAGAGGTGTTTACTCCTCTCATTTGTGCCAACCCCGCATACAGGTTAGTTTAATATATTTTGTGGGATAAGATTTGTGTACAACTATATTGTTCGTACCCTGGTTTGTACCCAGCATACAATGTAAACTATATATTATACATTGTAGACCTCTGCACTCATTCCATGCCTATGATGCTGGATTATAATCTAGCATCTATAGAGTCCTCTGCACGCATTGCATGCCTAGGATGCTGGATTATAATCTACCGTGTGGCATGAAATTTTCGCGGGAGTTTTAATAATTTCGTGGATTTTTTGCATTTTGCGGGAACAAATTTTCGCGAATTTGGATTTCAGACTTCACTGTTGGGAGCAAATTTTTGCGGATCTCGAGCAAGCTCCTGTCCTGTATTTCACGTATGGTACTTGTAATATTGTTTGCAGTCAATGTAATTGAAATTCAGTAAATCTAAATAAATGGGGTAGATTTTCACGAATTTTTTTTGCAGGAGCTTATTTTTACGGGATCTAATTTTTGCGGATCGCTGGAAAATTCGTGAAAATTAGATCCCACGAAAATTTCATGCCACACGGTATCATCTGTATAGCCCTCTGCACGCATTGCATGCCTATTAAGCTGGATTATTATTGCAGATGATAGCAGTGTTTGTAACAGTTTCTCTTTTGTCAATTTTTGATTTCAGTTATCGTGAGAAGCCTGTTCACCTCATAAGTTGCCACCCTTTGGAAGGCTCTCCAGAGTGAGTAGTTTTAAAGTTTTTATTCTGGGTTTCATGACATTTCAAATGTTACAGAGTTTCTATAAAAAAACAGATAGCATAAAACCAGACAGTAAAAACCAGATAGTGATAGTTGATTCGGCCTGCGGCCTCATCAAGTACATGATTATATAATATCATCGAGCTCATAATCTAATTGTTAATTGGACTATTATTTCTTTCACAAATTGACTTTTTTTTTTTTTTATTTTTTATAATAATTTTTTTTTTTTTTTTTTTTTTCACAAATTGACCTGCCATAAACTTCATTTCTGTTGTACACACTACATGTACATTGTACACAGTATTACTTAACTTACATGTATATGGATCAATATGTACTTGATGAATTTTCTTGAATGTTGTTTTCAGTGAGCCTCGAAGTTACTCTGAGCTAATGGATGAGAAGTTTGGCTTAGAAGGATTTGTGTCAAGAGAGGTTGGTACTTGCTGTAATTTATCTGGTATAGACCTTTTTACTGCCATCATGCTATATATCGCTCATGTTCAACCTCGTCCAACTGTTTATTATTATTTCCTTTTCTTTGTTCCAGTATACAGAAGAAGATCCCAGCACACCGCCGGCTCCATCAGATGAACACAGAGACATCCCCCCTCAGCCAGATCTGTTACTTAGCTCAGCCTTCTTACGTGGAGAATACTGCCTTGTTGGAGTGAGTCAGTGCACATTTTATTGCAAGCAGATGCCAAAATGGGGCTAAATGCAATTTAGGCTAAGTTAGGCTCGAACCATTCTAGTCAGTGCCCCCTTCAGTCATGTGTGTTGGGGGTGGTTTCTGGAGCTTTGCAGGGGCAAAAGTTAGAACCGCATTTTATAATATTGGCTAATATTTGACTCTGGGAGCGAAAGGGTTGAAATAAATAAATAATTGAATATGTTGTTCAACGCGAATGTTGTGTTTGCAGGGTGGCTCGAGTTGGTGGAAATATGAGCTTTGCTATGGGAGGCATGTTACGCAGTTTCATGAAGAGGTATGGTATAAATTTATAGAACATCTTTACAGGGTACCAACACACTAAAACGTTGTTGCTTGAGATTAGAGCTGGCCTTGCTTATCAGGGGCACCCAATGGATCGTTTCGGTGAAATATCTGTTCGGAAGGCCTATAATCGCCTCAAATATTCGGATTAAAGTTTGGAGTTTTCTTTAGGGAAGTCAGCTAGGATTTTCGGAAGGAAAAAAGGTCAGCTAGGATTTTCGGAAAGGAAAAATCAGCAAGGAAGAGCTGAGGTTTTCGGGAATGACTAAAAAAGAGCCCTAATAAATACATGAAGTCTAAAGTTCCCCTAGAATGACTGAACAGATATAAAGTTTATAGCGCAGCTTAGAATTCATTTATAGATCTTTAAAAGCACACCAGACAGCCTAAAATAGTGTTTTAACCCTTTCATTCCCAAGAGTGCTAAGTTCAAAACTGAGGGAAAAATCTTGAATTTCATTTTGAAAAGTTTCAAAAACAAACAGCACCTCTTGAAAGTACTACTTAATAGCTTTCATTTGAATGGTCACACACCAGGGTTTCATCTACAGACTTAAAAGTTTCAACCACATTTATTGACTCAAGGTTTGACTCTGGGAGTGAAAGGGTTAAAGCATTTGGGAGAAAACCGTCGTTGGGTGCCCCTGTTTTATTATAAGGCCCCCACAACCTCCCTCCAAAAAAAGGCTCACCAAAAAAGCCATTTGAACAAAGATAAGTCAGATACGCTCAGGACGTATTATCCGAATTTTACGGTATTCCTCGATTTCGTGAGACTTTTCTGTAGTTTGTGTGTAAGCCAAGTCTGTATGTTGAATGGAATGAATGCATTTTGTTTTTCAGGAAAATGGTCCCAGGACAAACATTCTCCTTGGAAAATGGGTTAAAGAGGTGCACATGTCTTGTTAAAAAGAAATACAATCAATGCTCTCTGAGCAGACACTCTCATAAGCGGACAGCTCTACTTACGGCTGCCTTGACAAAATCCCGTTTGAACTCTAGCTCATACAAACTCTGTATTTACACATTCCCATAAGTGGCGAGCTCCAGTTGCGGACACTTTTTCTGCTTCCCGAGGGTGTCCGCTTACGGGAGCTTCGCCTGTATTTCATTCAGTATAAAAGGGGTAAAATGTGACATGACCTAGCCATTTTCACACCAAGTTGTCAATGAACCACTAAAGCGTAAACAAACAACCTGCGCCCTTCCTTCCAACCTAACCGATAAAATTTGTGTAATTTTTTCTAAGTCATGTTTTCTTAAAAATATTGCACTTTTGCACGACCTGTTTCAGGGCGTTTATTATCACCCTGTGAAAAATATCTTGTCCCTTGACCTGAGGTTATTTTTAGGAGATTCTGGGACACACAAACAGCTCTTTAAACATACAACGAAACCTCCAACGGTAGAAAAACATGCATGGGATACATGGAAGTCAATAAGGAGTACGGATGGTCAAAACTGGCCAAATCTTGTCACGCCATATTAAAGAGGCTAGGTCACGCTATTTTAGGTCACGCTGTTTTGGTGCTCAACACAATCCATTGTAAGCGTGACCTAAACTAGCGTGAACTAGCCTCTTTAATATGAAGTGACACTACTGTGACCTCGCCTCTTTAACATGGCGTGACACTAGCGTGACCTAGTAGCCCCTTTAAAACACATGCATGTTATAAAGTGTTCATTTTGTCATAAATTACAGGCACATATTAGCTGGAAAAAGGACAAATGGAGTGATAAAACAGGGTAAGCAGTACAGTACTTAGCACTTTAGTCATAAATTATTAGTTTTAATAAGGTACCGTTGGTGGAAATTTTGTTGTTGATGTTATTGGCGCTCTCGTCCCCGTCTTCAGGCTTCATACTTGCATAAACAGTACCAAATGAAAGTACTGCTCGACAGCTTTCATTTGAATGGTCACACACTAGGGTTTTATCCACAGACTAAACGTTAGAACCACCTTGTACAGCATAATAAACAGTACCACACGAAAGTACTGCTCAGTAGCTGTCATTTGAATGGTCACACATGCACTAGGGTTTCATCCACAGACTTAAAAGTTAGAACCACCTTGTACAGCATAATAAACAGTACCACATGAAAGTACTGCTCAATAGCTTTCACTTGAATGGTCACACACTAGGGTTTCATCCACAGACTTAAAAGTTAGAATCGCCTTTTACAGTATAATGAACAGTACCACTTGAAAGTACTACTCAATAGCTGCTTTCATTTGAATGGTCATGCACTAGGGTTTCATCGTTGTCTTGATGTACCAGTAAATTCTCAGAACCAACATGGAAAGAAATGTGAGGCAATCAGTAACAGGAATTAATATTTCGAATTTGACTGAAGGGACTAATCACTTACTATCGTCTTTACTTTTCAGCTACACTGATCATTTCTACAGTGGTGGGGATACGTGTGGCCTAACAGGAAAACCCAGAACAGTTCAAGTTAGATTAAAGTATGTATGAAACCTTCTGAGTTGTTTTATCTCCATAACCAGACACAATTATGGAATGTAATTGGTCCGTTACGCGGTCCGCTACACAACTTGTTGGAGCATGGACAGCTAGGGTGGCCATTACACGTTTCTGCGCTCGCTCTTTTATATCAACTAACAAAAAAAACCTGATTTATTTGGCTACCAAATTTTTTTTACATGCGCTACACTGTATATTTTTTCCTCGGATTTTTTGTTGTTGTTGATGTTGATTAATATGACTTTAGGGCCTATGTTCAGTAACTAGAGGTCGCACGGGCAGCCGCAAGATGATATGGACATTACACCTTTGTGGTGTTTGGGAACCACAAAATAATCTAGCTGGAGTAAACACACTTCTCTCTTCGTGCGTTCAAATTCTTTCCCGCACGAGAGACGTCTGAGATAATAATAACCTGACAAATGACGTAGATCTACAGAGATCCGTGTAGTGTCTCTGATTGGTTGTGTATAAACTTGCGAGATACTACACGGATCTCTGTAGAGCTATGCCATCAGTACATGGAATTGTTTGGGTCGAACCTGACTTAATCTCTAGAGCGGGGGAAGAATTGATCGCGTAAAGAGAGAAGTGTGTTTACCCAGTCTAGAAAACGTCCTGCGCAACTAGCATCCATAGACAGCTGTTTTGACTTTGCTCAGAGACAGGGGCACCCAACGGATCGTTTCGGTGGAATATCTGTTCGGAAGGCCTATAATCGCCTCAGATATTCGGTTAGGAAAATGTCATCTCGAACTTTCTTAATATGGGAAAATTAATGCCTTTTGTTTTCGAAGAGATAAAAATGTCGTTTTGGGTACAAAATAGGTCAGCTGGGATTTTCGGAAAGGCAAATTCAGCTAATAAATTCGGGTAATAAGATTTCAATCCCTAAAATTTTCTGAAGTTTGAAAGTTCAGCTAACGTATCCGAACAGATACATTTTTCTTAGCGTTTAAAATAAGCCATTAAACTGCACAAAAAGCACAGTTATAACGTAAAAACGACGTTCCGACACCTACAGGAAAATTTGTCGTTGGGTGCCCCTGTCAGAGACGATCTCAAGAAATATGATACACTGAAATAACAAACTTTAAAGGTTATTGCCTTACAGAGCAGTTTTCAATTGAGTGTCGAGAGTAATCACTGAATTGCTTTAGTTTTGCTTTACTGCGCTCTCTGATTGGTTTAAAAACCTCGCGCCACCCACGCAACCAATCAGATGCAAAACCAAAACCAATCGCGACTTGCTCACACGCATTTTCCCGCACTTTGTGCCTGTTACGTGTATTTGCTTCGAGCTCTCATTGGTTCATCACGTTGTGTACGTTTGTTGTGATTGGCTATTGTAATTGCTTTGGTTTTGGTTTTACGTCACTCAATTACAAACCGCTCACTGTGTTTTCACTGTTACTTATTCATTGCAGATGTAAAGAGTCGTCACATTTACAAGAATTTGCCCTTTCGCTAACAGAGCCCAGCACTTGTGAATATGTTCTTAGGGTAAGATTACAACTAGTAATTATGTAATGAACTACTGTAGCAGTAAAATAGGATGGACAAAAAGAAAATTTGCCAAGACACAACCATTTCTGTTCAGATGGTGGTTGTCAGCCTGTAGCCTTGTTCTGACCAAAGCGAACTATTTCGTCATTTCAGTCGGAGGAAAAATGCCGTTTTTGGCAAATTTTCGTAGAAGTTTTCCTTGGACATGTTTACACGAGAAAAGACTCAATTTTCCAAGATGGCCGCCGTGACGTCATGTGAAATTCGCTCATGAAACATTGTGCGAACATTCGCCATTTTGTCTCGTCAGCATGACGTCATGTTGCTTAGCAACTTCTCTACAGAAAACCGCTGGCTAACTGTATTGGCTGCTCAGGAAGTAGTCTACTTTCGTTGCATTTCTTTTTCACAGATTTTGAATTTGCGGTTTATGAAGGAGGAAATATCCAACCAGTTTTAATTTTTCTTTTGCAGGTCGAATCTCCAATTATTTGCCCTTTATTGGATAAAATGGATGAGCATGGCTTATTTGAAATGGATTGAAAAAATTTCCTTTCAACATCGCAAGTACCTGCTAGCAGACTATCTCCTTGGTTTACAAGTGACGTCATCGCCGCCATGTTGGGGACCAGACAAACAACATATTTCTAATTAGCTTTTATTGTTTGTCATCTAACATGGCTGCCAGGGTCTTTGTAATTTGAATCTCTCGGGAATGGTTGCAAACCAGCAATATCTTGACTTTTCCGGCTATTTAACATCGAATACTATTTTACTTGCCTCGTTCCTGTGTCTACCCAATGCAACATATCGTTGGGGATGAAATTTTGTAAAACATAGATTAGTTAGGCAGATTTTATGCAGCACACCCTGGTTTTATTGGGGTGAAATATTCCTAATGTAAAATGTACAGCAACTGCATATTTAATAGCTGCACTTGAAAACCGTTAAATTCCAATAAAGTAAACACCCGCGTATAAGAACCTAGTGATTAAGAACATGTAGGCTAAAATTTTGGCATTGAAACCCCTATTATATAAGAACCAGAAGCTTATCACCTATAAGCTTCTGATAAGAACCTGTTGAGCCTAAAAATAAAAACAGGTTCTTATTTGGAAAATCAGAAAAAATAAAAAAAATTAATAATAAGTGTTTTTATATGGCAATCAGAATGTGCAGAATATCTTGTAATTTTAATATAACAATTTGATATACTGTACTGTACACAAATAATTGCCTCTCCGGATTATAGATTTATATTAATAGTTTTAGGGAGTAGTAGACTCGCTATCAATAACAGTTACAGTTATCAACCAGTTCAGTTGAACTTCGCTATTTCGAACTCGGCTATCTCGAACTCAAACCCATTCTCCTTTCCCTTGTTTTTCAGTCATTTACTATCGGCTTCGCAATCTCGAAATGTTTTCCGTTTCCCTTGACAGTTCGAGATAGTGGTGTTCAACTGTATATCTGTGTTTTTTAAATATTTTGAACAAGATTAATAAGGCTGGTTTCCATATGATGTGACAGTGATGTGATACTATAGATATGGGAATCTAGAACCCTTCACAACGGTCAAACGCACAGTGCGCGCAGTTCCCGCCAAAACTGCCTCGCGCAGTTCCGCCAAAACTGCCACGTGCATCTCCCGCAATAGCCCTTTTCACGGTTAACTTGCAATATTTGCATAACAATACACTTGAACATAGAAGCGAGGCAATTTCGGGCACAAGCTGCAAAACATCGTGTTTTTCTTGAACTCCTTGAACTCTTTTAGTATAAAAACAGTTTTAAAATGTAGAATAACTACAATTCTTTTAGTTTACGTTGTTTTTAGAAAAAATGTAAAACGGCTTTTCTCTATTAATAAAGAGTAGACTCGCATAAGCAACAGGGAGATCGGATTACGATCTTTACGGCAAACTTTAACTAAAATAGTTGCATAGTTAGTTATTCTCCGTTTTAAAACTATTTTTATGCTAACATAGTTTAAGCAGCTCAAGAAAACCACGATGTTTTACAGCTTGTGCCCGAAATTGCCTCGCTTCTATGTTTAGCTGTATTGTTATGCAAATATTTCAGGTTAACCGTGAAAAGGGCTATTACAATGAAGTAGCCATTTGTCCTTTCTTGTTATCTCAGCCTATACATGGGATATTCGAGGCATAAAGTCGGCTCATTTTAATTTCAATCCATCGATTTTCGAATTGTTTCCTTTTATTTGCGTTTCCGTGACCAGTTCTCGCGCTTCGCGCGCCAGAGACATGGTGTTGAGATCGGAGCATTGCCTTTCGAAAGGTCGAATGGCAAAAGGACTCTTCGTTTAAAGAGCCGGTTTATGTCTCAAATACTCACTGTATCTGCTGAGATAACAGGAAAATACTACTTTATAATCCGCGTCTCCTGTTGCTCGTGTATATAGTGAGCTAATGGCTCCGTCAATTCGAAGCCCGACCATCCCCCCCCCCCCCCGGGCATTTGTCGGGCATTTTACAACTTTTCCATCCCTAGGGTGGGACATTTGCTATAACCGGGCAGCCCGGGGGTGGGGCATTGTCAAAGGCAACGTGATCTTTCGTATTTTAAAAGACGTACACGTTTTGTTTATTTAAAATTTCCTGATTGCCCCCGATAGAAAAATATAAAACTGAGTTGATATTAAACCTCGTTTGAGTCCCGCAAAGAGCTATGTATTTGTGAACAATTATAGTGTCCATCATTGATAGTTCTGCTTGGAATTTAGATTTTTAAATTCCTCGATCCTCTCAAAAAAGTTTTTGAACTTGTCCCGTGGGTCGGGCATTTGCACTGCTCCTGAAGCCCCACCGTGGGGATTTTGTGCATGTAAGCTGACCCCACCGTGGGGCATTTTCAACCTTCTGACAAAAAAATGACAAATGCCCGACAAATGCCCGGGGGGGGGGGGGGGGGATGAGCGGGCTTGGAATTGACGGAGCCATAAATGAAACGAACTTATATGCGAAACCAGATTCAGATACGGATTGTAATCCCAGAAGTTGAACGAAAATAGAATTAAATTTCCAAAGCTGTAGTGTCAGTTGTGATTGCGTTGGAACAGAAATAATAACATGTTGGTATTTGTTTTGTGGATGGACAAACCCCCCTAGGTTACATATAGTATGACATGTAGTTGCAAGCAAGATTGCATTGCCAATCCCTAAGTTTAAAGGAGCTACGTCACGTCCTGGAGCTAAGTTCGCCGTTCGCAGTCCGTCTTAATCTTCTCCAACCCTCAACCATCCTTGTTCGGTTTATTTTTTACCTTTTTGGTGTTTTTCTACCTCAGTAAACTGTTATTGACATAGCTCCTTTAAATTTAGCAATCATTCGTGTAGTATGAGTATAGACCAATTTCCATGTCAAAAATTCAATGCCTGAAAGATTCTGCCAATGCCTGACTCATACCCAGTCGTCTCTTCAGAGAAAATTGTTAGACGCGGGGGATCGATTTTCTCATAGAGCGGTTTTCAATTAAGTATCGTGCAACCAAAACCAAAACAATTACAATGCAACCAATCACGACATACATAAACAACGTAATGAGCCAATGAGAACTTAAGGCAAATACATGTAACCCGGCGCCAAGCGCGGGAAAACACGTGTGACCGAGTCGCGATTGGTTTTGGTTTTGCATCTGATTGGTTGAGAAGGTGGCGCGAGTTTTTTTTAACCAAGCGTAGAGCGTAGTAAATCAATACCAAAGCAATCCACCGTACGGAAAAGATGGCGGCTGTACATTTTACCACAATACCTTGCGAACCTAACACAGCCAATAGGCACATAGAAAGCCATATTTTTGCAGCGAAATTCGTCCCTGTACTAACAACTGGGGACGAGTCAGACTCAATGGCCGTTTTCACACTAGAAGACGGACAAATCGTCTGACGGCTGGACGGACAAGCCCTCTGACGATTTATTCGTTTTAGTGTGAAAACTAGACGGATAAGTCATCTTGTGTTGGTCGTCATAAATTCATATCAAGACGGACAAATAGGCGATCTTGGAAGCAAGGGGCCTGGGACTAATACCGGCTTGGTTACCATGCATAACCTTCGTGGGAACCGCCACTTTTGATTACCCACAAACCAACACTCCATTTGCTAGTCCCACTCCCCTTTGAGACCGAGATACGACCATTTGTTCGTCTGGTGTGAATTTAAGTCGGCTTTTGGACGACTTGTCGTCTTGTCCGTCTAGACGAAAACAATCGACCTCGAAAAATCGTGTTTTAAAACAGACGGACAAATCGACGGACAAAATCAGACGACTTTTACGTCCAAAATCGTGTCCGTCCCGTTTTCAGTCTAAAACGACTTGTCCGTCTGAGACGACTTGTCCGTCTGAGACGACTTGTTCGTCCAAAACAGTTGTCCGTCTTCTGGTGTGAAAACGGCCAATGTTATCGGCATCTGTGTGCCTAAAACATGAAACATAATTAAATTGTTCCTTGTAGTCGATGCAGTACATCTATCGGTCCAATATTTCAAGTTTTGCTTTCTTGTGTTTTCTGTTCCCACGAAACGTGGAGTGAATAGACCGTATTCATAAATGGCGGCCAATTAATTATTCTTTTACCTAGCCTCATTTTAGGGTAAAAATTATTTTGAATTTTGCACATGCTAACGAGGTTAGGTAGGTTGATTAGCATGAATATAAAAGAATAATCAATCGGCGCCATTTATGAATAAGGTCTGAAATAAACGCGTCTTTCGTAGCTGATATTGAGAGAAATTATGAGTTAACTTTAGCCGATCATATCAGTTTTATCACTGATGCGCGGGCAAGGTGACCTATCCTTTTTATTCTATATTTTCAAACATTACATTGCAATGATCAAGCAGAGAAAGGTTTATAGAATTTCCATGTCAACTTTTATTTTGAAGGAATTTATAAATACCTTGAACAGACTGTTAAATATATCCCATGTCCCTAGTTTATTTATGTCACGCTGTACCAGTTTGATCATGAATAGCGGAGACAAGAAAGTAAAAACGAAAAGTCTTTCGACAGAAGGCTTTTAAAAAATCAAGCATAACTCAAAATAAAGAAATTAAGAACTTTGTGCATGTTTCGCCATGCCATGTGATTCACTGTTGAGAAAATGAAGCAACTTTCCTATCGGAGGAAGCTTGTGAAATATTTTTTTTCTCATGCCAGAGGGTTTTTTTTAAAGTAAAACGCTGGTGATTTCTCGGCGCTTATGAAGGTGGCTACGTGGGGCGACTTGCAGGTTTCCCGCCTCACAGCTAGTAATGTTGCTGAATTCATTGTTGTGATCTATTTACACGATACAAACTAGACAGAAAAACGTTTTCGCGCTTATTTCAGTAATATATCAAACACGAGAGACAGTGTTTCATCACATTTCCAAACACCGAGAATGGAGTTGAAAATACGACGCGCAGCGGAGTATTTTTGACGAAATTCGAGGTGTTGGATAGCCGATGAAACACTGTCTCGAGTGTTTGATATATCTTCTCAATCGAAACAAAACTAAGGAGTAAACGGAGAAATAAAATCGTAAAAATCTATGCTAATTAAGACGGTTTCCAAACCTCCGACACGGTTATGATTTCCTTTGTTTTAACTTGATGAATTATTAATGAGTTTGAGAAGTGGGGTTCACAACTCCAACGACCGGTGTGAGTCCAAAATAATAATATTTTGGTTCATGTTAGATCGGCAAGAGATCGATGCATAAAGATAGAGTAAAAAAAGTTGTCAGTTTGCCTTGTGCCTTGTGGTATTGTGTCTACGTATGTGTGGTGTCTATTGCTACATGTATTTATACAAAAATCGGTAGCAATGATAAACTGACCTCTTCTGTCAGCTTCTGAAAACCTAATGCAAGAAAATACAATACAATACAATACTTTAATTTGACACTCCCCTTACGGGGCTTTTCAGTGACAATAAAATTACAGTAAAAATTACAATTTAAAATTATGATAAAAATTACAATGATAAAAATCGGATAAAATAAATTACTCCTAATTGATCTATGTTAAAAACTCCTCCATTAATTTTGATTTTAAGTGAAATTTAAAAGATGAAATAGTTTTAAGAGTTTTTAAGTTCGATGTAAGGTTATTCCAGATGTTCACTGTTCTATAATAAAAAGTTCTTTGACCAGAGGCAGATTTCTGAAAAAAGGGAATATTTAAAAGCTGGCAGTTCCGGGTCGCACGTTTGGTGATTTTGTTGCGTGTTATGAACTGATCGCTAAGATACATAGAGAGGCGCGCATCCAGTCATATATTTCAATGCTAACACAGCGTCGCGAAGGTAGAGGTGTTGTTTAATAGGAAGCCAGCGTAGTTCTTTCAATGCTGGCGTGATGTGGTCGAATTTCCTCGTTTCTGTGACGATGCGCGCGGCAAAGTTCTGGACCAATTGCAACTTGCATATGTTTTCCCCCGAGCTGTTGGACCACACGGATGAGCAATAGAAGAGTTTACTAAATACTAACGCATTAATTCTTGTTACAAGCATATCACGCTTAAACACATGTTTTGCACGACTAATTTGCCGCTAAACTAGACATACACGATGAAACTGTTTTCAAAACTGATGGTCGTCAAAAGTAATATTCGGGTCAAGGATAACCCCAAGGTCCTTGGCAGAAGATACAGGGACAAGTTCTTTCCCCAGTAGAGTTATTCTGAAGTCAGGGAGTTTGGAAGTCAGCTGTCTGCTTCCAAAAACCATAAGTTTTGTTTTGTCCGGATTTAGAAGAAGAAGGTTATCGAAACCTTTATCTGCAATAACCTGTTGTGAATGGATGGACAAATTTCATTTCACACGAGAGACCCACCCCCTGGGATGACAAATTTGGTGCGACATTATGTAGCTTCATCAAATTAATTAAGTTATACAAGTTGAATAGAAATGAAAGAGATGAAAAACTGTGTATGCACATATATATTTGCTTTATGTAAGTTAAGCAACAGTTTGATCCAACTAAGAAAATTAGAATGAAGAAACGTTCCTATCGGAAGTAGCTTGTGAAGTAATATTATATGCTGGCGATATCTTGGCATAGATGTTTAGCAGGCATCATTTTGGCATGGGCGGCTTGCAGGTTGATCATTTCATGGATGGACAATTTCCTTTCGCAGGAAGGACCCTCCCCCTGGGATAGACAAATATGCGTGACATCATGTAGATTCATCGATCAGTACCAGTTTAACTTCTGCTATCAGGTTATACAAGTTGAATAGCTGAGACATCGAACCATTTTACGATTGAAGGCTTGACATCAACGAAAAATGAAACACAACAGTTCCAAGTAAATATGATGCCGACAGAAGTTACAACGATACAATAAAAAAATGTCGGCTTTTAATATTGAATGTAGCAGGTACGATAGGGTAGGATACTTTTCAATAACCTGTTGTGAATTTCTAATAGACCTGGTAAGCGGGTTACACGAATAAAACCGACACAAAGGTGCTTTTATTTACTGCACTAGAATTTGTTCTGTCAGTAACAGTTCACCGTTATCCTTCGGAGATGACTCGTAACTGGAGCTGTTTGCTTCTCTTGGCGATCTTTCCATGTCTTTTTCTGGACTTGGTACACTGTGGGCCTGGTAGGTGAAAGGTTTTGCAATGCAAGTGTCATGTTTTATAAACTAAGGTGTTTATTTCAACATCACATCAAGAGAAATCTGTTGAACAGAAACAAAACGGTCGAGGAGACAATGCGGCCAGACAACAATAGATGGATGGATGTTTGATGAAGCACTTCCGAGGCGATTAACTGAAGGAGGAGTTTTTAATTTGTTTCAAAAACTAAAAGATAACGGAAAGAATCAAAGAAAAAGAAGAGTGAATGTATTTCGCCAAATTTCTTTACTGAACTTATAAAGGGGCACTATGATGATATCCGACGGGGATTTTGTTACTTTTTAGTCTGAACGAAGCTAAAATTATGGTTAAGTACCTTCGCTCATACACGAAATGCGTCTAGAACATCAAGAGGAAGATATGAGTGAATTGTTGAAGGGAGCTAGAGAGAGCAAACCGCGATTTTTCCAAGACATAAGGGCAGAACTTGAAAAAGTCTGCCCGACTTTTTCACGTTGGGTAACTCATATCACTCCTTTTATAGCTTCAATACACTAGTATAATAATTTCTAACAAAACCGGACCATTAATTTTAGGTTTCCATTGATGTAAATGTGTCTCTTGGCTATTGGCTTTTCGAAGAGATACTCGCTACAAATATAATCTTGGAAAATCATTTTTTACAAGTTTGTTGTTCGTAATCCGTCTCAATCTTCTCCAATCTTAACCATCCTTGTTCCTTTTCGGTTTATTATTACCTTGTTGGTGTTTTTCTACCTTAGTAAACTATTATTTTGAAGTTAATTCCATTTAAAGATAATTTTTGTACATCCCAAAAATAACTTTATAGTAACAGTCCCTGAAATAAGGTGTCTCGTCATGTAATGGCTTCGCTGAGACCTTTCCGTTGTTGGCATTCTATCATAGCGACACCAAATGAATAAGGTTCACGATGATATGGGAACATTAATGCCTTTTGTTTTCGCGATCGGAGAGATAAAAATGTCGTTTTGGGCACAAAAAAAGGTCAGGATTTTCAGAAAGGCAAAAGCAGCTCATAAATTCGGGTAATAAGATTTCAATCCCTAAAATTTGCTGAAGTTTGAAAGTTAATTCAGATAACGTAACCGAACAGATAAATTTTTCTTAGCGTTTAAAAATAAGCCATTAAACTGCACACAAAGCACAATTACAACGTAAAAACGACGTTCCGACACGGCTACAGGAAAATTTTGTCGTTGAGTGCCCCTGATGTATTGTATTTTCAATGAACAACTGTGAATTCTCTACGAAGACAAAATTAGATGCTATAACAAAAAAAAACTCACTCTACTCGGTAAACGTTTCTATTTTGATATATTTTTGTCCAATCATGACCGAAACAGATATGTTTACATTTTGTTTAAATACCGTATACATGTACGCCTTGAAAGTTAGAAAAAGTATCTACATTCAGTTTGTGAAATTTGGAGTAAGATGTGTTTGATTGCCTGTTTCTTGAATTTCGTTTTAATTTGTTTATTTCACCAACATATAGCCACAGCAAGTCCCATGCGAAAAGCCACAGGCATTCCTACAAACAAGGTGCGTTATCAACCTCGTTCCAGGGTCTCTCATCTTCCCGCCCCCCTCTCGCTCCAGGGGGCGGGAAGATGAGAGACCCTGGGAACGAGGTTGGGTGCGTTATATTATGTATCCGTAATTTAGTAATACCTGTTTACTGTGCGAATCAGAAAGCGTGAACACTGATAGCTACTGATTTAACCCTTTCACTCCCAAGAGCGCTAAGTTCAAACCTGAAGAAAACATCTTGAATTTCATTTTGTCAAATTGTCAAAAACAAACAGTACCACATAAAAGTACTGCTCAATCGCTTTTATTTGAATAGTTACACAACAGGTTTGCATCCACTGACTCAAAAGTTAGAACCACATTTATTGACTCAAGGTTTCTCTGGGAGTGAACCAGGGTTAAGCTTGGATTTCCTTTAATTTGCCAAAAATTGGTCTTTTTTTCCTGTATTTATTTTCTTGCTATTTTCGCAGAGCTTTTCTGCAAAAACAAAGTGTAAATTTGAGTTTCCTGACTATTCTTCTTGCGGTTTGATCATGATGTCAAAGTTAATCAAAGTGTTCACGCCAGCGTTTTTGATTCGCACAGGAATAATTTGTGCTGTGTCAAAACTATAACTGACCGCAGCCTAGTACCCAGGCGTTCCCTTCCCGCTTACTTGATTTGGGATTTGGCGCGAAATTTCATGACGTCACCGAATGACACAGAGCGGGACGCAAACGACTGAACTGATCGTACATACGCAATGGCTTCTCAACAGACCGGCGCCTAGCTCTGGTTTCTATAGAACGAAGCAGGTAGGTGTATTGCTACTAATCTCCCAGGTTACCCAGCATTTTATCAAGTTGCCCTTACTAACAGTTCGCTGGTGTCCATTTATACGCCTGGATGGAGAGAGACACTGTGAGAATACAGACAGATAGGGTTGCCCAGGGCTACAGCACAACGACCCTGGTCGGCAGCGCTCAGGAACTTTTTCGAGTACCCCCCCACCCCCCGAGCACGATCAAGGACCGTGAGGTATTGCCATCGTGTGTAAATTTATATACCATGTATACTGTCTATCGTTGCATTAACACCAGTTGTTGTTTTTTATTGACTTTCCGGGACGAATAGCAATTCACCACCATCACGTGAACGGCACCAAACCCAAAACTATTCACGATTCCCCTTTATCAGGTTGGTACACTTTAGGGGTGTAAATTATGAATTTTGGTATCACTTAGGGTGTTCACGACGGAACACCAATATTTTTAGCCATCAATGTACCGTTTAGGGTTACACAAGAAGAAATGAAAAACGCCGTCATACTGTGTTGGTGGTCTACGCCTATGTCTGTTTTAGAATGGTATCTTTTAGGGGTCAAACAAAGCTTGAGCCACGCCCAGATCGGTCTCCCTTAGGGGTTTAATTCAAACTTTCCGACGAGCATCCCCGCCCCTTTCACATGGGAGTCCCCCCCCCCGGAATAAAATGATCTATTTTATGGGTTGGCTGTTTCGAGTGGAGCGGTTTTCGAATGTCTTTCGAAGTTAATCGTATCCCGGGGGGAGGGGTACTCCCATATAAAAGTGACGGAGACGATAGTCGAACCTTTAATTTATTTGGGGTCAAAGTTTTTGGTTTGGTACCGCTTAGGGTGTTTAAATCTAAAATGACCACAGCTATATGTTGAATATGTCTTAGAATTAGTACCTCTTTGGGGTTAAAATGAATTCGAGCCACTCTCACAAAACGGGATTCTGGTACCTTTAAGGTTTCTTTTTTTAACTTTCAAACAATCACACCCGTCACTTTTACATAAGAGTGCCCCTCACCGGGAATCGTATATTTGCCCGGGTTTTGCTTTTGTTGTACTCTTTTATTGATAAAAAAGCTCTTCTACCAGGGCTTTTAAAATTCTTATATATCGCTAAGGATATAAGAATACCAACGTATTGTGTATGTAAAATATCAATACATTCGCCCACCAGCCAGGCGATGTAAAATACAAACTGATTTGAAATCGTCAGTTACAACCACCTCAATACTATCCCCCTCGAAACAATCTCTTCAAATTTGTAACAAATCTATCTCCCTCCCTATTCATACCAATAGCCATTTTCACGGTTATCTTTCGATATTTGCATAACAATACACTTGAACATAGAAGCGAGGCAATTTCGGGCACAAGCTGCAAAACATTGCGTTTTCCTTGAACTCCTTCAACTATTTTAGTATAAAAAACGCTTTTAAAATGTAGAATAACTACAATTCTTTTAGTTTACGTTTAGCCTGTGTCACACTTTTCTCTTTAATAAAGAGTAGACTCGCATAAGCAACAGGGAGATCGTTTTATGATCTTTACGGCAAACTGTAACTAAAATAGTTGCATATTTAGTTCTTCTCCGTTTTAAAACTATTTTTATGCTAACATAGTTTAAGGAACTCACGAAAATCACGATGTTTTACAGCTTGTGCCCGAAATTGCCACGCTTCTATGTTTAGCTGTATTGTTATGCAAATATTTCAGGTTAACCGTGAAAAGGGCTATTGGCCAGTTCCCTCTATGAAATGCGCCTGCACTGCATCATGGTAGTTGTATTCAATATCAGAAATTAAAATTGCGGAGAAGGTCATTCGAGTGTACCTTTTTCAAATTCCTTGCCTTAGACCTTTCACTCTGATATCCCTGGATATATTCTCCGCCATGCATTTTGAATTTGTAAAGTCAAATACAACTACCATGATACACTGCAGGCGCATTGCGAGTGTCGTATTACAAGTACAAAATACCGTACAAATATAAAAATATGTGGCAGTCAGTGAGAAGAATCAATATTTAGAGCAACTAATAGAGTACTAAAGTTATGACGTCATAACAATTAAATTTGCGATTCATTGTTATAGAGTACTAAAGTTATGACGTCACAAAAATTAAATTTGCGAAATTATGAAATTTGATCAGCTATTCGGAGGAAGCATGCCAAAAAACGTCCACTTGCAAAAAATTAGCTCTCCATTGCAATTCGCGGCAGAGATATGGACACTACAGGTTTTAATTTCTCCATACAAACCCTTAAGTAGTCATTTTTGGTCTGTTCCTTCAGTTTAGAACAGGCGGAAAATTAGAGAGGTTTGTCTGGGACGGTACCAAACTTTGAACCTCTATATCTTCTGTTCTATTCGTGCTAACAAGTTGAACTTTTGTGGCTGATCATACGGCAGCAATCTTTATCTAATGATATAATTTTGAGGCTTGATAAAAATAATTTGAAAATTTACCACTTTTCACAGACGTTGCAGTCGTTTCTGTCCGGCAATGGATGTGCGACGGCTCAACTCAGCGGGAACGCGCCTGCAAATGGGATTCCCACAATTCCTGAAATACGCTGGATGGAGACTCCGTCTGTTGTAGAAATTACAGCAGGTAATTTTTCTGGTCTTCCTGAAACAATAGAAAGAATTCAATGCGTTGATTGAGTCACGCGTTCACAACAGTTTGAAATAAATTGACTTGACTTGTTATTATCATTTAGCAGATTTCAATTGAGTGTCGTAAAACCAAAACCAAAGCAATTACAATGGTCAATCACAACAAACTGTGAACTCGAAGCAAATAAGCCGCCATTTCCGAGTTGTCTTTTGCCTCTGTTTCAAAACGAGTCCTGGTGCTCAACCTTTCATTTGGAAATGAGTTTGATTTGCAAGACGATGAATGTGGAATTACAGGACTCGTTTTGAAACAAGGCAAACGGCAACGAACTCGGAAATGGCCTATTCATGTAACCGGCGCCAAGCGCCGGGGAACTGACGCGTGTGACCAAGTCACGATTGGTTTTGGTTTTGCATCTGATTGGTTGAGTAGCGAGTCTTTTTAAACCAATCATAGAGCGCAGTAAAGCAAAACCATTGAAAGCAATTCCGGATTACGTTCGACACTCAATTGAATACTGCTCTAAGGTTTGATTTATCTCCTCTCCAGGCCACTTCCGTGTTCTTGGTCGCAATGTCCATTTGAATTACGTCAAAGAACAACTGATAAGCCAACGAGTCAGCTTCGATGCTGAAAGAGAAGAACAACCGCCTGCTGTATCCGTGGACATACTTGCTGACTCTTTGTATATACAGGTTTGCAAATTACACGATAAGTAAAGCTATATAAAGGACTCCGATAAACTTTCAACTCCGATAAACTTTCAACTCTCATGAAATCGGCACGGGAAGGCCTGGAAACTATGCCGTGAGGCGGGGAGAGACTGGGAAAAGAACCCTTCTTCAATTAGGAGCCGCTATAAGAGTAAAAGAACGCTTTGCAGCAAAGAGAAAACAAGTCAGGTGTTAAAACCTGAGGGCTTAACAACCCTTTATAAGCTATATAGATATGTGCTTCCCCAAAGGGTATGGTTTTTAACCCGAAAACAGGTATAGATTTTGAACGTTTTGGTCTCAAATTAGGTGTTTCGCCTGCCTCTCTGAAATAGTTATAGATTTAGATATATATATAGCGGGGGGGGGGGGGGGGGGGGGGGATTTTTGAGGATCATGTCTGAAATTGGGTAGGGGAAATCACATATTTTGGTCTAAAAACGGTAAGGGTTTTTAAACCCTGCATAAAGAGAAGGGGTGGCACACCCTACCACAAATTTCGAAGCGCACCCCCCCTGGTGTTTATATTGTAGTTTTTGTGGTTTGTTGATCTTTGTTGCATTTATACCATGTGTAGACCTTTTCACGGTTTCGACGCCATCTCTCTGACATTTTTTTTTCTTCTTGTCAAGGATCAAGTACAATTGCCTGGGATTCAAACCTTAAAACTTTACACACGAAAAATCATCACGCCGATCTGGCGCCAAGTATACGACCCCCATCGACCATCGCCTTTGAGAAAGAGTAATGATGGATATCCCGGGATACCAGGACCGCAAGGTATTCATAAAGGCCAATTAATTAAAGGGCACTATCACAGGGATGTTGCTGCTTTTTGGTCAAAACGGCGCTCACTTCATTTGAATTTCTATTTCTGGCTGGTTTGATCTTTTACAGATCCTACGTATACCAGCAGCATTTTCGTTCGCGGTCCTTTGCTACTTTATTCACTTTCAGTTTTTTTCGGACCGTTGATCTTCTTAGATCCGATATGCTGTTTATATTTTTCACATGGTTTTGCCCATGTATTCGCTGTGGGATAGTTTATGTCTATCATCACTTTCCTTATCGCGACAACGACATGATATTTCAAATTCTTTGCCGGTTACTCATGGTCACGCGCTGGCGTTGGCCAATAGGCAAACATTTGAATTTGAGCTCATCTGAGGTCATTACCATGAGCAATCAATAGTCAATTGGCCTCATAGCTGGTTGTTCTATTTTATGCGGCTACACCGTGCTGACGAGACCCAACCAGGTCGAAGCAGCTGTCCACGGTTGCATTTTTGGCTTTCAGTTTGGACTCTATCATGTCGTTGTCGCTTTAAGTGTTCTACGTAGTATCAGCCTTGCTCACTTCATTTCAGCTAAAATTATGACTCAGTACTCATACGCGAAATACGCCTAGAACACCAAGAGGAAGATATCAAGTGAATTGTTGAAGGGAGAGCTAACCGTAATTCGTTTTAGTTATTTTTCAAAGACTCAATGTCAGAGTTTGAAAAAGTCTGCCCCACTTTTTCAAGTTGAGATTTTGCATGGGTAACTCGTGATAGCACTCCTTTTATATAGCTTCAGTCAAGAGAGGATGATCTAAGAGAACACATCCCCCATGCATGGGCCTCTTCCAATGATAATTTTTTTTCAATCTAATTTTAGCGCGTGGTCATACTGCGTGGCTATTTTAAGGAAGACACCTGATTGGTCAGTTGTAATGACATAATTAATGATATTTAAGATTTGTAAAATTTCGATTTACGATTTCAGTAAATGGACATCAACACGACGGCGAGAAAAATCTTCGCAATGACATCTGATCCTCTGATCATTGGCCGCGCGACCATGGGACCGAGCACTAAAATAACTTTCACAGCATGGCGCGAAGCTTAAAATAGATTGAAAAAAACTACCATGGGCATGGGGATGTGTTCTCTTAGGTCATCCGCTCTTGCTTCAGTACACTGGTAGAGTAATTTTAACAAACTGGACCATTACTTTTAGGTTTCCATTGATGTAAATATGTATTTTGGCTTTTGACTTTTTGACGTGATGTTTATGATATTGCTCCTTAAAACCCTGTTTAGACTGTTTAGACTGGGTTAGGTTAAATTTTGTTAGGTTAGTATTTTGGGTAAAACGTTGGCCGGTTAGGTTGGTTACGTTAGGTTATCCGTTACCAAGAGAGGATTATCAAAGAGAAGGATTCCCCGTGCACGTGCCCCATGGTCATTTTTTGAAATATATTTAATAATTTCGTGCCATGCTGTGAAAGTTATTTCTATTTCCTTCTGATCGAGGCTCCGACATCACGTTACTCGAACTGACCAATCGCTCTTAATTATATAGATCAAATGCAATATCCGCTGTCGCTTATATATTAGCGATTTCATTTCTCTGTTTTCTTGTTAAAAGATTATCACACAATCGAAATAGTGTCTCGTTAACAACTGATATTGTTATTATTTTTTTATTTCCGTTAATTTTCAGTGGAGATTTATGCTGACGTCATACAAGGTTCGCTACGAGTTATCTCAAATGGCGGGGATGGGTTCCAGGACAAGATGGTGGACGGGGAGATGATGCCGCTAATAGCTTGCATACGGTAATTCGTGTATTTTTTTCTCGAGTTTGAAAGACAAATATTTTGTTTTCTGCAGCAAGCGTCCATCGAGTGCAACCTCGATCCAGGCTCTCTCTCCTTTTCCCCTTGTCGTACTCAACGACAAGGGAGGAAAAAGAGAGAGAGCCTGGAATCGAGGTTGCCATCGAGTAATGGAAGCCCGCGGGAGACTAAGGTCGAAAGAAGCGTAGTAATCGTAGGTGCACTGGTAAAGGGGGACTGGATCGAGGTTGGAGTGAATGTTTCTCAAATTAAATAATAATTGATCAGGTTACAACAAAAGAAAACATAACCGTGACGGAGGCTTGGATACCGGTCTTAAGCCTGCTTTTCATATGTTGGGAAAATCCCAGACCATCGGGGATTTTGTTATTTTTCAACCGTCCCAGACATTCCCGACTTATAAAAATACGACGAGGTAGATGTCTCCATTGTCTCCCTCAGTGAGTCGGGAATGTCTGAGACGATTAGGAAATAACAAAATCCCGATGGTCTGGGATTTTCCCAACATATAAAAACCAGGCTTTAATTAGCATAGATTTTTACGAGTTTATTTCTCCGTTTACTCCCTAATTTTTACTTCGATTGCGAAGAAATATTAAACACTCGAGACAGGGTTTCATCCGATTTCCAAACACCTCGAATTTCGTCATAAATACTTCGCTACACTTCGTGTTTGGAAATCTGATGAAACACTATCTCTCGTGTTTGATATATTACATACATGTACATTGATTCAATGATTCTCTTTGTTTTCCCTTCTATTGCACCCAGCAAACTGATGTGAGTGCCACGGCTTGTACAGGGCAAGGAACAAGAAGCTGCAACTCATTTGGTCCTATCAAGGGTAAAACCGGCACTGCAGGCCCTGCTGGTGGTGATGCTGGAAAAGCAGGTAAAACAAGTTTTCTTGATACAGTCGACGCTCTCTGAACGGATACTCTCGTAAGCGGATAGCTCTATCTACTATGTACTTACGGCCACCTTGACAAAACCCCGTTTGAACTCTATCTCATACAAACTCTGTATTTACACATTCCCGTAAGCGGCCAGCTCCAGTTGCGGACAATTTTTTTCTGCTTCCCGACTTAGAAATGTACCAAGATGGTTAACGCACGTGCAGATATATTGTTGCGCTCATTAAAGCCCCTTCCACACGAGCAAGTTTTCCTTGACAAGTTTTTCCTGACAAGTTTTCCTTGCTCGTGTGGATAAACAACAAATTTCATTTGACATGTTTTTCCTTGACAAACTTTATTTGCATGTGTGGACGATAAACAATTTTTCTTTGACAATTTTCTTTGTAACAACAATAATATTGTACAGCGGATTATCGTCTTTAAGGTGACTCCCTAGAGTATTTACCAATGACCTATACTAACTGACATGAGTTAGAAAGGAAACCCCAGTTATTTTGTCTTTGATGTTTTCGTTCCCGATATTTACCAGTAAGGAAACTGATATAATTACAGTTATTTATAGGTTGTTACTTTTTCGTAGAGGCCGTTGCCATGGCAACATAGCATCTAAAGAATGGCACATTTTTTGCTATATTTCTATCTTTATTCCTTATTTTTTTTAGTTTCCTTCGGTGAAATTTCTTTAAATTTTGCCATCGTATGGAAAACTGAGTTTGCCTGACATTTTGGAGGGGAAAAAACCTTGTGGTTTTTTCAGACGATTTTGCCCAATATTACCCCATTTGTTATTTTAAACAATAAAACTTACTTGCTCTGACAAATTTCTTCAAGAAACGGTCATGTGATAGGTAGCGTTTCTGTCTTGAATTGTGCGAATTTTCAAAAAACATTTACCGAAGGAAATGCGAGAAAATCCACGGTTAATTTTGACTTTTTTGACCATGCTGACGTCATAAAAAATCAGAAAAACACGCGCGGTTCGAGGATTTTCCTTTGAGCGCGCGCAGATTACTAAAGCTTTCGTTAACAGCGCGCGCTCGGTCATAAAACTATAGGGAGTCACCTTAATAGGATCCAGGTCGCGAGCTACAAGATTAGGCCGCTGGGCACCAGGGATTCCTTGTCAAGTTTTCCTTGTTGCACGTCCGCACGAACAAGTTTCGCAACTTGGCAATTTTTCCTGACAAGTGTCCTTGTTCAAAAACTGGCACGCTTGTTTTGAACAAGGACACTTGTCAAGGTAAAAATTGACAAATTTCCCTTTCCACACGAGCAAGGAAAACTTGTCAAGGAAAACTTGTCAAGGAAAACTTGTCAAGGAAAACTTGCTCGTGTAGAAGGGGCTTAAGCCTTTGTCGTCGTGGATTTCTAAAACTCCCATGTCATAGTCAGTCTTACCAAATAAAACTGAATATTAAAAAAAGTAATCACCACAGTCGAGTGAATTAACAAAACGACGTCCTTATTTCGCTGGGCTTAGGTGACGGTGGAGATTCTGGCATACAAAGAGTTTATGTGAATACTGTTGAAGGTAGCGTGGAGCTGAGAACATGCAAAGGGAATGGAGCACCAGCACCACGAAACGGCCAAGGAGGAAACGGTACGGATAAATTTGTTTTAGTTTTTTTTTTCTTTTTACTTTTTTGTTAATTTATGTTCTTAGTCAGAGCAGTTTTAAATTGAGTGTCGAAAGTAAATATGCGTTTGCTTTGGTTTTGCTTTACTTCGCTCTCTGATTGGTTCGAAAAAACTCGCGCCACTTTCTTAACCAATCAGATGCAAAACTAGATCCAATCGTGACTTGGTCACACGCGTTTTCCCGCGCTTCAGTGGCGCCGGTTAGATGTATTTGCTTCGATTTCTGATTGGTTCCTTGTGTTGTTTTCGTCTGTTGTGATTGGCCAGAGTGATTACTTTGATTTTGTTTTACTTCACTCAACTGAAAACCACTCTAACAAACAAAAACAACAAAAAAACTGAAAACTGAAATCCCGGCTTGGGAAAAACGAATTTGATGTTGAATGGTTATGGAAATTATATGTCACCATCTCCAAAGCAAGACGTTTACAGATAAGAAGTCTTCACAAGCCCATTGGCCCACAACTGCCAGAGCTTATCCCGGTTTCTGTAGCATGAAGCGATTCCTACTCCCTGGATGGGATACTAGTCCATATCGCAGGTTTAATACCCCCCACAATTTTGGCGCCGGTACCCATTTATACTCCTGGGTGGACGACGGAGAAGCACTGTGAGATCTTGCACAAGAACACAACACAGTGACGGGCCGGCCAGGGCTCGAACCTGGACCGCTCGATCCGGAGTCCAACGCGCTAACCATTAGGCCACCGCGTCTCTTACAGATAAGAAATCTGACGCTAACATCTTTTTTACTTCTTTCAGGTGGTCGTGGAGGCGAAGGAGCTAAAGGTAGAAATTGCGAGTGGTACACCAAACCACCCACTTTTTCAAGTGGTGGCACTTGGATTACTTACCCAAAGAAATGCCGCGATGGAGGACAGACAACTAAAGGATCTACAGGAGATACAGGAGCCCAGGGTCCCTTAGGAGGAAGTAAGTTTTAACGTTCTGTTCTCTATTAAACAAATGTTGATAGAAAAAAGGTCAGTATAGTTGAATCTCTCTACTACGGCCACCCCGGGGTGGAATTAACTGGCCGTTTGTAGAGAGGTTGCCGTTGCAGGGGTTTCAATAAGAGTGAAAAGTATGGATAGACGTACGATTGGGACAAAAAATCCTGGCCGTTGTGTAGAGGTCGCTATAGAGAGGTGGTCGTTAGTGGAGGTTCGACTGTAGTCTCGTTGATGAGAAACAAGATAGGGTTAACCAAAGAGAAGCATTCCCCCATACATAGGCCCTATGATAATTTTTTGAAATATATTTGTAACTTTCAGTTCATAGCTGAGCTATTTCAAGAACGCTAGCTGATTGGTCAGTTCGGGTTACGTGATGTCGGACCTCGATGAGAAGGAAATAAAAATACTTTCACAGCATGGCACGAAGCTATTAATAGATTTCAAAATATTATCATGAGGCACGGGGAATCCTTCTCTTAGATCATCCTCTCTTGTGACAATGACAATATTTTATTACATATATACAGGAGCCCATCACTAGGAGCTAGCAACTGGACTGGATTCGTGTCACAGCGTTTTTACAGACCAGGTTATTTTTAGATTCCTTTTCTCGCGAACTCCTATTCAAACAAGCCAATCAAAAGTTGGGATGTAATGAATGACGTGTCATATTTCTCAACTCCTATTCAAACAGCCAATCAAAAGTTGTGATGTAATGAATGACGTGTCATATTTCTCAATTGACAAGGAGATCATATTTTTTCCGGGAAAAAGGAGTCTAAAAATAACCCGGTCTGTAAAAATGCTGTGACATAGACGGAGTATGGGAGATGGACGCTCCTAGTGATGGGCTCCTGATATATATGCATATTTTTATTATCCATGAATTCCACAAAATCCAATAAATCCACCCAATTAAATTCCCTAAGCGAATAAACCCTATTGAGGAACACCTTTCTTTTAATAGGAACAAAGAATTCCAATTTTGCACAAAGGAACTTTTTAGAGGAACACTTGTTCCGATATGTTACAAACAGGAACTTTTTTGTTCCGATTAAGCAAAAGTTGGGAAGCATTTACATTATTTGAAAAGAACAATTGTTCCTGTCTGAGAATGAATAATTAGTTCCTTAATTTAATAGGAACAAAGAATTCCCAATTTTGTACAAAGGAACTTTTTGAGGAACACTTGTTCCGATTTATTACAAACAAGAACTTTTTGTTCCGAAGAAGCAAAATTGGGACCCATTTACGTTCTTTGAAAGGACACAATTGTTCCTGTCCGAGAATGAATAAGCAGTTCCTACTTTAACAAAAGGAACACGCACAAAAATTTGAGGAACTCGTGAATTCAATAAAACTGTTTTGTTACCCAAAAACAGCAATTGACTCCTTGAAAATTACTGGCACGGGCTTGACTACATATCAAACAAACCACAAACAAAATTTGAACTGGAAAATATTGTATCAATGGCGTAAACAGATTATCATTAGTTTTGTGAAATGTTGATGATGATGATGATGATGATGATGACGATGATGATGATGACGACAACGATGGCGACCGATGGTGATGATTACGAAATGAAAAGTATTAAATGCTGACAATTCCACTGCGTTTTCGTCTTACAGCCCCCGAAATAGCAGGCTCCCCAGGAAGTGTCACCGACACAAGCATTGAGTCCAGAGACATGGATGCCTCTAACAAACAAAGCTACCCTTGGCTTTATTACGACTCATGAGGCGACACGCGGAAGACTTACTCTGGGCTGATAACTTGAATGAGGGAAGACAAGTCTTAAGGTTCATCAAGGCGGTCACGTCAGAGAGAACGGATGCCAGAGATTTTTTCAAGGTAAAATACTCCAAACGTTCTATTCATTGCCATTATTCCACTATTACGTCATTTCACCATATAAGTCAGGGAACGCGCAAAATATGAGAGCGTATTACCCCTACGGGGCTCAGAAAAATACTACGCAACTCGCAAAATATCCGCGCGTATTATATGTTAAACCATCGAATAAGGGGTGTGTATATATCCATATCAACGAATTAAATTGTATTGATTCATATTGAAAATGAAAATTATTGATTGAAACCGCCAGGACTAAGCCGAGAAAACGACTGACATACGTACGTCTCACTACACTAAAATAGATTTAAATAAATTCGTATAGATAGCCTGGGCCGCTTGTGGTTTAATGCGCGTGACCGCGGCTATATTCAAAAATAACATATTTAAGCTAATTAGGCCCAATTTATACAACGCATTTCAGTCGCGTAGAATATAAGTCGAGCCGCAGAAATCTCGCTAGTATTGCTTGATTAATTCGACTACGTTGCAATCCACCATGGAAGCAACATGTTCTACTTTGCTATTGTTCTACTTTGCCACATTAAATTGTCGTCGCTAAAACAAGCAAGAGACTCAGAGCTAAGAGAAGGAATCCCCGTTCTCCACGCTGAAGTTATTTTTTATTTCCTTCTGACCGAGGCTCCAACATTACGTTACTCGAACTGACCAATCAGGTAGCGCTCTTAAAATGCTCAGCTATAAACTGAAGTTAAAAATAGATTTCAAAAAATTATCATTGGAAGAGACCCATGTATGGAGGAATGCTGCTCAGTCTTAGATCATCCTCGGGTTCGAGGCTGCAAATGAGGTTCGTTAAGAAACTTACTAAATGGACCCTAAGCAGCTGCAGACAACCAGCACATATTCTTGGTTTTCACGTGACGTCATCAAATTCTAAAATTCTAAACCGCGAGACCTATATAATTTTTACCTTCATTCAAGGAAAGATTACCTAAATATATATCTTTTCACGATTTCTTAGCTCGATATCATGCTTCCTTTTGAAAATAGAACGGTTTAAATTTCCAAGTTTTCATCGTACGTGACATCAGCAGGACGGCCGTGACAGAGCTGTTCCGTATCTAAAAAGTCACTCTTCGGGTGATTTTCAGCATTCTAAACAATTTAAGTTTAAGGAGAAATATTTATCTAAATATTCGAAAGTTCACAAAGAAAACAAACCTCCTTTCTGGCAAAAGTGAACTCCAGATGTTTTTTGCTATTTCTGGCGGCCATGTTGGTGCCCCTCAGAGGGACACCAACATGGCGTTTCCATACTGAGCTCTATAAATTTGTGTGGAACATTTTGACAAATAACTCGAGTACGGAATACCGCACAGACCTGAGACTTGGACTGATTCCTTATTTATTCATTATCTATGGCATGTCAATTCCATGTCTTCATTCATTGAACGGTTTCGATTTGTTTTTATTTATGGCGTGACAGTGAAAACCGAGAATAGGTACATGTATCAACCTGGGTATCAACTAGCTACAGTGACAACAACTACGGCCTCATAAAGTGAATTACGGGAAAAATACAATAAAACAATTCTCGAATGGCTTTCTGCGTTGCTTGTGTAGTGGACAACAATAAAGGATCTTTAATAGCTCTAATTGCACATAACAAGTTTTATGAGGGTTTTTTACCACACTGACGCGTACTAACAAAACAAAAAATAGGTCCACACTGTGGACATGTGTTGGTTTACATATAAATAAAACAAAAGTCATTCATGATCAATGACCAAGATTTTTGATTTCCTGTTAAATTAAAAAAAAGATTTTTGATTTCCATTCCAGGACTGTTATTCTGCTTTTGAGTAGTTATGCAAACAATACCACTTACACAAAATAATGGGGGGTAAAATAAGAATAAGCAAAGTTTACTTGTACATGTAATACAAATTTAAACTTGACTATTGTTAGACTACTGTAAAATTCCGAAAATAAGCCCCTGTATAAGCCCCTCCATATATAAGCCCTCCATATATAAGCCCCTCCGAATATAAGCCCCTCAAAAAAGTCCCTTGAAAAATATAAGCCCCAGGGCTTATTTTCGGAATTTTACGGTATTTATAATAGATGTCATATTAACTAGTAAAGTGAACTGAGACTTCTTTTTGACCAGTGAGTCCTGAATTGAATCCTTGTCAATGGCACCGAATTGCACTGAAGTTATTACAAGTTTGCAACGAAATAATATTAAGAGCAATGTTTACAGTGGAATGACAATACTTGCAGCCAAATTAATGTTATGTTCTTTTAAGTTGTGATATATTGCACTGGAATACAGGATTGCTGATATGCCTCTTTTAATAGATGCCTGCAGGATGAAATGTTGATACATTTTGTAGCTTGCAGACAACATTATTTCTATTTCCTCTGGTTTCTACATTGTTTGTATTCTTTGTTTCTGGATGCAACTTTGTTAACTATTTATAGGACCATATAGCCGGTTATAACAAGCTGTTGCAATACAATACATATAGAATACTTAATGGAAAGTGCGCGCGTACGGCATTTACGCACGAGTTGGTGATGTGTCAGAAATCGAACGAGTGAGAACAGCGAACGAGTGAGATTTCTGATACAAACCAACGAGTGCGTAAATACCGTACAAAGCACTTTCCATGTTGTATTATGTTTATTATATACATACAGAGATTTAAAACCCAGTTTAATGACAATTTTATTCACAAATGCAAGTCGACAAGCAACATTCAAAGGCTTATAACAAATTCGCAGCTATATAGGCTTAAAACGTCATTTGGCCAAGTGAAACAAACAGGGGGTACTCCCTTATGTGGCCTATACGGGGACGTGCCGCTGGACAGGGTATGGTTTTTAGCCTCCCAGCCCTGAACAGGGTATATAATTTCGTGCGAGTCTGTCCTAAACAGGGTATTGTTCCTGGCTATTGTTGCACGGAGAGTTTGCGGTCTTTAGCAGCTCATCACTCAACATCACATCATTTTCAAGACAAGATAAATGCTATTGTTGTCGGTATCCTACACTTGTTTTAGAACAAGAGAGTGTGTATTTTGTCGTTTGCCCTAAACAGGGTCCTAAAATGGAGGGTGTTGCCCTACACAGGGTGGGTATTTTAGTTTTTTTTGCCCTAAACAGGGTCAGGGTTCAAACCTCAGCGGCACCCCTGTACCCAAAACATGGGCCAAGTACCCCCCCGGCAAACAGCCTTTCACTCATGTTTTAGAGAAAAGTAAGCTTAAACATAAACGCTGAAAATCGTCGCCTATATAGGCTCGAAAAAATAAAAACTGACTCGTAAAAAATATCCAGCAGCCGTATTACACAACTTTTCGCTGAATAACCTCTATGTATCACTATATAATAAAGGAACTTTTGACACAGTTGAATAAAAATAACTTATTATTACTTGCACACTGAAGCATCTCATTTATTATGGCATCATGTTCTTGTGATGTTTACATGTATACAGATCCGGATTTCATAATAATATTTCCTCTGTGTTTCCGTTTCTTGTTCTTAAGTGCAACATGGAAATACCTCCGGCTCCATGTCATGCATGGTCTGTCAGGATATGAAAAAAAGTTGCATTAACATTCAAGACTCCATTGGCTGCAATGTGTGACAAAAACAGAGATATAATGCAATGGTTTGATACAAAATGGTCAAAATGTAGCGAAAAATACATAGTAGTTCAGGTTTTGTTCAGCACTAGATCGATATAAAGCCGAGGCGAGCTTTCGTGGGCAAAATAACTCCTGTGAAGACTAGAAATTATCCCAGTGTAACGTATGGAATCTCAGTATGGGGAAATTGCTCTCCTTCTGCACTGAACTCTCTAAACCATATTCATGCAAGAGCAGCTCGTATTGTGAATAACCTTAACCTTAATCCGACGATGGCAGATGACACATGTCTCATGAAATCCGATTGGCTGCCCATCTCTTACTTCTATAAAAAATCCGTACTGTTACTTATGCACAAAGTATATTATGAAACAACGACCCAATCAATATGTGAAACTGTTTTCTAAAAGAGTAACTTCTAGATCTTCTCGTGTTCCTAACCAATTTAACATCATTAGATTTAAATCAGAGACTGGCAGAAACACCCTACAATACAGAGGTCCTGTAATCTGGAATTTTGTAAATAGATTAGTTAAAGTACCAGAAAATTCTTATTCTTTTAAACAAATTTTACGTAAACATGTTAAAATTATTGACAATTTCTCATTTGATAAAGGGGCAACAGTAGTCGCTAACAAAAAGGATGATTTTTATATATTTTTAAATTTAAATTTATTATTTGATGAATATATTTCTTTTCTTTTTATATTAATATTAGTAAATTCCGACTTATTTGTATTATACTAGTTCTAAATTTATAAATGTAATTTTTACAAATGTAATTCCTAATTTTTAGTATAGTAGGTCCACATCAGCCCTTTGGCCGCCTTTTTACCAACCTACTCATCAAATAAAGTATGTATGTATGTATGTATGTAGAAAACTGAGGAACAGCTCAACGACATACAATAACTAGTACTGCAATTCAATACGATTGAGCTATGTTTTGCCGGACGAACGCGTCCAGATTTTCTACGTATACCCATGAATCGATACTGTACAGCAAACTAGAAGCAATAAATTGAACAGAGCTTACCTTAATTGAAACTGCAACGAGAAGGAAAATTGTTTAATCTCTCAAAAAACAGCCAAAAACCAAACCACGCCACGCGACAAAATCACTGGTGGATTTTCACCGAGTGGCCGAGGCAATTTGCTAGTACCTATTCCTCTCGCAGACACCGCTGTTCAAAAACGTGGTGGGCGCAACCGACAAACCGACAAACAGACGGTACGTACGTATTTCCGATTATGGCATAGTGCTGGATTATACTTCGTGTAAACCAACACAAAAACCAAACAAAAAAGCTTTTACAGTCATTTAACAACCGAACGACGAATAGAAAGAACGAGCGAGCGAACGAACGAACGAACGAACGAACGAACGAACGAACGAACGAACGAACGAACGAACGAACGAACGAACGAACGAACGAACGAACGAACGAACGAACGAACGAACGAACGAATGAACGAACGAACGAACGAATGGGTAAACTCATTTACTCACTGACATTTTTTTGCAGAGGCTAAGAAGGAGACTTGGACTACTGGGAAAAGAAGGATTTGACTTGTTTGGATATAATGAATTGTTTGCTCCGAGAATCAAATGGGAAGTGTTGAAGGATGTCGTGGAAAACTTACGAGAAATAGCTACAACTTATGAAGATGCTTACAATGAACTGAGTGAGACAATTGAAAGAGAAGAAAGCTTTGAGCAGGTTTGATAAAGTTATAATATTCACTTGAATCAAACTGTGAAGTCCCAGTGTGTGAAGGACACTTCATTTTACGACGAAGAAGAGTGCACACGAAATTGGCATGTCAATTTCAAACAAACAATAATACAAGCTAAGGAAGACAGGTTTGTAAAAAATGTTATTGTATTTGTCATTCTTCTTCTTAAAGATTGCCAGGCAAATGTCTGCAGTTGCTGGAAAGCAAGTGGAAGCAGAAAAGAAACGTTTGCAGGAATCACAGCTTATTGCAGAAAGTGAGAAACGCCTGTATGTCAAGGTAAGACGAATCGCTGGGGAAGGATTTGACTGAAATAGGCGTCTAAATTGGGTCTAATAGCTTTGATCACTATTGTTGACAAAATGCTGCTTAGGCCGTGCCACTCTGTAAGAACGAGCTTCATTTCGTTTGACATTCGTCGCTTTTATTAATACGGTTTTATTTCACTTTCAATACAGGTAAAGCATGGTAACACTCGTAATGTATTCAAATTAAATAGTCGGGTAAAAGGGTTAAGGAAGGTTCAGCTTTGAAAACCAAGAGTAAAATTTTATCCGGGACGCGTCCGAGTGCATCAGTTGTGCAATGCACGCGGCTTACGTCACAAGTTCGCGCGTGCGCAAATTCCATGAACATTTTATTTATTCCTCGCGAAGCGAGGTTTATAATGTTGTTCCCCAAGAGCTCAGGCTGAAGCAAACTCGCATGGCGTTTACGGTCATATTTCTTTATTTATTTCCGATGGTACCGGACCGTTACTAGGCGACAACAACAAATCAGCGGTTATAACCGGTTACGAACGCGGGCGCACTCCTTGTGTTTTCTTGTGAAGGGTCGAAGTGAGAAAAACTGTGCTCGAGAAAATGTTCAATCTGACCGCAATTCCCTCAAGTTCCACTGGAAATTCAGCAGGACAGGACCCACAATTACAGGTCGAAGGCCGGGGGAGATATGCAAATGCAAACCACAAGCAATAGTTCCAGTTCGCGTCATTACGCCAAGACGATTGAGCGACTTTGAATTCGATTTTCTTGCTTCGATGGTTTCACAGAACATAGACGTTCTTGGAAATGTGTGGGATAGTATTTGAGGTTGGGGCGGATATGTGGTTGAATTGTGCGGTTTTTGGTTAAAAGCATGAAACTTGGCAGAATAAGAGGACTTCATGAGCCTATCAAATATGGATATGGAGCCACTGCGAAAAATTATGGGTTGGCGAGATATTGCTGGCATTCAAAATGGCCGCCATTTTGAACCGGAAGTAAAATATGTTGAACGGAAGTACTATTTAATTATGTTTTCTATTCTTTGAAATCACTTCCTCTTGGAATACAAAGTCCAGAGAGCTACAAAAAGCTTTTATATACATGTATAAGTGCTGTAAGGAAAATATAGGGGGGGGGGGGGTTGTTTGTGCAACATCTAGACAAGCTTCCCGGACGTAACAAAAACAAGCTTTGCTTGGCACTATACACCCCTATACAGCACTATACACCTCTATACAGCACTATACACCCCTATACAGCAATATACAGTACTATACACCTCTATACAGCACTATACACCCCTATACAGCACTATACACCCCTATACAGCACTGTACACCCCTATACAACACTAGGCACCCCTATACAACACTGTACACCCTATACAGCACTATACACCCCTACACAGCACTATACACCACTATACATCACTATACACCCCTATACAGCACTATACACCCCTATACAGCACTATACACCTCTATACAACACTGTACACTCCTATACAACACTATACACCCCTATATCAGCACTATACATCCCTATACAGCACTATACACCTCTATATAGCACTATGCACCCCTATACAGCACTATACACCCCTATACAGCACTATACACCTCTACACAGCACTATACACCCCTATACAGCGCTATACAGCACTATACACCTCTATACAGCACTATACACCCCTATACAGCACTATACACCCCTATACAGCACTATACACCCCTATACAGCACTATACACCTCTATACAGCACTATACACCCCTATACAGCACTATTACACGACTATACACCACTATACAGCCACTCATACACCCTATACAGCACTATACACCCTATACAGCAATATACACCCCTATACAACACTATACACCTCTATACAGCACTATACACCCCTATACAGCACTATACACCCCTATACAGCACTATACACCCCTATACAGCACTATACACCCCTATACAGCACTAACAACTCTATTACAGCACTATACACACCCTATTACTAGCACTATACAGCACTATACACCCTCTTATACAGGCACTATGAACACCCCTAATACAGCACTATACACCCCTATACAGCACTGTACACCCCTGATACAACACTAGGCACCCCTTATACAAACACTGTACACCCTATACAGCACTATACACCCTACACAGCACTATAGGCACCCGCCTATACCTTCCCTATACACCCGCTATACAGCACTATACACCTCTATACAACACTGTACACTCCTATTACAACACTAACACACCCCTAGTTACAGCACTATACATCCCTATACAGCACTATACACCCCTTATACAGCACTATACAGCACTATACAACCCCTATACAGCACTATCCACACCTCCTATACAGCACTATACACCTATCTATACAGCATCCTATACACCTCTATACAGCACTATACACACAAACCACACCACCACAACAACATTACATACCCATAAATAAACACAACCCAAAACAAAAACAACACACACACCACCATTCCAACAAAACCTACAAAACAAAACAACAACAACCTACAAACAGAAAAAAAACAAAATACCTTAATACACCACATACTCAAACAAAACATAAACAAAAAATACCATACACAACACCACGCCAACACACCAAACCCAAAAAAAGAACCAAACAAACATACTACTAAAAGGGGGGGGACAGGCGGGGGCAAAACCTAAACACTCCCTCCCCCCCTCTATACACCCCTATGACAGCACTATACACCCCTATACAGCACTATACACCTCTATACACAGTCACTATACACCCCTATACAGCAATATACAGTACTATACACCTCTATCAAGCACTTATAAACACAACCTATACAGGCCACTATACACCCACTATACAGCCACTGTACACCCCTACTACAACACTAGGCACCCACTTTACAACACTGTACACCACTATACAGCACTATACAGCCCCTACACACAGCACTATAACACCACTATAACATCATCTATAAACCCATTATACACGCACTATACACCCCCTTATTACAGCACTATACACCTCTATACAAACACTGTACACTCCTATACCAACACTATAATACACCCCTTAATACCAGCACTATACATCCCTATACAGCACTTATACACCTCGATATAGCAACTATGCCACCCCTATACAGCACTATAATACACCCCTAATTACAGCACTATATACACGCTCTATACAAGCACTATTAACACCATCTAATATACCAGCACTATTAACACCCCTATAACAAGCCACTATACACCCCACTATACAACCACTATACAGCCACTATACACCCCTATACCAGCACTATATTACACCCCTATATACAGCAATATACACCCCTATACAACACTATACACCTCTATACAGCACTATACAACCCCTATACAGCACTATAGCACCCCTATAAGGCAGGATTTTTTTATTGACAGTATATGTTATGTATGTTATTTTTGTGTAAGTTGAGTAGAATTGTACAATTGAATTTTTTTTTTTGATTTTATTTTTATTCATAATTTAATGACTGGGTAGCCCTTCTATATTTATGGGAGGTAGTTTCCTGTTTCAGGTTTTTTCTTCAAGTACTTAACTATTTGTATTGTTAAACTATCAAAGTAAAGTATTAGGTAACCGCACAGTGAAAGGGTCCCATGTAATTTTAAGAATTTTTGTGAGGATTTTTAAGATGTTTGTGAAAGAAGAGAAAGCGGATGGGGAATAGTGGATTTGTTATTAATTGGAAATATTTTTAGTTAATAATTGATAGATGGATACCCAAATCAGTCTATTTGGTGTTCTTTTTTTAACCAATTTAAGGCGGGACTTAATTTCAATGAAATGTTTAAGAGATTTAACCCTTTAAGCCCCGATAGTGCCATAAGGCACAAACTGCTATTACAAGCTCAATATTGGGCCAATTTGTTGTATGAAGTTTGGACACCAAAAAGGATCATTGGAAGCATAAAACATACCCCCTCCTATATCAGACTTGAATTAACCACCCCTTCACTTTTGCAACTTTTGCCTGTTTACACTTTTAAGGTCAAGTGAATATCTGATAACAACCCACGCACCAAGAGCTGCAAATTAAGCTATTGTTTAGGGGTATACCCAATATATACAAGGAATAAGGTATTTTTGACGTTTTTCTTTTTTAATTTTGGACACTCTTCAATCCAATCTGTGACTTCCTGTATGTCTGCTGTGTTGATTTATGACATACCCCAAACAATACCTTTCAAATGGTATATTACTTGTGGTATTTGGATCTATATAGTTACCATTTTTGAAAATATGGTATTTCTACCGGGCTTAAAGGGTTAAAGAAGGGATAGAAGAAAGAAAATGATTTTTGGAAACACCAACAGTACAGTTGATTACCCCACGCGGGTGCTCTTGCGTGGTTATCAACTGTCTGTTGGTGTCAATCTACTAAAATTTAATAAAATTTTTAACTTCAAATTCTAATTTTAAAACTACATTAAATCTTCAATATTTCTTATTTCCCTAAAGTTTACAACTCCTTTGAGAAAAACTATTTCCTCCCAACATACCCAAAAATCACCCAAAATTTACAAAACACCCCATAACATAGATTCATAGGTAGCCTGTAGTACCTTCGCGCGGCCATTCGCTTTTCGCTTCGTCCCCACTATCCGAGAGCCTGGAACAGGCTAATTCATGGGATGAGCATAGAGTTTTTGGATTGGCTTGTGAACGAGATATATTTCCATTTAACCCATGTTAAGTCGCGGAAAAATGGGCATTCAGGTTAAATCCCGCCTTAATCCCTCCTCAACTTTCATTCAATTTCATAAAACTGCCGAGGTACATCATATAATCCGGCGATCATCATCATCACAGCCGATCTCAGTAATATTCGGTTCAATCTAAAACTTTGACTATTATTCAGTGGTTTCTGGGAATGGATTCAGTTTAAGTTCCTTGTGGCCGTTTTTAACGTGAACTCATCAGCAAAAGGTGAATGATTATTCGCTTTTTCTCTCGACACAAAAGATGAACGTACGTGTATAAATTACATTAAAATTGCCAGAATTGTAAACGCCATTGATTGCTATGCAGTGAGAACGATATTATTCTGTCAGCGACACAAGCTACTCGGGAAAAAAATTCCGAGTTCCCCCAACAGGAAACAGAACCTATGACCTTCCGCACACCGGCGGACGCTCTACCACTGAGCTACAGGAGACTCGTGGGAGCTTAGGCTATATAACTAGGTTCAAGTGTGACAAACATCCCGCATACTGCCTAGGATTAGATTTGTCGATGAATGAGCATTTGTGGAAAGAATGATGGTATATTTTAAGCTTGGCAGAAATATGAGAACGATATTATTCTGTCAGTGACACAAGCTACTCGAAACAAATTCCGAGTTCCACCCTTGCTATGCAGTGTTTAGCTATTTCTTACAAATTTCAATAAAAATAAATAAATATACTTTACCAGGAGGTAACCTCACCATGAGGGTTTTACAGGATGGTCCTGGCAATGCCGGTGAATGGTCTTTGAGATGGGTCTTGCTAGCCACTGCACGCCCACCGGTACTAGTCTTTGTCTCTTCACAGATCAGACCTTAGAATCCAAAGATCGTCCTGGAGTGCGGCGAAATAAAAGCCGCGGGGGATTTAACTAACCGAACGCAAGGGGGGGTGTGGATGTTACTAAAAACCAGGAACGAGGAACGAGGAACGAGGAACGAGGAACGGGGAACGGGGAACGGGGAACGGGGAACGGGGAACGGGGAACGGGGAACGGGGAACGGGAACGGGGAACGGGGGAACGGGGAACGGGGAACGGGGGAAACGGGGAACGGGGAACGGGGAACGAGAGGTCAGCCGGTATTTTTCATAAAATTCAAAATGGTGGAGGAAAAGGGAGGAGGGGTCTGGAAACCAGTTGTATCAAAATGGCGGCCCAATTCTTGTTACTGTTGATGTAGAGGTCAAATCTTTGTCAAGAATCCTTTGTTACGGCTTTGGAAATGATAAAGAAAACAACGCGTTATGTGTACTAAAGCGCAACGAGGTATTCGGTTTTCTAATTGACAAGAATATGCTGTTTTTTGCAGTCTTACTCGATACGGATCGATATATAAAAGTTATCTCATCATGTGGATCGCGGATCATGCGGTCTTTCGTGTCATTCGATTTTTCCATTGCGAATATGGGCCAGCAGAGAGTCCTGGTCCTGGAGTATCCAGACTCTAGGAGTGAAGTAGACGGATATCTTTCAATTTTGGTTAAATAATTTTCGTTCTAAGAAGGTACAACTTCTGCTTGTTTACTGTATTTTTAGGATTATTTTTGTAAAGATTGTTCTATGCATTTAGAAATGTCAAAAGACCTCATCAGCGCTATTGTGGGCATGCTTTTGCATGTAAGATATACCATGTACTATAGGGCGGAGGGTGTAAACTGCAGGATGCAGGTTGAAAAAAAAATAATAATAATAATAATAATAATAATAAATATTGAAAAATAATAACATAAAAATTAATTTTAAAATGTTCTTTTTTGTGTAAAAAAAGAAAAAAACAGTAGATTATTTTGAAAGATTTAGAACTGGACTCTTAGTATGAGAATTTGCGGATTCCAAAGTTGAACCAGGAGACTTCTGCAGATGTCCTGAAGACTTTTGTCAATTCAAAGTGTTGTTACTGTTCAGTATAGTTAATGTTATAGACTGTCAAAAGTAGTTGTTTACTTTGCGTTTGCTGAGCTCTGTAATTAGTTATGAAGAAAACTCATACAACATGCTCTTATCATAGCAAACATCCTGTGTTTTCAACAAATCAGGAGCAAAATCAATGCCAGTTGTGACTTGACTTACACACGTTGTTATACCGCACTTTCATGGTGCCAGTCATGTTTTTGTTTCAAGTTCTCATTGAGTTAAATATTTGCATTTGTTCATTTTGTTGTGACTATTATTCCTGATATATAAATATTATATATTGCTTATTAATAATCGCAGGGCCCTACTGAAAACCTCTGCGGTAAGTGGGCTCCCTTCTTTCCATTCAATAAAATTATTGTATTTTCTTATATTGTTTTGTTTTTGTTTTGTCTTGTCATTTAACCTGCAACCTGCTAAAAATTATACAAATTTAAAAATCATAATAAGTCTTCGGATATTCTTCGGACATCTTCGGAAGTCATCTAAGGAAAACTTCGGAAGACTTCTGGTCAACTTTGGAATTCTGCAAATTCTCATACTAAGAGTCCAGTCCAGTTCTAAATCTTCCAAGATTAATCTTGTTTTTTTCTTTTTTTACACAAAAAGTAACATTTTTTATTAATTTTTTAATTGCTATTATTATTTTTTAATATATTTTTTTCAACCTGCAACCTACAACCTGCAGTTTACACCCTCTGACTATTGGGAAAGTTTTGGAATTGAAAAATATTTTTTTCCCTTGACTCTAGGTGTCAAACACACTTTTATAACTGACTTCTTCAGTAAAATCCAATGCAAGCACCTTACAACAAAGGTGTCAAGAGAAACATCCATAAACCTTATATAAAGCTGGTGAGTCAATGACCAGGAGTAAACCTCCCTGCCAAATAATGCAGGGGTTTGCTGTAGTACTGCTACCCTGAATATTGCAAAGAGCACATTTTACCTTAGTTTCAACAGTCTCTATCAGAAGTAATATGTGCTTTTTACAACTAACTTTACAGGATTTCCAAATTAAGTAATATAACTACATAGAACATGTACTGCGTTGTTGCAAAGAGATTAATTTGACTACATCACCATGCAATCTCTCTGATGTGTAGTTTCATTGTAACTTATTCAGTTCATGGGCAATGATTCATGTAAAATTATTTGTTTTTTATCCTTTACTTTGACTTAAACAAGCACCTCAATTTATATTTTCTCTGTGCATCATTTTAAGGTGACTCAGACTGTTTAACTGCTTAACATAGCAGTTGTCCTTTGATGGATCGATACTACCTCCCTATATCAGTTGATGCAAATTATTAAATTGTGTTATTTTGATAGTAAATGTACTGGGTATAGAATTCGTACCAATCATCATGCATAAGAATAGCAAGGCTTTTTCAATACACATTAACTTAAAAAAATATATGATCAACTATACTGTTGTATAGACTTTAATAATCCGAAAAAGATTCACAGGGAAAATACAATTAAGTATTAATAGGAGTTTTGTTTTGCCTTTTACATTTCTGTCATTTCTAAATGCATAGAACAATCTTTACAAAAATAATCCTAAATATACAGCAAGAATACAGTAAACAAGCACAAGTTCCTTAGTTGTACCTTCTCAGAACGAAAATTATTTAACCAAAATTGAAAGATATCCGTCCACTTCATTTTCTCCTAAAGTCTGGATACTCCAGGACTCTCTGCTGGCCCATATTCGCGATGGAAAATCGAATGCCACGAAAGACCGCATGATCCGCGAATCCTCATGATGAGATAACTTTACAGGGGCACCCAACGACAAAATTTTCTTGTAGGTGTCGGAACATTGTTTTTACGTTATAATTGTGCTTTTTGTGCAGTTTAATGGCTTATTTTTAACCCGGGGGGGGGGGGGGGGGGGGGTACTCAAAAAAGTTTTATACGGGGAGGCTCCGCCCAGAGGTCCAACCCCTTACCCTTTCATATACCATTTTTCACAGAAAAGGTACCCCTTTCATATACCTTCCATAGAAAATGGTACCCCTTTCATATACCTTCCATAGAAATTATGAAAATGGTACCCCTTTCATATACCTACAGTAGAAGCACTGCATCCCTTTTCTGTACCCTTGTAATGAACTTAATGAACAATATATATCACCAGAAATCATCAAGCATTACCAGTAGAGATGTTAACCAAACAATAATATCATTTACTCATTTACTCGTGAAATCCCTACCCTTTCATATACGTCAACTCGTGAAATCCCTACCCTTTCACATACCTCGAGCCTAAAAAAGGACCCCTTTCGGGCGGAGCCTCCCCGTATAGTCCATTATAGGGAGTACCCCCCCCCCCCCGGGATTTTTAATCGCTAAGAAAAATGTTTCTTTTCGGATACGTTAGCTGAACTTTCAAACATCAGAAAGTTTTAGGATTGAACTCTTATTACCCGAATTTACGAGCTGAATTTGCCTTTCCGAAAATCCTAGCTGACATTTTTTCCTTTCCGAAAATCCTAGCTGACCTTTTTTCCTTTCCGAAAATCCTAGCTGACATTTTTTTGTACCCAAAACGACATTTTTATCTCTCCGAAAACAAAAGGCATTAATTTTCCCATATTACGAAAGTTCGAGATGACATTTCCCTAACCGAATATCTGAGGCGATTATAGGCCTTCCGAACAGATATTCCACCGAAACGATCCGTTGGGTGTCCCTGACTTTATAGGTAAATACTAAATAACAACGACTGAGGCCAAAGAACATATAAGTCTTTACTTACTTCGTGTAATATCATTATAGTGTCCTATACACCCCTATACACCCCTATACAGCGCTATACAGCACTATACACCCCTAAACAGCACTATACACCCCTATACAGCACTATACACCCCTAAACAGCACTATACACCCCTATACGACCCTATACACCCCTATACAGCACTATACACCCCTATACAGCACTATACACCTCTATACAGCACTATACACCTCTATACGACCCTATACACCCCTATACACCACTATACAGCACTATACACCCCTATACATCACTGTACACCTCTATACAGCACTATACACCCCTATACAGCACTATACACCTCTATACAGCACTATACACCCCTATACAGCACTATACACCCCTATACAGCACTATACACCCCTATACAGCACTATACACCTCTATACAGCACTATACACCCCTATACAGCACTATACACCTCTATACAGCACTATACACCCCTATACAGCACTATACACCTCTATACAGCACTATACACCCCTATACAGCACTATACAGCACTATACACCTCTATACAACACTATACACCCCTATACAGCACTATACACCTCTATACAGCACTATACATCCCTATGCAACACTATACACCTCTATACAGCACTATACACCTCTATACGGCACTATACACCCCTATACAGCACTATACAGCACTATACACCCCTAAACAGTACTATACACCTCTATACAACCCTATACACCCCAATACAGCACTATACACCCCTATACAGCACTATACACCTCTATACAGCACTATACATCCCTATACAGCACTATACACCTCTATACAGCACTATACACCTCTATACAGCACTATACACCTCTATACAGCACTATACATCCCTATGCAACACTATACACCTCTATACAGCACTATACACCTCTATACGGCACTATACACCCCTATACAGCACTATACAGCACTATACACCCCTAAAACAGCACTATACACCTCTATACAACCCTATACACCCCTATACAGCACTATACACCCCTATACAGCACTATACACCTCTATACAGCACTATACATCCCTATACAGCACTATACACCCTATACAGCACTATACAGCACTATACACCTCTATACAACACTATACACCCTATACAGCACTATACACCTCTATACAGCACTATACATCCCTATGCAACACTATACACCTCTATACAGCACTATACACCTCTATACGGCACTATACACCCCTATACAGCACTATACAGCACTATACACCCCTAAACAGCACTATACACCTCTATACAACCCTATACACCCCTATACAGCACTATACACCCCTATACAGCACTATACACCTCTATACAGCACTATACATCCCTATACAGCACTATACACCCCTATACAGCACTATACAGCACTATACACCTCTAAACAGCACTATACACCTCTATACGACCCTATACACCCCTATACAGCACTATACACCCTATACACCCCTATACAGCACTATACATCCCTATACAGCACTATACACCTCTATACAGCACTATACACCCCTATACACCCCTATACAGCACTATACACCCCTATACATCACTATACACCTCTATACAGCACTATACATCCCTATACAGCACTATACACCTCTATACAGCACTATACACCCCTATACAGCACTATACACCCCTAAACAGCACTATGCACCTCTATACGACCCTATACACCCCTATACAGCACTATACACCCCTATACAGCACTATACACCCCTATACAGCACTATACACGCCTATACAGCACTATACATCCCTATGCAGCACTATAAACCTCTATACAGCACTATACACCCCTATACAGCACTATACACCCCTATACAGCACTATACACCCCTATACACCCCTATATACCCCTATACAGCATTATACACCCCTATAACAGCACTATACATCCCTATACAGCACTATACACCTCTATACAACCCTATACACCCCTATACAGCACTATACACCCCTATACAGCACTATACATCCCTATGCAGCACTATACACCACTATACAGCACTATACACCCTATACAGCACTATACACCCCTATACAGCACTATACACCTCTATACAGCACTATACATCCCTATACAGCACTATACACCTCTATACGACCCTATACACCCCTATACAGCACTATACACCCCTATACACCCCTATACAGCACTATACATCCCTATACAGCACTATACACCTCTATACAGCACTATACACCCCTATACACCCCTATACAGCACTATACACCCCTATACATCACTATACACCTCTATACAGCACTATACATCCCTATACAGCACTATACACCTCTATACAGCACTATACACCCCTATACAGCACTATACACCCCTAAACAGCACTATGCACCTCTATACGACCCTATACACCCCTATACAGCACTATACACCCCTATACAGCACTATACACCCCTATACAGCACTATACACCCCTATACAGCACTATACATCCCTATGCAGCACTATAAACCTCTATACAGCACTATACACCCCTATACAGCACTATACACCCCTATACAGCACTATACACCCCTATAACACCCCTATATACCCCTATACAGCATTATACACCCCTATACAGCACTATACATCCCTATACAGCACTATACACCTCTATACAACCCTATACACCCCTATACAGCACTATACACCCCTATACAGCACTATACATCCCTATGCAGCACTATACACCACTATACAGCACTATACACCCTATACAGCACTATACACCCCTATACAGCACTATACACCTCTATACAGCACTATACAGCACTATACATCCCTATACAGCACTATACACCTCTATACAGCACTATACAACCTCTATACAGCACTATACACCCCTATACAGCACTATACAGCACTATACACCCCTAAACAGCACTATACACCTCTATTACGACCCTATACACCCCTATACAGCACTATATACCCCTATACAGCACTATACACCCCTATACAGCACTATACAACCCCTATACAGCACTATACATCCCTATGCAGCACTATACACCTCTATACAGCACTATATATCCCTATACAGCACTATACACCCCTATACAGCACTATACACCCCTATACACCCCTATACAGCACTATACATCCCTATACAGCACTATACACCTCTATACAGCACTATACACCCCTATACAGCACTATACAGCACTATACACCTCTATACGACCCTATACCACCCCTATATAACACTATACACCCCTATACAACACTATACACCGCTATACAGCACTATACACCCCTATACATCACTATACACCTCTATACAGCACTATACATCCCTATACAGCACTATACACCTCTATACAGCACTATACACCCCTATACAGCACTATACACCCTAAACAGCACTATACACCTCTATACGACCCTATACACCCCTATACAGCACTATACACCCTTATACAGCACTATACAGCACTATACACCCCTATACAGCACTATACATCTCTATGCAGCACAATACACCTCTATACAGCACTATACACCCCTATACAGCACTATACACCCCTATACAGCACTATACACCCCTATACACCCCTATACAGCACTATACACACCTATACACTCCTATACAGCATTATACACCCCTATACAGCACTATACATCCCTATACAGCACTATACACCCCTATACAGCACTATACACCTCTATACAGCACTATACACCCCTATACAGCACTATACACCTCTATACAGCACTATACACCCCTATACAGCACTATACACCTCTATACAACCCTATACACCCCTATACAGCACTATACATCCCTATACAGCACTATACACCCCTATACAGCACTATACACCTCTATACAGCACTATACACCCCTATACAGCACTATTCACCCCTATACAGAACTATACACCCCTATACAGCACTATGCACCCTATACAGCACTGTACACCTCTATACAACCCTATAAAGCACTATACATCCCTATACCCCTCTATACAACCCTACACACCCCTATTACAGCACTATACATCCCTATACAGCACTATACACCTCTATACAGCCCTATACAAACCTATACTGCACTATACATCCCTATACAGCACTATACACCCCTATACAGCACTATACACCCCTATACAGCACTATACACCTCTATACAGCACTATACACCTATACAGCACTATACAACCCTATACGGCACTATACACCCCTATACAGCACTATACACCTATATATAGCACCGTACACCCCTATACAACACTATACACCTCTGTACAGCACTGTACACCCCTATACAACACTATACACCACCGTACGCCCCTATACACCCCTATACAGCACCGTACACCACTATACAACATTATACACCTCTTTACGGCACTGTACACCCTTATACAACATTATACACTTCTTTAAAATATAGACTGAAAACTGCGCGCGGTCTGATTGGTTAAAAACCATGTTGTATCAGAGTATATAACATAGAAAAGCGTGTTTTATCGTTTCGCGCGCGTAAATCTATATTTAAAATAGTTTATATACTGATGAAATACCAGGATTTTGCTGTTAATGATATCTTCGTCGCGCGTAGTGAAGATATCATTTATATCTTTCACTTGTGAGGATATTGATTTCGTCATGGTTACTGATATGATCAGCCAATAAAAATAGAGCACTTAGAGCATCCGTTTATTTTTTCTTTGTCACCATTTCGGAATGGGATAAAACGAACTTTGTTAGAGCTGATCACATCTATCATCAAGGCATTAATGTAGATTTTATTGCAATTTTTAGCTTTGGTAATGCTAAACAGTGAAAAGGTTCGTAACATTCTTTCCATAATTTATTTTTTGTATATACCGTATGTGTGTGTGTGTGTGTTAAAAATTCAGCTTTTGGTTACAGATATTACATAATATTATGCTATAATTTCACCATATTATTTGAAATATACAACCTCTAACAATACTTTTTGTATAGTTAAAAAAACTGTTGCTCAATTTTTACATGGCTTCAAAATCTTCCTTCTAAATCTGCCGTAACATTCCGAAAAATAAGACTCTCCGCATATAAGCCCCCCAAATTCGAAATCAGTGCCTCCCGAATAAGCTACCGGGGGCTAATATTTGGGAACTACAGTATAAACTACGCTATAAACTATAAAGGTGTATAGGGGTGTACAAAGAGGTTATTCAGCGGAAAGTTGTGTAATACGGCTGGGTATTTTTACGGGTCAGTTTTGACGAGTAAAAATGCCCAGCCATATTACACAACTTTCCGCTGAATAAATGTTTATTATACGACATATCTTTCCTAAAATATAGGCTTTCAACAGTGTTTTCCGTAGCGCGCGGTCAGGGGGACTAAGACCCAAGTAATACGGTCTCATATTTGCACTCGTTTTGGTGCGTATTCGCACTCTAAAATGCTATGTCGTCTAATAAAGTGCTGACCTGCATACTGTATAGGGGTGTACAGTGTTGTATAGGGGTTTATAGTGCTGAATAGAGGTGGATAGTGCTGTATAGAGGTGTATAATGTTGTATAGTGTATTGTTGTATAGGGTGTACGGTGCTGTATAGGGGGGTATAGTGTTGTATAAGGGTGTATAGTGTTGTATAGGGGTGTACAGTGCTGTATAGATGTGTATAATGTTAAATAGGGGTGTACAGTGCTGTATAGAGGTGTATAATGTTGTGTAGGGGTGTACAGTGCTGTATAGAGGTGTACAGTGCTGTATAGGGGTGTACAGTGTTGTATAGGGGTATACAGTGCTGTATAGATGTGTACAGTGTTGTATAGAGGTGTACAGTGCTGTATAGGGCTGTATAGTGCTGCATAGAGGTGTATAGTGCTGTATAGGGGTGTATAGTGTTGTATAGGAGTGTACAGTGTTGTATAGAGGTGTATATAGTGCTGTATAGGGGTGTATAGCGCTGTATAGGGGTGTATAGTGCTGTATAGGAGTGTACAGTGCTGTATAGAGGTGTAGAGGGTTGTATAGAGGTGTAAAGTGCTGTGTGGGGGTGTGCGGTGCTGTGTAAGGTGTATAGTGTTGTATAGGAGTGTACAGTGCTGTATAGACGTATATAGTGCTGTATAGGGGTGTATAGTGTTGTATAGGAGTGTACAGTGTTGTATAGAGGTGTATATAGTGCTGTATAGGGGTGTATAGTGCTGTATAGGGGTGTATAATGCTGTATAGGGGTGTATTGTGTTGTATAGGAGTGTACAGTGTTGTATATAGGTGTATAGTGCTGTATAGGGGTGTATAGTGCTGTATAAAGGTGTATAGTGCTGTATAGGGGTATATAGTGCTGTATAGGGATGTATAGTGCTGTATAGGGGTGTATGGTGCTGTATAGAGGTGTATAGTGCTGTATAGGGGTGTACAGTGTTGTATAGGGGTATACAGTGCTGTATAGATGTGTACAGTGTTGTATAGAGGTGTACAGCGCTGTATAGGGGTGTATAGTGTTGTATAGGAGTGTACAGTGTTGTATAGAGGTGTATATAGTGCTGTATAGGGGTGTATAGTGCTGTATAGGGGTGTATAGTGCTGTATAGGAGTGTACAGTGTTGTATAGAGGTGTATAGTGCTGTATAGGGGTGTATAGTGCTGTGTAGGGATGTATAGTGCTATATAGGAGTGTATAGGGTTGTAAAGAGGTGTATAGTGCTGCACAGGGGTGTATAGTGCTGTATAGAGGTGTATAGTGCTGTATAGGCGTGTATAGTGCTGTATAGAGGTGTATAGGGGTGTATAGTGCTGTATAGGGATGTATAGTGCTGTATAGGGGTGTATAGTGTTGTATAGTAGTGTACAGTGTTGTATAGAGGTGTATAGTGCTGTATTGGGGTGTATAGTGCTGTATAGGGGTGTATAGTGCTGTATAGAGGTGTACAGTGCTGTATAGAGGTGTACAGTGCTGTATAGAGGTGTATAACGTTGTATAGGGGTGAAGAGTGCTGTATAGAGGTGTGTAGTACTGTATCGAGGTGTTCAGTGCTGTATAGAGGTGTACAGTGCCGTGTAGGGATGTATCAGTGCTGTAGGGGTATGTATTGGTGCATATGACACTATAATGATATTACATGAAGTATATGTCTATAGGCCTCAGTCGTTGTTATATAGTGCTCACCGACTTTATATCGATCCGTATCGAGTAAGACTGCAAAAAACAGCATATTCTTGTCAATTAGAAAACCGAATACCTCGTTGCGCTTTAGTACACATAGCGCGTTGTTTTCTTTATCATTTCCAAGCCGTAACAAAGGATTCTTGACAAAGATTTGACCTCTACATCAACAGTAACAAGAATTGGCCGCCATTTTGATACAACTGGTTTCCAGACCCCTCCTCCCTTTTCTCCACCATTTTGAATTTTTATGAAAAATACCGCTGACCTCTCGTTCCTCGTTCCCCATTCCCCGTTCCCCGTTCCCCGTTCCCCGTTCCCCGTTCCCGTTCCCCGTTCCCCGTTCCCCGTTCCCCGTTCCCCGTTCCCCGTTCCCCGTTCCCCGTTCCCCGTTCCCCGTTCCCCGTTCCCCGTTCCCCGTTCCCCGTTCCCCGTTCCCCGTTCCCCGTTCCCCGTTCCCCGTTCCCCGTTCCCGTTCCCCGTTCCCCGTTCCCCGTTCCCCGTTCCCCGTTCCCCGTTCCCCGTTCCCCGTTCCCCGTTCCCCGTTCCCCGTTCCCCGTTCCCCGTTCCCCGTTCCCCGTTCCCCGTTCCCCGTTCCCCGTTCCCCGTTCCCCGTTCCTCGTTCCCGGTTTTAGTAACATCCGGTGGGTGTGGGTTCGCTCGCTTCACTATAAAAAAAAGAACGGCTGTGGACAGACAAAATGGTACTCGTAGCAACAAACTGAACAAACATAATAAAGAAAAGCACTTGAAGTACTTTCCATTCGACGAAATTTAACGGAAAAATTGACGTGTTTGATTTATGAAATGTCAGTTTTCATCGAATAACAAAAGACTCCCTAGACCGCGTACAAAATTATCATGCAGTTATGAAACGAAATGGGCTTGGCAGAAATATGAGAAACATATTTAACATTCAGTCAGTGACACAAGCTACTCGGAAAATAAATTTCCGAGTTCTCCCAACATAAATTATTAAGTAACTGGTCTCCTTTTTGTAATTCACAACTTTTCTTTGATCTGTTTTTTTCTCTATTTACATTTACACTTTGCACTTCACTTGAGTGGTCGGGTAGTGATGTCAAAGTCACGATTGAATTGAAACGGATTTCCTTCCCGTTCTATGAGGTTTTGTATTCATGTTTAAAAAGTTTAACAAAACTAAAAAAGAGTATTTTAGTTCTTTTATCAATCGATCACAATCAGTGTTCACTAGAGTAAATTACACCCACTTTATTGTTGATTATGATTTAATTTAACGCTAAAAACGCTTCGATGAAATGTTTTAACTATATATTGCATATTGCCTGTGTATTAACGAGTGGTGACGTCAGCGAACAAGTCACGCATGGCGGATAGCGTCACGGAAATCCTGAACAAGCCTTGAAATAACTCCGCGAATATTGGCTAGAACAGTCTAGCGGATAGCAACATTTTACTCATAGCATACACAAAACATACAGGGGCTGCTGCAACTTTGAAATAAATCTATTATCCAACTAAAAATAGTTCAGATTAAAAATAGCTCGGGCAAATAAAAACTCACGCGATAAATTAATCACGAGAGCAAAATATGACAAAATCAGTTTTCTTGCATAAAATGTTAAAAAAAAATTGGAGATCATGCGGTAGGCTAGTCCAGTTCTGGCCCCTCTCTGTCACGCAACGCTACGCTCCCCAGAGGGTCCAGCGACAATTGTCTGCGCATGCTCACGATAAACCAATCACAGCGCATCTTAGCTCACATGTGACTTTTAAACTCGACAAACCGACTCGAGAAAGATAAAATATATTTGGTCGCCATCAGTGCCTTCAGTGGAGATTTTAAAACTAAAATACTCCGCTCTTCCTTTGACTTAACACCTCGCAAATTATCACAGGCATAAAGGGAATGTGTAGGAGAACATATTTCAGTGTTATCTTGATCAGTTGGTATATTATCGTTCACGTATTAATTAATCGCTTATATGTCAGCGCGTTTATAATTGCATGTTTATAATAAATGTTCTCGCGTGATTAATTGTAGCCTAGTTGTTTCGTCGGATATGATGTTTCAATTACTTAAGTCACGAATGCTGTTATTTTAGTGTGTGAGTTCTGTTGTAACAAAAGCAAGCACTTTTCGGTGGAGCTATCCCACCGAGTGAAATAAACCTTCTAGATTGTAGTTGGAGTAGTTTTGTCCGTTACTGGTACCTGCTACATCTTTACACAAGAAGAAACAGCCGAACTTACAGCATCTACAAATACAGGATCGTATTTAGGAAACATTTCTCTATACTTTTCACTGACCGAGGCGCCCGAAGAGATCGACACATCCGTCATCTTGTCAGTATAAAAATACATGCGCAGTAGCGATTAGCTAAGAAGCTGACTAACCGTTGAGCATGCGCAGACAATTGTCGCTGGACCCTCTGGGGAGCGTAGCGTTGCGTGACAGAGAGGGGCCAGAACTGGACTAGCGGTAGGCAGAAAGAGACAATTTTATAGTGTGTTTTTTTTATTTTTATAACAAAGTTATTTTACACAAATATTAACAAGAAAATAACAACACTAACGTAATAGTCGGCCAAAAACAGTATCGAAAACTTCGGATCACTTAAAAGAGTGTTTTGGTTCTTCAAAAGCCATCTGATCAAGGAAAGATATTTAGTTATTATGAGCACTAAAAAGACTTTGCGATATATTGCGTGAGTAAACCGCAGTTCCCTGTTGGGTTCCTGAGGGGAATTAATTCATAAAATATTGTCGCGGGGACCAAACTTTGGTCTCTGTGACTTGTCCTATGAATTCAAACTGGTTTAATTGAAGGGACTAGTCCCGGGGCTTGTCCCCTCAAATTGTGTTTTTCCCGAGACAAAATAAACCAATCAAAGACCAAATTGGACTGTCCCTGCAACTAGTTCCCTCTGTGCAGGCTCAAAGAACTTGCAATTGCAATCCCTGCAATCACTCTCCTCGTGTATAAACCTGGCTACAGGTCTGGGATAAGTCCCCACGACAAGTCCCTTCGTGTACCGTCCGACCTTTAAAAACAGATGACAATTTGCGTGCAGATTTAGAATGGAGGTGGGGGTGGGTGGGTGGTGGTGGTGGTGGGGGGGGGGGGGGGGGATTAGGGGGAGAAGCGTGATTGTAAAGGGAATCACCAGCTTTTCCCTCCAATAGGCCATTTCCGAGTTGCTTTTGACCTCTATTTCAGAACGAGTCCTGGTGCACAACTTTTCTTGTGAAAATGACGTACTTTTACGCACAAGTTCATTCAAATGAGAATAAATCAAACTCATTTTCATTTGAAAGAACCTTGTGCACCAGGACTCGTTTTGAAACAGAGGCAAAAGGCAACTCGGAAATGGCCTATTCTTTGTCCAATGAAATAATGAAAATTAATCAGTAAAGCATGCAAGAAAATCAACGTTTCCAAGAAAGATATTACAGCATGCATTCTGATGGTGTTCCCTGCCATATTAATATATAATCGGCTACCTTGTTTTCTGTTGAATATTTTACGAACCTACTGTACATATAGTCCCGACGTAACTAATCGAACCGTTCGGTAATCGAACTTAATCGAACCTAATCGAACTTAATCGAACGATTTAGTTCGATTAGTTCGGTAATCGAACCAAATCGAACCAAAAAATTTGTGTGAGAGTTCGATTACGTTCGATTTCCGAACCAAATCGAACCGAATCGAACCGAATCGAACCGAATTGAACCGAATCGAACTCAATCGAACACAATCGAAAAACGGCTAAAAATGACTCAAAATATACCAGATATTTGAACAGTCTCTCTCAGCATGTGAGAACAACTTAGAATTACGTTCAACAGACAATAGGAAATTAATCTCACTTCACTGTAGTTCCATTTCATGATTTATATTTTATCAGCCTACTCTTAATTAACGACCGAACAAAATGTAGTGAACTGAAACTGTTTCTCATATTCATTTTTTGCGTATGCTCCGGGGGACAAGCTTGCGACACTCGAGCTTGTGACGCTTATGTTCCCATGCCAACTCCATTTTCAATCGAATGCCATCCAACGTCGACCATTTCGTGCCATCGAACCTAATCGAACTCAATCAAACCTAATCGAACCTAATCAAAAGTTCGATTGCGTTCGATTACTCCAAATTTTTGTGAGAGTTCGATTCTGTTCGATTACCGAACTTAATCGAACCTACTCACGTGATTAGGTTCGATTAAGTTCGATTCAGTTCGATTAATCGAACGTTCGATTTGGTTCGATTAGTTACGTCGGGCCCATATAGTTTAATCCGAGGGAAGGCCCTGTTGGTCAGGCGAGGTAGTCCATATAATTCAACACTGTTTCAATTGGTGGTTTGCATCAATGTTACAAAGAATGTTTGCTTGCATGAACAATATCAGAAAATTAACAGCTGATAGAGCAGGCAGAAAGAAACGTTCTGTCCAAATTATAGCTTTGTAGCGTTTTTCATAACGGAATTATTACGAAAATAATTTTCAGAAAATTGCAGTATTTAGTATGCAGCCGCCATGTTGGTGCCCTTCTTTGGGACACCAATATGGCGGCCATAAAACTGTACACGAAATAGAGTAGATTCTACCATCAATATCAATAGCTTTCACTTCAAAACTCTTTAGATATCACTTCTAAATTATTATCACGTATAAAAATTTAAAAATGACATAAAAATACCCGTTTTTGTGACAGTTCAAAAACACGTTCATCCGGGACATCGCAAATTTCAAATGCTTTATTTTTGAAACGAAGCACTGAATCGATACCAAACTTTGCATAGAGGTTAATGTCTTGTATGTCTAGAATATGTGAAAATAATAGCTTTGTAGAATTAACAGTTTAGATTTTAGAATTTTGATGACGTCAGATGCAAACCAAGAATTTGCTGCGTAATGTAAGTTACCTGAGGCCTACTGCATGGTAATCATCATCAGTCAGGTCGACTTGCCACGCGTTATTTAATTTAAATCATGTTTATCTAGTTATTGCTGCCCGCACAGGGCAGCCTCCTAATTCTGTCCTGAGTCTCGATTTCAGGATTTCCATCTGCATGCTGGAAAGATGTTTGTTAGCAGTACCCAGTCCCCTCCGCGTGAAAGTCTGATTGGTGACGACCATTGCACGCTCAAATTTGCACGAGAAGAGACGATTGTTGTTTTCGGGATTTCTTTGCGCGCTCGAGGAGACGCTGTTTTGCTCTGATGCTTGATTGTAGCCGATTTCGGCTATTTTGAGACGCTGTTGCACACGCTCTTGCACGAAAGGATCTTGCGTGTGACATTGTTTTATTACCAAGCCGCCTTGTTTCTAGCGAACATATGAACTGACCTTTGTGAGATGCGAGTCGATTTCACGCACGCACGTACGTTGCATTGGTTTACTTGAATCACATCGACAATTAAATATTTGGACACGCTGCATTGTGTTCACAATTGGTTTACATATACTTGAATTTCCTCGAAAATTAAATATTTGGAAAGCAAAGACGAAGCGTGTGCTTCTGGCTGTGACATTGTAACAAATGTGTCTGTCACTACCAGATGTTGGCTTTGAGCTTTGTTATTATAAGGTTATTTTGAGACGCAATTGCACGAAAGGATCTTGCGTGACATTGTTTTATTATAAAACCAGCGATGATAATGAAATTACAAATGTGGCAGCACTTCACTTCCAATATGGTACCCCTAGTAATAAGTTAATCCCCCCTCATAAAATCCCATATCTCTAAGTACAAACATTTATAATATACTCAACAAATATGAATCTTCTGATTGGTCAATGACGAGTGCATAAATTCCCGGTTTTCACTGTCACGCCATAAATAAAAAAAATCGAAACCGTTCAATGAATGAAGTCAAGGAATTGACATGTCATAGTTAATGAATAAATAAGGAATCAGTCCAAGTCTCAGGTCTGTGCGGTATTCCGTACTCGAGTTATTTGTCAAAATGTTCCACACAAATTTATAGAGCTCAGTATGGAAACGCCATGTTGGAGTCCCTCTGAGGGGCACCAACATGGCCGCCGGAAATAGGAAAAAACATCTGGAGTTCACTTTTGCCAGAAAGGAGATTTGTTTTCTCTTGTGAACTTTCGAATATTTAGATAAATATTTCTCCTTAAACTTAAATTGTTTAGAATGCTGAAAAGCACCGAAGAGTCATGTTTTAGATACGGAACAGCTCTGTCACGGCCGTCCTCCTGATGTCACGTGCGATGAAACTCGGAACTTTAAACCGTTCTATTTTCAAAAGGAAGCATGAGATCGAGCTAAGAAATTGTGAAAAGAGATATATTTAGGCAGGGGGGGGGGGGGGGGGGGGGAAGAGACAGGGCCTGGGACCGAGAACCATGCTCTCACAACTTGCAAAGCGATCAATTTCGTTTTGGTCAGCGGTGTTTTCTTAAGGCTTCTTTTCGCGCGCAAAATTCCTTAAAAAATTAATTAACGTTCCTATAAACTATTTCGAGATTATTCCAACACGTTCAATTTGTCCAATGTGGCCGAACTTTCCAGGAGCTGAATTCGTGAGTTCAAGTCCAGGACAGAAAAAGGAAAATTAACGTTCTCCATAATACGTGAATTTGGACATTTCATTTTTTTTGTTTTTCATACGAAGGAAAAGAAATGTAAATGAAAAACGCACGTGCGTTTTGTTTTGCATGGGACGGCAAAGAAATATGTAAAACACACGTGCAGAATATTGTATTCATTACTAATTAAACCTATTGTTTTGTGACGTTCTTGTTGTCGTCGCGGTCGTGCCGGGTTGCATCTTAAAAACGAAAAATTTGAGGAAGAAGTTTATCTGGTTTAAAGGATCACAAAGTAAAAAAAATACAATAATCATTCATACATCAGTACGCACTTCCATCGCCTCATCGGCCGCCATGTTTTTTCTTTTTAGCTTTCCTTCTGGCTTTACACAACTTCTACGCACGTGCAGATTATGAATCCGCTGGCTAAAGTTGTGCTGATTGCTTTGCAAGTTGTGAGAGCATGGTTTGGATTTGATTTAAGAGAATGTATGGGAAGTAGCTACCCCCCCTGCAAAAAATCGTATGAACTGCTCTTGCATTTCGTGATTTATGGTCACTCGTGATGTTTTGAAAGATCACGAATTGCACTCGCGTTCATACGATTTCCTATACTTATTATACGACATAGCATTTTGGAGTGCCTGAATACGCACCAAAACGAGTGCAAATATATAGATGTTATTGAACTAGTTGTTATTGCAAGTTTATGGACCGAGCCGAAGGCGAGGTCCATAAACTTGCAAAAAAAGAACGAGACCAATATTTCCCAATACGGACCAAACAAGCTAGTTCAATAAAGTTTTTATTATAATGGATTTTTTTAAAAATTGCTTATAAATTAATGCAACCATTCTCGGCTAATGCGCGCGCGCCAAAGCTAAGAATATTCTTGCATTTTTCAGGCCACTTTGCAAAAAGTTTAACCAAAATTGTCCGCCAGACATGAGGAAAAAATGTTTCTACTTAATAGAAAACAGTTTTCTTTTGTACAATGTTTCATAAAAGGAATTCGGCGAAATGAGCTCGTGAGCGGTCCATCTTAGCGGTCCGTATTGCAAAATTCGGACCGCTCAGGGAACCAATCAGAATGCTCCTTTTCATCGGACCAGTTTGCCATATAATAAGAGACCGTATTACACGGGTCTTAGTCCTCCAATATGGCGACCATAAAATTGTACAAGAAGTAGAGTTTAGTTTTCAATTCAAAACTCTTTAGATATAACTTCTAAATTATTATGATCACGTTTTATTATTGCGCTCGTAAGTGAAAATGAACTATGCGAGTTATGTTTTCGTCATAGCGCCGAAATAGCCGAGCATGCGCACTCATTTTGCCGCTGTGCCTGCAGTTGCACGAACGTGGCCAAACAAGTTCAACCGTCATGCAACATCCAAAAATGTTGCACGAAAAATTTTAATTTTAATCCAACACCATGCAACATGCCGTAAAAATTTTTTTTCGATAGATGACTATTGTTACTGGTGATTTAGGGAGTGTGAAGAAGTTTTTGAAAGGAAAATATTTGTACATCTCACGCATACAAGTGGCCCGTACGCGTGACACACCGCATGCTTGTTCCAAGGGCCTTCGTTGAGATCTCGACTGTGTGTCCGCCAATACCCTGGGAACGACTGCTCTAGTCACGCGATAGTTTATAAGCGATAGTTCGCACTGGATTTTTTTTTTTATGTGAAAAGAACTCTTCTGGAGGTAAGATTTTCAGAAATTACAGCCGATTTTACAATTTCAAGAGTCGTTAGGAGTTATAACCTTCCGCTAAAGCCTGGTTTCCATATCGTTGTGATCATATGGAAACCACTCGTGCGATCGTTGCGATCATATGGAAACCACTCTTGCGATCGTTGCGATCGTTGTGACTGCGATCGTTGCGATCATATGGAATGGAAACCAGGCTTAAGGGAGCAAAAATTTGAAACGAACTGACCGTTCTTTTTGAACGTAATTTGTAATTTGTTGATAAAGGGATTCCGTAAGTAAGGTTACCTGGTTTAATTTCAGGTGCAGAAGAAATGAAATACAGGAGCACAAGAGGTAAGGCACAAGCTGAATCATTTGAAGATGTTCTATTTAGTGGCTATGCCAGTGATGGTGGATTGTTTATGCCTGAGAGAATTCCGCGTGTGGACAAACCTACCCTGGAGAAATGGAAGAGTCTTTCATATTTGGAACTTAGCAAAGAAGTGATGTCTCTGTTTATTCCTCCAGAAGAAATACCAACCAAGGACTTGGAAGGTAAGGCCCTGTTCAGACGCCGTACTTCACATGAGCCGAATTGAATTCGATGAATTCTTATTGTGATTCGGCTCCTGTGAAGTACGGCGTCTGAACTGGGTCTAAGCTAGCAGTGTCTCTTGACTTCTTCTTTATTCAACTACAGGTAGGCCTAGTATGATGCTAATTACTAGAATGTGATTGCGAGTGCGAGGGAAGTTTTTAGGCTCAAAACCACTCAAACATTAAAGCCACCATGAGCCTATACCTTACTCCAATAGCTTACATTGTTCGGTCGGTCGAAATCTGCTCGTATATTCGTATATATATGCATGCAAAAGCTGAATTTCTTGCACGCCGACTGTGAATGATCCGCTTGAGTGAGGCGGTAGCGTAATTCTGAATGTCATATCTATTGTTGGTTTTCATCAACATTACAAAAACTGTTTGCTTGCATGAAAAACATCAGAAAATTAACAGGTAAAAGACTGGCAGAATGAAACGTTTTGTCCAAATTATAGCTTTGTAGCGTTTTTCATAACGGAGTTATTGCCAAACTAATTTTCAGAAAATTACAGTGTTTAGTCAGTGCCGCCGCCATCTTGGTGCTTTCTCAAAATTTCTGACCAGCATCCCCGCCCTTCACTGGGGCACCAACATGGCCGCCATAAAATTGCACAAGAAGTAGAGTATATTCCACCGTCAATATCATTAGCTTTCACTTCAAATCTGTTCAGACACCACTTCTACTTTGCATATAGATTAATGATTTCCATGCCTAGAAGATATAAAAAGAATAGCTCTGTAGGATTAACAGTTTAGATTTTAGAATTTTGATGACGTCAGATGAAAACAAAGAATAGACCAATTTCGATATATTAAAATTCTAACTTGGCTCCGAGGCTTAGGGGAATAAAACAAAAGAAATCGAAAAGAAATCACATCGAGGTTGAGGGATGAATAAATCATTTCTTTTGTTTTATTCCCCTAAGCCTCGTAGCCAAGTTAGAATTTTAATATATCGAAATTGGCCTATTCTTTTTTATAAAATAACTGTCATACTACGCGCGTTTTGATTGGTCGAAAACCTATGTACTATATTGTACCGGTAAACTCATAGATAATGAGAGCAACTGACAAAATTAAACTTTATTTGCAACATGGCTGCACTCCACGGAAGGACGAAGGATTGTCCAACTTTCACTGCCTCAGGTACTGATATCAATAAATCAATAGGAAGATATTTTCATTCAACATTTACTTGAAAACCTTATTTGCAAGGAAAAAATGAAGACCACAAATCAAAGACAATTGAAGTAAAAAAAAAAACTCGAAAGGTAAACAAATATTTTAAGCGTGCAATGGCTCAAACTTTCTGAACTTTCGCTAAAGCTTCAACTGAATATTAATTTTACATTTACACCCACAAATCCATAAGAAGTAAGCTTACTTACATTTTTAATTCAGTTAAATCTGAAGAGTGGAGAAAATTAAAAGGTATCGTTTTGACTTTGGGTCAATCGAAATCTCAAGCTCGTCTGTGACAATATTTTACGCCGGCCACGCTGGGGCCAAACACCCCTAATAAGGATCATTAAGACTAATTTTGGTTCTTTTTCACATTTCTTCACCGAACTTGCCAGATAATTGGGTTGTTGTACAATTAATTTTAAATTTAAGATTGACACAAAATGTCAAATTGTGACATCATAATAGATGACGTCAGAAAACGAGTTAAATATTTTTTTCTAATTTAAAATAAAAAGTTACGGCATTTGAAAGAACTTGGCAAGGGGAGTAAAACACAGAAAACTATTTCTCGCTATGACAAGTTTCAGATGAGGTACGTTTTTATCGAAATCGGAGTTACGATAGCAACGTAATGACGTTATCCCCCATTTTACATTAGACCGAATTACTTGTCATCAAGGCATTCACAGGGCAATCGTTTCATTTGATTTTTAGAAACATTGGCTTGAATATGAACTGGTTTGGAGTGTTATTTCGCTTTTTATCAAAAATTGACCCTAAACTTATTAAAATGGTCAGAAATGTAAAAGCGATCAATGAATGTTTTTCTAACTTAGCCTTCAAGGAGATTAATCAATATCCAATGCAATGTCCGAGTTTCAAATTCATTGAAACATTCTAAGGCTGTCAATTTTTAGCCTCAACACATGCAGGTAAATATTGCGCTGAGTTTCGCGCTGGTGACTTGTTGCTCTCATTATGTGCTGATGTCTTTCGAAGGGAATGTACATCTTTATGGATCACTTGAATTGTGAGTTACTGTATTTGACTGTTCATGAGACTCAGTACAGCCATAATCAATAAACAATCACTTGTGTGTTGCGAAAGGATGTTTATAATAATAAGCTTCATTTATAATTCGATACCTTTTACCTTTCTTTTGACTGGCTGAGAGACCTGCAAAAATAATTGCCTACAAATAATGGTCTGCTCATGCGCATTTACCGTTAGATTTTGGCTGCAAGTGATCTTCTGCTCATGCGTAGTTTGGCCACTGAACAACGAGGGTCCACAATAAAGTTCCCAGATCCCGCCTTCCCGCCCTTCTTTTCGTAGAAATCCCGATCCCGCCAAAATTTTAAACAAGTTTCTGTGTTATTATTAAAATAAACATCACATAAAAGACTTAGGCACCGTCCAGGGCTCTGGGACGAGGTTGACTTTGGCCCCGTCCACACGTACCCATTTTCATAACGCTCAGTTTTCGAAACGCTCCGTTTTCATCGAAAACACATCAAAAGCTCTTCATCCACACCACTCGTTTTCGTAGCGTTTTCCCCGTCCATACAAATACGCTCGAAAACCCGCAATACCGTGTCAAAAATCGCCAGAATACCGAAACCGCAGGTATGGTGAAATAGACGAGTCTGTGATAATATTTTAAATTTTCCATTGCGAAAACTGTGAGCTTCAAGGAACAGATAATGTCTAAGGACAATTATCAGTGAATATATTTTGAAGCCAAAAGGAGGTTTATATTTTGTTTATTATCCTTCAAATATTTTCTATACTTGCGTTTTATCTTGACTGACAAACAAATTTCAATCGAGTTTCCGTTGGTTTTTATACCCACAAATATTAGCATTTGCTAACTTTTGCTAACAAATTGCTTGCTCGTAAATACATTTCACCAGAAATAGTTTTTGAGGCAAGGCTGTTTCTGATCATTTCCATAATTGCTTGATCCCTACGTGGACTGGCTCCGAAACCTCTTTAATAATTTTCTGACCCGCAACGAATATTTCTTTGAAAATCGCTGAACCCTTGAACAAGCCATTTAACAGCTGGAAGTTTCTAGAAGCCCAGAAGATTGTTTACGTGCAGTTGTCCTCGTAATAAACATATCTTTCAAGAGTAGTGTCTCCTTTTGTTCCTGTTATAGAAACGTCAACAAAGTTTGATCGTGGAAAATGTTGGTTGATGTACATCTATATTTTTATTTCGGGAGTGCAAAATCGCGTGCAACATTTTGTAAATTTGAGAACTCATTGTTGATGTGGCAGACAGTTCGATTAAGTCTGATGATCTTGGCTTCTGCGATAATATCCAGAAACAATTGTTTTGTTTGAGAGAAATTAACAGACCGTAATTTGAAAGCGTTCACAAGACCCCTCTATTTTTAGTAAGGCAGTCTCGTCTGAGTTAACACTGAAGTACTTTGTTTGCTTGAGCTCGCACTCCGTTATCACCTCGATCTACACTGAGGGCCCTGAAGGGGTAAAATGGGAACTGGGATTGGCCTATTTTTGCACTGTGACTGGGATTTGGTCACTGGGACTGGGATTAACAAACACAAAATTGGGAATGGGAAATACATGTACATCTATACATTGCACAGGGCATCACGTTAACGCCCATAATCATCGAAATCAAGTACATTTCGCAAGTAATCTAATAGAAAAACATAGAAAATTGAATTAATTGGAAATTCCTTTGAACAATGTTGAATTGTTCGCCCAAAGAACTGGAGAAAAATTTAATTTTTAACAATTTCATCTGCCAGCACAATTAATAAGTGAATCTGTCAAGTAATTATTGTAAAAAGTATAATGTTTTGATTTTTGAATCAGTGTGATATGAGAACTTTAATTAAAATCAAAGCGGGTGTTTTATAAACAAACCTACAATTAGAGTTAAGAAACTCATTAGCATATGTATGCTTGGCTGCGTCTACCGTTGAATTATCTTGTAGGCAAAATAAAATGAAAAAAAATGAAATATTACAAAAAAATAGCATGAGTCGTTTCGGCTAATTTCAAGCCTCTTCAGAGCATCTAGTCAAAAAGACAGATACTTACGACTCCCTGTTCCCGAGGGAGAATTTAAAAATTGTTAGTTGAAACCTTATGTAGTTAAGGTGGCTCGATCGGGTTTTTGAGTGACGATACCTTTCAACTTTGAGAAACTTGTGTACCACCATAAATAATCCAACGGAAAATCCGCGATTGCTACAGCTGTACTAGAGAAAGATTAACATTTCAGATGAGGTAAGTTTTATCGAAATCGGACAATTTTGAAATGTTGTTGAAAAGTATGTCCACAATGCTTGATGACTCCGATTTCGATAAAACTTACCTCATCTGAAACTTTACTGATACTTCTCTACCCTGCGAGCAGTGGTTTCTCCTACGCCGAAACCACTGCTCGCAGGGTAATCTTTCTCTAGCACAACTGTAACAATCGATTGTTCGTTGGATCGGTTATGGTGGTACACAAGTTTCTCAAAGTTGAAAGGTATCGTCACTCAAAAACCCGATCGAGCCACCTTAATACGAGCGGCTCCAACAGTTTGTAAGACTTCGTCCGATTGAACAAAATGCTTGACACGTTCTTTTGCGATGCGTCTTTACTTGAGGGTCTTTTGTCTCTTCACCTTTTCTCTTGCGTAACTCTCCCATAAGTTGCTTTTTGTATATCTGTTTGGGTTTTGAAGAACTGACTCCAAAAAGTTGTTTCTAGTTGTTCTTGGCTTTCGCGGTGGTATTCAGTGGTTTGGCCCATCGTGTGACTAGTTGTTTCTAGTTGTTCTTGGGTCTCGCGGTGGTATTCAGTGATTTGGCCCATCGTGTGACTTGTTTCTAGTTGTTCTTGGGTTTCGCGGTGGTATTCAGTGGTTTGGCCCATCATGTGAGTTGTTTCTAGTTGTTCTTGGGTTTCGCGGTGGTATTCAGTGGTTTGGCCCATCGTGTGAGTTGTTTCTAGTTGTTCTTGTGTTTCGAGGTTATATCCAGAGTATATTTGGCCCATCATGTTAATTGTTTCTAGTTGTTCTTGGATTTCGCGGTGGTATTCAGAGTATATTTGGCCCATCGTGTGAGTTGTTGCTAGTTGTTCTTGGCTTTGAATTTGGTATTTGTATATATTGTGTGTTATTTGTTCTTGGATTTCAAGTTCTTCTAAGTTGTTACTAAGATCCATCATTTCTATGTCATTATTATTCGTAGTCGGATTCATCTATGAGCTGAATAAATTTGATGGTTGCAGCTTATTTTATACAGCAGTTGTTGCTAAGGTGGCTTACGTCAAAACACATACCTTTGCGCCATAACAACGAACTGAAAAAAATAACCAGTGTAAGCTAGTATGCACGTTGTTATGGCGTAAAGGTATGTTAGGGCCTATTTACATGGAGAAAAGTTGTCCCTGGTAGGAGGGTCCTCCTACCCGAGCCATCTTTTACCGAGCGTTTAGTTTCTTATATGAAAAACGTTGTCCCTGCTGACCAGCCAAAAATTGGCCCTCTCGGGTTCGCGCATGCTCTATATGCCCCCACTTATCCTTGGTAAGGCACAAACAGCCAAAGTGTTTTACTGTATATGGAAAAAATTGACGCGCCCCCCAGGGTCACCCTACCTTCAAAGCGAGTGACCCTCCACCCAGGGTTACCCTGCCCCCCAAGCCAACTTTGCGATTTCTCATGTAAACGGTTCGCTGCTATTTATGAGAAATGTATGAAACGTTATCTCGCCGAGGGTGGCTAGGTATGGAGGGTGACCCTCCTACCAGGGACAACTTTTCTCCATATAAACAGGCCCTTAGGGACTTAGCAATGAAAGATAGAAGCGGTTGTATTGTTGTTAAATAATTGATTAGTTTCAAATGTTGGTTATTTACATATGAATAATGTTTTGATTTTTGGAGCAGCACGATATGAGAAACGTAATTAAAAGCCAGATGTTTTTACAATCAGTTAATATATAATTCAAGTTCTCAGAATTAACATTAAAAAGAAGTATAACAAGAAATAACGTTATAAAAAAATCTACAGTAATTATATAGAATGTGTGCTATAGAAATACTATCCTCGGAGACCCAGGGGCAGTTGGTCGGGCGCGAAGAAAGTTTATAATCGGCAAACGATAGCATTGTGGCCTAATGGTTAGCCGATCGAGCGGTCCGGAGTTGAGCGCTGACCAGGGTCACTGTTATGTTCTTGGGCATAAAACAACTCTAACATCAGTGCTCTCTCCAACCTGCCAACATGCCGGGAATTAACCTGGGACGGACTAGCATCCCATCGGTGTACAAAATTACCTTCATATCCAAGGAAACATCAAAATAATAGTTACTAAAGAAGGAACCACAGGTAGCCAAAGCTTTAGGAACGACTGGAAAATTCAATAAAATTTTATCATACTTTATTTATCTGCATTTTTCCGCGTTGGCCGGCGCAGGAGGCCGACCCGGTTTTCATTGAATGAGCTATTAATTCTCAAAGTTTTCCAATTTCGCCCCAAAAGTCCTCAAATTCGAATGCCTCGATAGTATTATATGAATACATACCGATCAAATTCCGAATTTCACATCCTTTCCCCCGACAATGTTCCATGGTACGCTTGTTTTCAAATTCAGCTTCAACAGCCTATAGTAGCGATGCAAATTTTTCCAATCACAATTGCCTTCTCATTTGGACAATTCACAATAGCGCGGGACTGCTACAAAATCCACTTTCACAGAAATGCAATATGATTAACATTTGTTAAAGGTTTGGCTACCTATGAAATAACAAGGATGTTGAGATTGGGGTAGATTGAGACGGATTACAAACGGCGAATTTGAAAAATTTAGGCTAAATTTTTCAAGTAGTGTCATTCGTGACGTAGCTCAAGGGTAGTTCTTACTTTTGGAGAGGATTGTTAATTTCAGCAAAGTTGATAAAGGGAAAGGTTATGAAGCCCAACAAAGTTCTTTGTTCCATGTTCTTTGTTCGCTTTTGGCTTTGACCGTGCACAAAACACAACAGGTTTTGAGTTGTGTCCGAGTAAACAATACAAACGTTTTGGTTACGTCATTTACTTTTTAAAAATTGTGCACGGTCGTGGACCTTCCAACATATATATAACTCATGGCATCTTTGTTTGTTCTTTGAAGTTTGCCGGCCTTCATAAGCATTTCCCTCTATTAACTATGCTTTCAGGAAGTCGTTATTCCCGGAGGGGTGATTTTGTGAATTTATTTAGCAGAAATAACATTTGGGCGGTCTGTTTTTTGCTTGTAACTTTAATTCTTCGTTAATGTTAATTCTTCGTTCCATTCACAGGCATAATAGTTCTGTCCTCAAGATACCCACTGTATGTGTGGCTACAGCAAGTCCTGCCAAATTCTGTGAGGTTTTCAAGGCTGCTGGGATAGAAATGCCGCTGCCCCCTCAGCTTGCTCAGCTACTCACCAGTCCTACTCGGTACACAGAAATGAAGAAAGGAGAAGATTGGGACCAAATACTGCGAACCATGATAAAAGATATTTCCGAGAAACGTTCAAACAAAAACATTTAGTGCATTTAATAATGGTACCTGGGGAAGGGGATTTTCAACATTTTCTTTTGACTCATCAGTTTATATTATTTTATTACCTCAGGGTTTACATTTAGGAGGCTGCCTCGCCACTATTTTATACTAGCAGTAATCACCTGGTGCCAGCATTCTGACTGTATAACACTTCAATTATATTTTCGAAATAGCTTCAGCATAGGTTTCAGTTAATAGATATTTGACGGTGTATATACTGCATGTACAGGCACCGCTACACATTCAGTTTTTACTGGATTGTTACTGCGTAAGTTGACTGTTCAACAAACTTAGTACAGGCATAAACAATGAGACATAATTAAAGTCACTTTCCGCCGATTTTCGCTGATGTCTTTCGAAGGGAATGTACATCTTTATGGATCACTTGAATTGTGAGTTACTGTATTTGACTGTTCATGAGACTCAGTACAGCCATAATCAATAAACAATCACTTGTGTGTTGCGAAAGGGATGTTTATAATAATAAGCTTCATTTATAATTCGATACCTTTTTACCTTTCTTTTGACTGGCTGAGAGACCTGCAAAAATAATTGCCTACAAATAATGGTCTGCTCATGCGCATTACCGTTAGATTTTGGCTGCAAGTGATCTTCTGCTCATGCGTAGTTTGGCCACTGAACAACGAGGGTCCACAATAAAGTTCCCAGATCCCGCCTTCCCGCCCTTCTTTTCGTAGAAATCCCGATCCCGCCCAAAATTTTAAACAAGTTTCTGTGTTATTATTAAAATAAACATCACATAAAAGACTTAGGCACCGTCCAGGGCTCTGGGGACGAGGTTGACTTTGGCCCCGTCCACACGTACCCATTTTCATAACGCTCAGTTTTCGAAACGCTCCGTTTTCATCGAAAACGCATCAAAAGCTCTTCATCCACACCACTCGTTTTCGTAGCGTTTTCCCGTCCATACAAATACGCTCGAAAACCCGCAATACCGTGTCAAAAATCGCCAGAATACCGAAACCGCAGGTATGGTGAAATAGACGAGTCTGTGATAATATTTTAAATTTTCCATTGCGAAAACTGTGAGCTTCAAGGAACAGATAATGTCTAAGGACAATTATCAGTGAATATATTTTGAAGCCAAAAGGAGGTTTATATTTTGTTTATTATCCTTCAAATATTTTCTATACTTGCGTTTTATCTTGACTGACAAACAAATTTCAATCGAGTTTCCGTTGGTTTTTATACCCACAAATATTAGCATTTGCTAACTTTTGCTAACAAATTGCTTGCTCGTAAATACATTTCACCAGAAATAGTTTTTGAGGCAAGGCTGTTTCTGATCATTTCCATAATTGCTTGATCCCTACGTGGACTGGCTCCGAAACCTCTTTAATAATTTTCTGACCCGCAACGAATATTTCTTTGAAAATCGCTGAACCCTTGAACAAGCCATTTAACAGCTGGAAGTTTCTAGAAGCCCAGAAGATTGTTTACGTGCAGTTGTCCTCGTAATAAACATATCTTTCAAGAGTAGTGTCTCCTTTTGTTCCTGTTATAGAAACGTCAACAAAGTTTGATCGTGGAAAATGTTGGTTGATGTACATCTATATTTTTATTTCGGGAGTGCAAAATCGCGTGCAACATTTTGTAAATTTGAGAACTCATTGTTGATGTGGCAGACAGTTCGATTAAGTCTGATGATCTTGGCTTCTGCGATAATATCCAGAAACAATTGTTTTGTTTGAGAGAAATTAACAGACCGTAATTTGAAAGCGTTCACAAGACCCCTCTATTTTTAGTAAGGCAGTCTCGTCTGAGTTAACACTGAAGTACTTTGTTTGCTTGAGCTCGCACTCCGTTATCACCTCGATCTACACTGAGGGCCCTGAAGGGGTAAAATGGGAACTGGGATTGGCCTATTTTTGCACTGTGACTGGGATTTGGTCACTGGGACTGGGATTAACAAACACAAAATTGGGAATGGGAAATACATGTACATCTATACATTGCACAGGGCATCACGTTAACGCCCATAATCATCGAAATCAAGTACATTTCGCAAGTAATCTAATAGAAAAACATAGAAAATTGAATTAATTGGAAATTCCTTTGAACAATGTTGAATTGTTCGCCCAAAGAACTGGAGAAAAATTTAATTTTTTAACAATTTCATCTGCCAGCACAATTAATAAGTGAATCTGTCAAGTAATTATTGTAAAAAGTATAATGTTTTGATTTTTGAATCAGTGTGATATGAGAACTTTAATTAAAATCAAAGCGGGTGTTTTATAAACAAACCTACAATTAGAGTTAAGAAACTCATTAGCATATGTATGCTTGGCTGCGTCTACCGTTGAATTATCTTGTAGGCAAAATAAAATGAAAAAAAATGAAATATTACAAAAAAATAGCATGAGTCGTTTCGGCTAATTTCAAGCCTCTTCAGAGCATCTAGTCAAAAAGACAGATACTTACGACTCCCTGTTCCCGAGGGAGAATTTAAAAAATTGTTAGTTGAAACCTTATGTAGTTAAGGTGGCTCGATCGGGTTTTTGAGTGACGATACCTTTCAACTTTGAGAAACTTGTGTACCACCATAAATAATCCAACGGAAAATCCGCGATTGCTACAGCTGTACTAGAGAAAGATTAACATTTCAGATGAGGTAAGTTTTATCGAAATCGGACAATTTTGAAATGTTGTTGAAAAGTATGTCCACAATGCTTGATGACTCCGATTTCGATAAAACTTACCTCATCTGAAACTTTACTGATACTTCTCTACCCTGCGAGCAGTGGTTTCTCCTACGCCGAAACCACTGCTCGCAGGGTAATCTTTCTCTAGCACAACTGTAACAATCGATTGTTCGTTGGATCGGTTATGGTGGTACACAAGTTTCTCAAAGTTGAAAGGTATCGTCACTCAAAAACCCGATCGAGCCACCTTAATACGAGCGGCTCCAACAGTTTGTAAGACTTCGTCCGATTGAACAAAATGCTTGACACGTTCTTTTGCGATGCGTCTTTACTTGAGGGTCTTTTGTCTCTTCACCTTTTCTCTTGCGTAACTCTCCCATAAGTTGCTTTTTGTATATCTGTTTGGGTTTTGAAGAACTGACTCCAAAAAGTTGTTTCTAGTTGTTCTTGGCTTTCGCGGTGGTATTCAGTGGTTTGGCCCATCGTGTGACTAGTTGTTTCTAGTTGTCCTTGGGTCTCGCGGTGGTATTCAGTGATTTGGTCCATCGTGTGACTTGTTTCTAGTTGTTCTTGGGTTTCGCGGTGGTATTCAGTGGTTTGGCCCATCATGTGAGTTGTTTCTAGTTGTTCTTGGGTTTCGCGGTGGTATTCAGTGGTTTGGCCCATCGTGTGAGTTGTTTCTAGTTGTTCTTGTGTTTCGAGGTTATATCCAGAGTATATTTGGCCCATCATGTTAATTGTTTCTAGTTGTTCTTGGATTTCGCGGTGGTATTCAGAGTATATTTGGCCCATCGTGTGAGTTGTTGCTAGTTGTTCTTGGCTTTGAATTTGGTATTTGTATATATTGTGTGTTATTTGTTCTTGGATTTCAAGTTCTTCTAAGTTGTTACTAAGATCCATCATTTCTATGTCATTATTATTCGTAGTCGGATTCATCTATGAGCTGAATAAATTTGATGGTTGCAGCTTATTTTATACAGCAGTTGTTGCTAAGGTGGCTTACGTCAAAACACATACCTTTGCGCCATAACAACGAACTGAAAAAAATAACCAGTGTAAGCTAGTATGCACGTTGTTATGGCGTAAAGGTATGTTAGGGCCTATTTACATGGAGAAAAGTTGTCCCTGGTAGGAGGGTCCTCCTACCCGAGCCATCTTTTACCGAGCGTTTAGTTTCTTATATGAAAAACGTTGTCCCTGCTGACCAGCCAAAAATTGGCCCTCTCGGGTTCGCGCATGCTCTATATGCCCCACTTATCCTTGGTAAGGCACAAACAGCCAAAGTGTTTACTGTATATGGAAAAAATTGACGCGCCCCCCAGGGTCACCCTACCTTCAAAGCGAGTGACCCTCCACCCAGGGTTACCCTGCCCCCCAAGCCAACTTTGCGATTTCTCATGTAAACGGTTCGCTGCTATTTATGAGAAATGTATGAAACGTTATCTCGCCGAGGGTGGCTAGGTATGGAGGGTGACCCTCCTACCAGGGACAACTTTTCTCCATATAAACAGGCCCTTAGGGACTTAGCAATGAAAGATAGAAGCGGTTGTATTGTTGTTAAATAATTGATTAGTTTCAAATGTTGGTTATTTACATATGAATAATGTTTTGATTTTTGGAGCAGCACGATATGAGAAACGTAATTAAAAGCCAGATGTTTTTACAATCAGTTAATATATAATTCAAGTTCTCAGAATTAACATTAAAAAGAAGTATAACAAGAAATAACGTTATAAAAAAATCTACAGTAATTATATAGAATGTGTGCTATAGAAATACCATCCTCGGAGACCCAGGGGCAGTTGGTCGGGCGCGAAGAAAGTTTATAATCGGCAAACGTCGGAGCGGCGAAAGTTCGAAGTAGTGAAATATAATAGCCCCGCATGGGCATCGACTCTTATCGGACCACTTCCAGAAACATTTGCATACACGGTCTTTGAAATCTCCGAGGATGTAAAAATACATGAAGCGAGCCATGAAGCGTTAAAATCTGAAGGCGAATTTTTCTGGCCATTAATATTCTATGATTTTTAATTATTAGAATATGGAACAGAAAAAAACGAAATTAAGTGGAGTCGTTCATTATTATATCATGCGGACATAAATGTAGACAAAATCGGTTTACCATGGGAATTATAATAGAAAATGTTTTAAATTTTACATTAAATAGACACAACAGACAACTGAGTTACGAACAGAGAGAAGAATTTATTAAATAAGCGTTTTTTTCAAGCAAGTTGAAAGGGTATTACTCGGGCCAATAGGCCACGAGTCGAGATTTGTCTCAGTTTTTCATTTATTTTTTAATCGATGCTTTTGTGGTCGGGCTGAATTCCTTTGGTCCGCGGACGGTCGCGTGGAACCCAGGTCACTTATTAATCAGCTAATTGAGCCGAAAAGCACTGGGAACTAACAATCAACAACAAGGCTTTCCCTCCAGATGCGACATGGCTGAATAACTTGTGCGCATGCCGCAAGCGCGCGCCAGGAAACCGTAGCAACAACATACCTAAAATGGAGGAATTTCAAAATAATGAAATACCGCGAAGGTTTTCACCCTGAATAAGAGTTTGCCTGTAAACTTTATCTTTAAAATCTTGCAACGGATCCGCTTGTTACTGTGTATATCTTTTGTATACCAGGGTTTCTTTTCTAAACATCCGCGAAAAAATAGCCACAAAGCCTGACTCCGCGAAAATGCAGAAACGAAGCAGTAATGTCATACGGTGATAAGTTTCTAATGAGACTGTAGCCTGTTCCAGGCTCTCGGATAGTGGGGACGAAGCGAAAAAGCGAATGGCCACGCGAAGGTAGTCTCTCCCAGACTACCTTCGCGCGGCCATTCGCTTTTTCGCTTCGTCCCCACTATCCGAGAGCCTGGAACAGGCTAATGAGACTGTTGTGCTGCGTCGGCGGGCAAGTAAAACACCAAGTTGATTATCAACTCGAAGTTGATAAAGGTATAAATTAACCAACGTAGCAAATTTGGAGAAGCTGACGTTTCGAGCGTTAGCCCTTCGTCGGAGCAAAGTGGAGGATTGTGGGTTGTGTGTTTATATAATGGAGTATGGAGTTACGTGATTGGAGGAAGCATGGTAACGGAGAATGCATGAAATTAAACGAGAAGCGTTCGTTGATCCCATGAGGAGCCAAGGTACCGATTTGAAAGATAATTTATTCTCAGTGACTGACATGACAGCCGTGTTTTTTTTAAACAGCAACAAAACCACTGGAATTTAAAGTCCAAGTATAAGCTTTCTAAGCTTCTTGTTCTCAATAGGTGATGTAGATTTCTTGGTATCTTGCTGCATCAATCAGTTTTCTCTTCTTATTCTCGTATGGTAGTTTTCCATCCTCGATTGGTGATTGCTAATTCTCGTATAATGGTTTCCAATTCTCTTAGTGATTTCCTAATCTCAAACATCGATTACTGAAACTCGATGGGTGATTTTGAACTCAACCCACTTTTGTCATGTTTGGTTTGCTATAAAAGTGTGTACGACCGGCTCCTGGGCCCGGTTGCATAAAGCAACTTAAGAGTGAGAATTTCTGCAATCATTCCTTGTGTTCCGAAGGATTTTCTTGGACGCTATTATGGATAAATCAGCTGAAGGTTGATTGAAGACGAAAAAAAATCATCCGTTACACAGGGAACAGTTGTAGAAATTCCTATTTAGTTGCTTTATGCAACCGGGCCCTGGTGCCTATATAAGCGTTAAGCCGCAGTTATGTGCTGTATTGCAGTTTGTGTTGTCAACCCGTTTGCCCTCGATGAAGGATCGCCAGGCTGTTGTACCTCGGCGGTTGTGCCATACATAAACGTACCGAGTTGTGTAGCTCGGAGTCGATCGGAGGCCATTGTGCCATACAAACTTACCGAGTTGTGTAGCTCGGTTTTATGTTGGACAGTTGTATAGTCAAGACCAAATCAGACCACTTCGACCGAGCAAAATTAGTGCAAACAGATATATATTAACTGGCAGATTCAATGCCATGGGTCGTACACACACTCCTGTTCAGGTGGCCTCGCCCTCGAAACAGAGGACCGGCAGCAGTGGAGGACCCTTCTGGAAGCACCATGTGCCACATTGGGCACTTTGGGTCCCGAGTATGAGTGAATAAAGTAGGAAAATGTTAAAAATGTTCACTTTCCTCGACGTTTCTGTGGAAAACTTATCCAAGATAACAGAGAATGCAAAAAAAATAAATCAGAAGTCTGTACTTGTTTGCACGCCTCAAAAGAAATACATGTTGTTTCCATGTTGCAAACGAAGTTTTTGACAGTTTGGCTGCGATTTGTCGAGATCAGGACCAGAAAAAGGCATCTCTGCTGTGAAGATGCCCTTTTTTTTGGAACAAACTCAGGAGTCAATGGGTGACTGATTTTATTTTCGTTGGCCTGTCCTAAGTTTACACCCTGAGGTATAAACTGATGAGCCAAACTCAAAAAATGAAAATCCCCCTCCCCCAAGTATCATTAATGCACCATTGCAGTGTTTGAACGTTTCTCGGAAATATCTTTTATCATGGTTCGCAGTATTTGGTCCCAATCTTCTCCTTTCTTCATTTCTGTGTACCGAGTAGGACTGGTGAGCAGCTGAGCCAGCTGAGGGGGCAGCGGCATTTCTATTCCAGCAGCCTTGACAGCCTCACAGAATTTGGCAGGACTTGCGGTAGCCACACATACAGTGGGTGTCTTGAGGACAGTGCTATTATGCCTGTGAATGGAACGAAGAATTCATAAAATAAAGTTGCAAGGAAAACAGCTTGCATCGCCCTGCATGCAGTAACTTGCTCCCATCTTCCTGCAATACCAAGGTAATAAACCCAACAAAATCAACAAGCCCCTGAAAGTAACGATCCTCGAAAATAAAATCCGAGTTCTCCCAACAGGTTTGCGAATAACAACAACTCCCTTATCTCCTTATTTTATTTGCTGTTAGTATGTTCATTTGGGCAATTCAAAAGCGATATTTCACCTCTTTGTCGTTTCACAGTTTTCTCCTCTATATCTGGTACCCCTCCAGCCATGCCAGACAGTCAGGCCAGACAGCCACCGATAAAAAGAGGTTATTCAGTGGAACGTTTTCCTAAAATTTAGGCTTAATTAACAGTGTTTTCTGAAGCGCGCACTCAGGGAGACTAAGAAGAGTGCAATACGGTTTCATAGTTGCACTCGTTTTGGTGCATATTCAACTATTCGCACTCTAAAATGCTATCAAGTCTAAATCCATGTTTACCTTTGGTCCCACACCACTGTGACACCAACAGCTGTATGTGGACAGAGAAGGTACTGGTGCTCAGTCCAACATTCCTTCATGGTTTGCAATGTTTGGTCACATGACACAGATGTAGAGGAAATGACGTCACACATCTGCAAGGCATGGCAACAACCCTTACTTATTACACTGTCCAAGTAACTCAAAAGTATACTTACTGTTATGTACAAAATGATTACTTTCTAATGAAACTGTTGTGCAGCTGCGTCAGCGGGCAAGTAAAACACTTAATAGTTGATTATCAACTTGAAGTTGATAAAGGTAAATTAACCGCTGTAGCGAATTTGGCTGGTACAGATAATAATGGGGGTTGTCGCGCCTGGCCAGTTTTGGCTGCTACAGGCGTCAAGGGAATACTTTATAATAAATGAATAAAAACCGAATGTTTTCGACGTCATCATTAGGGTGATAATAATTTACTTATGCATCATTAGGGTGATAATAATTTTTTTTTTTAAAGAACAAATATGTGTTGTAAGATGCCGGTTGTTCGAAAGCCGATTAACGCTAATCCAGGATTAAATCAAGCTTTTAATTCGCTTGTATAAAAGTGTTTTTCTGTGCTAATGTTTTGTAAAGTTCGAGATTAGTCAAAGTCAAAAAAGAAAGACAAAAAAAAGACAAAAAATATAAACAGAAAACCTCACTGGAAGTTACAAAACTGAAAATCAATATTCACGCTAATCGTGGATTAGCTTAATCGTCCTTTGAACAACCGGCCCTGGAGTAAACATTTTGGACTAAATTACAAATACACATGTGAGAGGCGTGGTGCCTAATGATTAGCGTGTTGGACTCCGAGTCTGAGCGCTGACTGGGGTCAGTCTGTTGTGTTCTAGGGCAGGACACTTTACTCTCACAGTGCCTCTCTCCACCCAGGAGTATAAATGGGTACATGCGACAAAATACTGGGGTAACCTGCAATGGACGTGCATCCCATTCAGGGGAGTAGCAATACTCTCTAGTCACTACAGAAACCAGGATAAGATCCGGAAGTTGTGGGCCACTTAAGGCTCGTGAACACTTTACCTTTACAATAATTTATACATATTTACCTTTTCTCTCAAGTCTTCAGGTATCATCAGTGAGTTTTTCTCTTCAAATTCTTTCATCAGCGAATCAACAAGTTCATAATTCATGTCAGAGAAGAGTAACAACAGACGCTCCAAATTATACGGAACCTGCAAAGGTTGAAAATAAGTGACAATACCATCATTATTAAACTACTGTAAAATTCTGATTAAATAAGCTCTGGACATTACCCGAAAGGCTCTTTTGGTGGGTTTTATTTTTCGGGGGGGGGGGGGGGGGGGGGGTAATTACTGGGGGAAGGAATTTAAATTTCTGTTTCAAAAATGTCTGGGCTTCTATTTCTACCTGATAGCGAGCTAAGGATGTCAAATGAGATGGTAGATCCACAGAAAGTTCTGTTTCTCTTGTGGATGAGGCCCTGACTCGTCCCCAGTAATCTCTCTTGTCTCCTATAAAAATTAATATTAAGCGCGGCCGGTCAAGGGGTGATGGGAAGGAGGAAAGGCGGGAGACCTCGCTTTCTTCCTTCCCAGCATCCCCCACATCTTGCGACTCCCAACAAAGGAGACAAGAGAGACGACTGGGGACAAGTCAGGATGAGGCCAGAGACGAAGAATGTACCTTCTTTTAAACTGTACCATGGGGGATTTTTAAATCAGTTGAGCTGTTAAAAAAACAGCTCAACTGTCCCCACCAAGGGGCATTTGCAAATTCTTTTAAAAAAAATGCTAATGCCTGGGGACTGGGGGCAGGAGGGGGGTGGTCACTGCTGGAATTGACTTCTCAGAGCCATCTACTTTTCAAGAATAATGCAGTCACATTTAGTGTGTGGCACTCTTTCCACCTCAGTTCCCCCATTACTATTTTATTACATGCAAGAATTAAGAACTGAAATTGCAGGTTATTTACTTCTATGTCCATAGCACTTGACAAGGTATGCACAAACATCGCCAGATACAGCATAGACACCTGTAGTTATCGCTCTGTGAACAATGTCGTTGACATTCACAGCACATACCAGCTCCACAGGACACCCATTTTACACACCCAGTGAGCCAGCTGCAGACAAGAATGACAAGAATGACACTTTACACTACAAATAATTCAGCATCATTTCTCTCCACACATATCTCGCATATCGACAAAACTAATCACATAATTATCAACAAAACTAATCCTAGCAGTATATTTGTGCGGGGGGTCATATTTGGCCTAAGCTCTCATGAGTCTCCTGTAGCTCAGTTGAAGCTAGAGCATTTGACTGGTGTGTGGAAAGTCATAGGTTCAACTCCTGTTGGGAGAACTCAGAATTCTTTTTTTGAGTAGCTTGTGATTGACTGAGTGAATAACATCTTTCTTATTTATATTTCTGTGTGGGAAACGCAGTGGCCTATAAGGTTAGTACCCTGGACTCCGGACTGAGCGTCCCGGTTCGAGCCCTGGCCTGGGTCATTGTGTTGTGTTCTTGGGCGACACTTTACTCTCACAGTGCCTCTCCACCCAGGAGTATAAATGGGTACCAGTGACAAAATGCTGGGGGTTACTTGTGATGGACTAGCATCCCATCCAGGGGAGTAGCAAATTATTGATCCTAGTTGCTTCATCCAGACAGCAGTTGTGGACCACTAGGCTTGTGAAGACTTCACCTTATTATGATTCTACAGGTTCTACCAAACTTAAAATTTGCCATCATTTCTTTCCACAAAGTAATTTTAGTTATATTCACCTGTACAATGTCCAAGCGCTCCTGATGGTATTACAAACTTCACAGTGTCTCCAACTTCACTACACACTCTAAGATATGCATAGAAAAGATGCACTGTTTGCGCCATTATACGACACCAGTTGGTTGAGTTAATCATACAAAGACTATTTGTTTCTGCATACGCTGGATCAGAAAAACAATTTTTGACTGGAACATCCAATCCATCTGAAGTCCCATGCAACCCTGACAACATGTACATTCTTGTCCATGATTGTCGTCATTTGTAGCTCTTGTATCTGAGTACAGAGCCCTTTAGGGTATAACACTACAATGTCAATCCACTGTGATCTCCTCACACATTCAATGGCTGCACTGCCTGTGTCACCAGAGGTCCCCACAAGGGTAATCACATGCTTCTTTTTCTTGTTTAGAAAATAATCCATGAATATGCCAACACTTGCCAGAGCATAATCCTTGAATGCCAGTGTCTTGCCATGAAACAATTCCAGTAGATGAAAATTGTTCACTGTTGCCAGGGAAACAATATCCTTATGCCAAATTCAGAAAATGCTTTGTTTATAAGATCTGTCCAAAAGCAAATGAACCACAATTAAGTTTAAGTGGCTCCCTATAGTTTTATGACAGCGCGCGCGCGCTGTTGACGAAAGCTGCAGTAACGCAATACACCGCGTATAAAACTCGCAAAGGTCAGTAGACTGCGAGCAGTCCCTCTTTCTTTCCGATAGCGAGCGAGAAGCGCAAGAGAGCGGAAATCGAGCGTTGAAGGGCGCGAGCGAGCGGGAGTGAGAAGTGAGTCACGAACGGGCGCAAAACTCATGAGTCGCGTGTGTTAACAAGAATCCTTTCTTCGCACCCGGGCCGGTTTATTTTTGGCCGTACGTAACCTAAAGGGTAGAGTAAGTTATTAAAAAAAGTTAATTTTCAATTGCTTACGGCTTGGTGGGCGGAGTTATCTAGGACGCGTCGGAAAGAGGAAGGCCGGCAGTCACTCTTCTTTCGCTCGTTCGTGCCTAACTTCCGCTCGCGAAGCGCTTAGCGCTCGATTTCCGCTTTCTCGAGCTTCGCGCTCGCTATCGGAAAGAAAGAGGGACTGCTCGCTGTCTAAAAGGTCAGGGGAAGGCTTGTTTAATTTTAGGCCTCAAGAAGGGGGGGCTTATTAGAGAGGGGGGCTTAATAGGGAGGGGGGGGGGCTTATTTTAAATTATAAACTTTTGAGAAAAATTAATAACTTCTCTAAAACAGAACAAGAAATGGGTTATGTATGACCGTATTACAAATGCAACGTTATTTATAACCCTTAACTCAACGATAGTTCTGGAAATTAAAGACGTTTTCTATACAAAGTGACTGAAACGCCAGAAAATATTGCTGAAAAGTCATTTACATCAGCCTGACAGAATCGGAGAAGAGGGGGGGGAGGCTTAATAGAGAGGGAGGCTTATTACAAAATCTGACTTCCGAAGGGGGGGGGGGGGGGGCTTATTAGAGTTATTAGAGAGGGGGGCTTAATATAGAGAGGGGAGCTAAATAGAGCTTTTACGGTAGATCGAAACTCGCTAAAGTCAAATTTAGCTCCTCTGCTCCCTGTGCACGACTTTCCCGGAATGATCTGATTGGCTCTTAATTACTTTGATAAGATTACATCATCCTACCGAAATATGTGTTCTTTGCGGAGATTGCATGCATCGTTAAAAATTCTGACAAAAATCTAATTGACAGATCTAGATGAATGGGCACGGCATTCAACGTCAAAGACAATCTCGTTCCTAGAGTCCTCGTTACCCTTGTCCAGCGGTGGAAGCGGCCAACAATGACCTCTGTAATAAAGCGATCTGCCATGACCGGATACTAGGACTCTAGGACCCCATGTTTCAACTAACGGACACCAAGATTCTTGGACTTCTGGTCTTACTGCGCAAGTCAGGCGGATCACTCTATCCCAGAGGTCCTTGTTGGCCGCTCCACCGCTTGACAAGGGTATCAAGGACTCTGGGAACGAGATTGCGTCAAAGAGGGAAATATCATCGTTGGACTGCGCGGCACAGTAGTCGGGAGTGGGCGGTTTATGCGTCAGTATGAAACGCGCCCGATCTTCGCAACGACCTCCTGACCTCGCGAGTATCACGGCCCCGACGGCATTACAGTTATTTCCAGTTGACCTGTTCAAGTTGCACAGGGACAGAACTCGGACAAGATCTTGTGCATGGAGAGACTTTTTTAGCATGCACAATAATAATGAACGAACAAAAGTAAAAGCGACTTCATGTTTACAAAGGAATTTACATTGCCGTAACCCAATCAGATCAAGAAAATTCACAAGTGGATAGGGCCGTGGGAATTTCAGTGAGAATTTACCAACAAGAAGAAATCACAGAATTTTGAACTGGCAAGGGAGTATGCCGAGTATTTTTGCTTTACAGAAAGCGTTTCTGAAGGTAAATCAGGAAATTTTATTTTTCCTATTGTTATGCTTCAACTAAACTCCGGAAATGGCAGTGCATTATCTTTCAACAACGTTCATTAAAATAATCTCACACACCAAAATTTCCTTTGTTCTCTCCGTGTGTCACGCCAGAAACACAGAACACAAATTAAAGATGCTGAGACACAGACAACTCTTGGAGGAGGAGGCGTACGTACACAGGCTACCATTAGCTGAGGTTCAGCTGTACAATATTTTTGCCAACATAGGCATGCAATACGTGCAAAGGGCTACAGCCACATAGCCCTATGCACGCATTGCATGCCTACAATACTAGATTATGTGCCATTCAGCTACATGTACATCCTCGGAGACCCAGGGGCAGATAGTGGGGGCGAGCGAAAAAAATCGGCAAAGAAAAGTAGAAGCGAACGAAAATAGCCCCTGGGGACGATTTCTTTACCGCACTAGTTCCAACGGCTAATTAAATGCCGCCGCTTCCTGATTGGGCAGAAAAACCTTTGTATTATTCTGCCCAATCGGCGAGCAGATAGGTCTGCGGTCCGTTTCGTGTGTTCTAACATGAAGCCAACAAGAAGGCTGTAGTTCGATCGCCATATTTGTCTTGTTTGTTCGTCAAGATTTTGCTCGGGAAGGAAAGTTTCAGTTACAGCTTGTCTCAAAGGCCGAAAAAGTAGAAAAATCGATTGTCATGTCCGCAAGGAAAACCGTCGGAAAATCCACACTTTGGATCGATCGCAGGTATCGTAATACTAGCTTGCTTTAAAAAATATGCGAGTGCTAGTTTTAATATATGCGACCGCCGATCTGATGTTTACACTCTCGTTCTTTCATGGAAACGTAACGTAACGTAACTTTCCCTAGCCTGAGTAATTATTTTTCTTCTTCAAAGATGAGAAAATAGAAGAATTTGTTATCTTTAGTATTAAACATTAAAACATGGAAAGGCATACTTCGTTTCAGTGTTATTTTCTTTTGATGATGTGATAGTATTTTTTATTTAAGAAAATATATTTTTAGTGGGAATGGGGGTAGAAAGAGAGAGAGAAAGAGGGGTGGAGGGGAGAATGTTAGAAGAACAATACAGATATAATAGTAGTTGATACAAACAATAAGCGAACAATAATTGTTTGTATATCAACTACTATTATATATCTGTCAATTATTGACCCCATATACCTCTGTTAATTATTTTATGGTTTTCCATGATCATCCCATATAATATTTTAATTCTACATTTTACATGTATAAAATATATAAAACTAACTGTCTGATATAATTTCTTGAGTACCCCCTTTTGAATGGCTGTTTCTTGTATGACCTTTACCAAGTGACTGTCTCCTATACGATTGCCTAATATATGTAGTTTTAGTCAAGATATGATTGCCAGCTTTTGTTCTTCCAAGCCAAGACATTAAAACATGGTAGAGACAATACCATTAAAAAAAATTATGTTATGTTATTTAATGATGGGAAGACATTTTTATTGATGTTTAGATAATTTAATTTTGTAAAATATTTTTTTAATGGAGGGGGATGGAGAGAGGAAGGAAGGGGTAATCTAGAAAAGGGAGGGATGAGGAGAGTTGAGCGCGAGCACGAAGCGTGAGGAGAGAGCGGGAAGTGCACTCAAACTACTCACCTCATCCTCCCCTAGAAAGAATCAAGTGACAACTGATGATCTCATACATGTACAATGCCCCATAAACTTAACATATGGTAATACATGCAGGATATCATTAGTACTCAATAATATGTTACAAGAAACATCTGACTGTATATTAAAGAGTAGAATGTAATCTGAGAAAATGAAAAAATATACAGCTGTCTCATGATTATTCTATTTACTTACTTACTTAAGCCTGTTTACTCTGCGGTGGAGCATAGGCCTGCCGACAATCACGATTGTTTAATGTCCCTTCAGATTGATTGCCTCGTGTAACTGTCTCCTGGTGATTCTGGACAGCCTTTCGTGAATGATTGTCTCTTGTGTGATTGTCACATGTTTAGCGCCAATATGACTGACAGCTTTTTTCTACTTTTATGATTAGATAGTTTCACTGGAAAAGACCAACACTAAAGTATTGTTATCAGCTCTAGCATTGATACATGGGATTTTTTATTTTTGTTTAGGTTGACTTAAATCAGAAAACTACGGCAGGTCCCATGATCTTTCTTCTAACTATAATTTGAACTCCGGAATATATTTCTTGCGACTGTCCCTCTCAGCTGAATCCTAAAAGATCCTTCTGACTAATTAATAAATGTATCTTGTTTAGCTAAGATATGAACTTAGATAAACAGGGTTTGTTTCAATGAGGTACATGTATGTAGCACTGGGGTTTACGTAATCTATAATAATAGGCTTATTATGATGACTATATAATTATTTTATTTTTGGCTTCCAAAAATTAAAATCTATTTATTATTTTTAAGAGACTTATTTTGATTGAAAATGTAAATTTAAAAAAAATATTGTTTTTATAATACAGAATGTATTGATGTTTGATTATGAGGTTACATGTAATCAGCATATCAGTGAAGAAACAAATTATTTTTTTATAAAACAATGGAAGGTGAAGGGGATGCGGGTGGGTTGTTTTTCATGAGGTGATTATAAGGACAATATATTTTGCTATTTTTTTTGCCTTCACAAAAAACACATATTGCCTGTTTTCTCTAACTGATATGAAGACGAGATGACAGGTTTTCAGTATTACAGATTTACAGTCTAAGAAAAAATATGTTTTGAAAAAGAATGAAAATAATTTGATTTACAGAGGAAGTCCTACATGTAATATTTAGACTTAATTTTCACTCTAAGGGGGTGATTACATGGCGAAATTTCAGCCCGGGCTGAAATTCCAGCCCGGTTAGGGGGCTGAGATTTCAGCCCGGCTTCCGAAACAAATCCTCTTGAAATGAAGTTTTACATGGACAAGGTTTTCAGCCCGGTGAGAAACCGGGCTGGAATTTTCAGCCCAGCCAAACGGGCTAAAAAAAACCATGTAATCGGATGGGAATTTTTCAGCCCGGGCTGAAAGTGATCTTGGCCATGCCGCAGTGATTGTGTTTTGGCTAAATTGTAGAATGTAGACTGTTCGCAGCCTCTCTATTTTCTCGACGCTTAGCTAACAGAAAATAGAATGCCCAGCAACATATTTGCATGTCATTGAATAAGAAATTAAACTTGCTTCAATAGCCTTTCCAATTGTTCTCCGAAGAAAACCCATGTATTTTCAAGCCATCATGAGCATCGACTAAAAGATTTTGATGTTATTTCGCGCGAAAATATACCTACATGTAGGTCGGACCGTGCTGCACCGCGTAGCTCGATCGACATATACCTGTCTGGCCCGTGCGTGAAAAAATTACTCAGGCTGGGAAAGTTCTGTTACAGGATGCGTCTATATGTTTCCATGAAAGAACGAATGTAAAACATCAGATCGGCGAGTCGCCATAAAGATCATAAACTCGCATTATATTCGTAAAGCAAGCTAGTATTACGATACCTGCGATCGATCCCAGTCTGTTTTTCCGAACGGTTTCCTTGCGCGGACATGACAATCGATTTTTCCTACTTTTTCGGCCTTGAGACAAGCTGTAACTGAAACTTTCCTTCCGAGCAAAATCTTGACGGAACAAACAGACAAATATGGCGATCGAACTACAGCCCTTCTTGTTGGCTTCATGTTAGAAACACACGAACTGGACCGGCAGACCTATCTGCTCGCCGATTGGCCAGATTTAATACAAAGGTTTTTTCTGCCCAATCAGGAAGCGGCCATTTTAATTAGCCGTTGGAACTAGTGCGGTAAGAAATCGTCCCCGGGGGCTATTTTCGTTCGCTCCTACTTTTCTTTGGGCCGATTTTTTTCGCTCGCCCCCACTATCTGCCCCTGGGTACTCCGAGGATGCTACATGTAGGACTGTCATTAATTTGAGTCACCTGATTACGTACATTTATTATCCAACTTAATTCAGTCAGTAGAGAACAAATGACGCGCGGAATGAGTACACAATATCCACAATATTGTATAGTTAGTTATTTTGAGTGTAGTCAGTTATTTAGTTGCTATGGAAACCATAAGCGTATGCTTCAAATTATTTTTGTTTTCTGATTGGGTTTAAACTAAAAGCAGTTGGATAAAAATCTCTCTTATTAGACATAATCAAGTGTGTAGTAAGAAAACATTTTTACCCCATTTTTTGTATTTTTGACTCGCCCTACAGGCTCGTCACAAAATAACCCAGCACAACTCGTAAAAAATAAAGCAATACTACACACTTACCTGAGTGTCTAATAATCTATACTATGTACATCTAGCCTGTGTAGCAGGGGGAAAGAATCAGGGGGGAAAAGGAAGAGAGAGGAAGTGAGGAGGGAAGGAACGCCTACTCTAAAGGCCCCTTCTTTTGCATTCCTGCCCACCAATTTGTTGTAGTCTGATAACCCATTGACCACTTGTGTTTCACAACATCAATAAATAAACATTTGACCTATTGTCTATTGTTCAAATTAACCAATCAGAATTTTGCGACAGAAATGAACAATCAGGCTCTTTGTAGCTAGCCTGCGTAGCGGCGGTCTTGTTAGCGCGCGAAGCAAAATCGATAGCGGCAAAGCCGCTATTGCGAGCGGCGGAGCTGCGAGGGTCTGGGGCGGGGGGTTGAAAGACCGCCTGCCAACAAAACCTTGGTATTTTGAATGCAACCAGTACCGCCCACTTTTATTGATCCAATTAAAAACGGCCAATCAGAGTGAAGCTGTAATGGGACACCTCCCATTTATATCTATTTGAGCGCGAAGGAAAGGTGTTCGCGAGAAACAATATACTTGTTATTGATGGCGCGTTTATGGAGAACCCCGTGCGTGGAGGAGATACGCCGAAAAAGCCAGTAGTGAAACGGGGACGACGAGAAAAAGAGGAAACCGCCAATGATTTCTGTAGACTGTGCTGTTGCAAGTTAAAGTTAAAATTCGGAGATTTTCGAGAAAACCTCCTATATTTCGACAGAAAATTTGTTCAAGAATTCCGCGAAGTGCGAAGAAGGATGTATATAAAAGCAAACATTGGCGGAGCTGTGCTCGCACATTGGACTTGATGTTGTGAAATCGAACACTCTTTCAGATCGTGTGTGTAAATCCTGTGGAAGAAAAATACGAAACGCTTTCGAGCTGTACAGCTTCATCGAATCTAGCCTAAGGAACAATACGCTAAATACGCTTGCAAAGGATTTGCCTGGTGAGGCGCTCGACTGTCAAGAAAAATCGCCAAGTGAGGATTCCTCCGAAAGATTTAAGCGCTTACTCCCGTCGTCAATATCCTCACCAGATAGGAGCCCTCGTCCATAAAAAGGGCCAGAAGAAATCTATATCTGCAAAGAAATCGCTGAATTTTGTGGACAGTAAGGAGAACTCGGAGCAAGTAACCAATGCGAATAAGATCTCGCCTCAAGTTTGTAATGTTGACAAAAAATCCTTTGTTTACATTGAATTTGAAGTGTGGACGATTCGGCGGGTTCTCGAGGACGGAATCCATTACTTCACTGGACAGTTCTAGTGCCGTACAGTTCAGTGAAGCCATCTCAGCTATCTGATCTTCAATTATACTCTTCAATGGAGCAATAACAAGAACACAAGTCTTCGCTGACAACATTTTCTCCCTGGCCAATGCGAAAATCGTGTAGATCAAACTTTTACCAAAACCCGTAGGCAGTACTGCCATTACGTCCTTTCCACAAAGCAACTGTTTCACGGCCGTCTCCTGCTCTTTCTTCAAAACAATTTCTCGATTTTCCCTTTGAATATTCAGGAAATTTAACGCTTATCGATAAACTCTCTTCGACCGTCGCCATTTTCGTTTTGCTTGGAAATGTGTGATAAAATTGGTCCATCTCCCTTGGGAGTTCAACTAACATTTGATTGACGTGTTCACAGCTCTCAACCAATCGGATTTCCCGTCCGCAGGTGGACGGGAAATTTGGCTGCATTCAAAATACCTAGGTTTTGTTGCAGGCGGTCTTTCAAACCCCCCCGCCCCAGACCCTAATAGCGGCTTCGCCACTATCGATTTTGCCTTCGCGCGCTAACAAGACCGCCGCTACGCAGGCTATTTGTAGCAGGCGTTCTTTCCCTCCTGGCCCCCCTCTTTCCTTTTTTTCTCCAGATCCCCCGGGCAGGTCTAATGCTTAATGCTGGTAGCTGGTAACTGGTAGCCGGTAACTGGTAACTTTTGGAAGAGCTGTCTCATTTTGTTATTATTTTTTATTCCAAACTTTTCTCATGTGAGAGTCAACAATATGTGCCTTATAATTATTGGATTGTGCACTTGTGGCGAACTGATCAGTGTTCACATAAATTTTGGTAAACTTTTGTGTCACAGAACCACTGAATGGATGTAAATTCCCGTAATGTTATGAGACAATTTCAACTCAATTAGTGGCTTAATTACTTGTAAACTCTTCTCAAACTCTTTACAAACTCCTCTGTAAACCCTTTGTTGAAAACCCTTTGCTAACTTTTTGCAATCCAATTTGCAAATCATTTTGAACCCAATCTTATTTTGGGGGACCCAAAATGCAATGCTTGATAAGACATGTCGATCGCCACCCTTTTAATCTGTGATTATAGTCTGCTGATCATTTTTAATGAATTTTTAATTAACAATTTGCACCCTACAATGTACATTAATTGGTATAAAGAAAGTTTTGCTTAAAATTATCATCAAATGGAACATGGTATTATACATCCTGATCAAAGATACAGTCCTCCGCAGAGGCTCCCTTGTCCCCCCACCCCGCGCTTGCTTTTTCTCTCACTCCAACCCCCGGGCGCTTTATATTTCCCTCTCCCCAGTCTTTCCCTATCCCCAGGTACGGCATGTAGTCAATTGCCCGGGGGATACGGCCAGCGGTAATTTTTGCCAATAACGAGAAGTGTAAAGAAATAATAGCGGATTTTATGTATAAAATGCAGATATTTATGTATATTTAGTTGTTATGTTTCATTCATGATCACTAGGGAGGGTAAATAAAAAAACAGTTACCAGTTACCAGTTAATTAACAATTAGTGGATGAGGTTTTTGTGATATCCAGAATAATCGAGGTAAGAGTTATCAGCTGAAGCCGAAGCCTCTTACCAAGATCTTGATTATTCTGGATATCACAAAACCGAATCTAATAATATTATTGTTTTAATTATACATTCAACGAAAAAGAATAACACTTCTGCCACCAATGTTACTTGAGCGGCAAGCAACGCAAAGCGCGCGAAACTTGACATGATTACCCTTAGAAATCATGCACCGTGGTCATAGATGACATGATTACCCGTGACCATTGAGTGTTTTTGACATGATTATTGTATAATCTGCAGGTTATTAACCCGTGATCCCCTCGCTAATCTGTAGGTAGATGACATAGATGCTTTCAAAGGCGCTGATTTCGAAAATTCACTGTACGCTTTCGGCCAATCAGAATAGATAGTGAGTTGAATAAAAAAATACCAGTTACAAGTTAATACCAGTTACCAGTTAATACCAGTTACCAGTTACCAGTTAATAGCAGTTGCCAGTTACCAGTTAACAGTTACCAGTTAATACAGTTAACAGTCAAGAGACACTGCTAGCTTACCTTCCAAGTCCTTGGTTGGTATTTCTTCTGGAGGAATAAAGCAGAGACATCACTTCTTTGCTAAGTTCCAAATATGAAAGACTCTTCCATTTCTCCCGGGTAGGTTTGTCCCACACGCGGAATTCTCTCAGGCATAAACAATTCCACCATCACTGGCATAGCCACTAAATAGGACATCTTCAAATGATTTAGCTTGTGCCTTACCTCTTGTGCTCCTGTATTTTCATTTCTTCTGCGCCTGCGATTAAACCAGATAACTTTACCTGGAATCCCTTTATCAACAAATTACAAATTATGATTTCTGTGTCTAGAAAGCTAAGACCTAAGACCAAAGACCTAAGAACCCGAAAACCTAAGACCTGGAAACCTAAGACCCGGAAACCTAAGACCCGGAAACCTAAGACCCCCGTATAAAATCGTATTCCATGAATTTACCGTCTTGAGGTAGTAAAGCTCTATCGTAATTTCTTAATGTATACGATTTTAGCAAGATATATAAGCTTAAGCTTAAGCATCTGAAGTTTCATTCAGACCAGTAGGCAAAACATAACCCTATTTCAGCCCAAAATGGTCAAAATCTATACCGTATTTCAGGCCAAACGGCTGCAAAAACCATACCCTTTGGCGCCGCACATACCTGTATAGCTTATATTGTAAAATCGGCTGTAATTTCTGAAAAATCTTACCTCGAGAATAGTTATTTTTTCCAAAATAAGCCTGTTTCACCGGCACCATGGATCGATGGTTTCACGACGCGTGCGAACTGTTTGCGTGACTAATCGTTCCCAGGACCCAGGGTCTTGGCGGACACACCGTCGAGATTTCAACGAAGACCCTAGGAACAAGGTGAAATTCGCGGGCAATGCAAACATTCATGGGAAGGCTGGGTTGGGGATTAATTATTTTTTTGGGTGTGAGGGTGATAGCCAGGCTTTAGAGATCGACAGGAGTTCGTTAGTCTCCATGACATCTCTCTGTACGTATTTCCTGTTTGACACGATCTTGTTTTGGGTAAATACTAAATAACAACGACTGAGGCCAAAGAACATATAAGTCTTTACTTCGTGTAATATCATTATAGTGTCCTACACCACTATACACCCCTATACACCACTATACAACCCTATACAGCACTATACACCCCTATACAGCACTATACACCCCTATACAGCACTATACACCTCTATACAGCACTATACACCCCTATACAGCACTATACACCCCTATACACCTCTATACAGCACTATACACCCCTATACGCACTATATACCTCTATACAGCACTATACACCCCAATACAGCACTATACACCTCTATACAGCACTATACACCCCTATACTCACTATACACCCCTAAACAGCACTATACACCCCTAGACAGCACTATACACCCTAGACAGCACTATACACCCCTATACAGCACTATACACCTCTATACAACACTGTACACTCCTAACAACACTACACACCCCCTATACAGCACTATACATCCCTATACAGCACTATACACCCCTATACAGCACTATACAGCACTATACACCCTATACAGCACTATACACCTCTATACAGCACTATACACCTCTATACAGCACTATACACCTCTATACAGCACTGATACACCCCTCTATACACCCCCATACAG